>OX375799.1:23850071-24295147 GCA_947359425.1 Lagria hirta
AATCTTATAAATCTCCACGGTCTCTCTACTATACCGGTTACTTCATGTAAAGGTTGCATCACAGAACACTCATTATAAGAAATGAAACATTCTATGCTAATGGTTGGCAACGAAAACGACAGCCAGCGCTTACAGCGATTTTGTGGCAAACTAAATTAGTGGCGGGCAAATTTAAATGTACCCGCCACTTATTTTGTCGCATTTTTTCACATTGAATTGCTGTTGTGAGACCAAAATAGAAGTGTTTAACTTAACTTCATAATTAAAACACATGTTTTAATTATAAAGTTAAATTAAACAATTCTAATTTGATTTCACAACAACCAAAATATGATTTATTTAAATAAACCAAAACTAAGACATTTTACATTTTGATATATTGTTTATTAAAACTATTTAAACTACTTAATTACACAACTTAACAACTTAAATAAACAACCATTTGACAATATATTCATATAAAACAAACAAATAAAATTAATAAATTTTAATTATTTTAAATGACCTTCTAAAATTAAAATGAAATAAATTGCCATCAAACTTAAAATACAAACAATTATTTAACAAAAACAACTAAAAGTAAACAGATACAGTTACTCTAGTTTTAAGTACTGTGAAAAGTACTTAAAAACACATAAAATGTGACATCGACTTTTTTGGCAATACAATTGCCTCATTCTCAGCCAGTACCAAAAAACTACTTTTGCAATAATAATAATCAAAAATATTATCTTTATGTAGAGTGTTAGTTTTCTTATGAGCTGTTATAATTGTATATATCTTTTTATCATATTATATTTCATTAGTGTATAGCCGATTGGCGTTAATAAATAAATAAATAATTACTGATAGTGAGATTTTCTACAAGTTGTAGCAGTTACAACAACAACAAAAATTTTATACTATAATGTACATAAAGAATGAAGCAGTGCTGTACAAAAATTTAAGGTCTGTTTTGTTAAAATTACTATATATGATTAAGCGTATTCACAAGATAACATTTTTTTCCCATATTCTATGATAAGAAAAGAGATAATTCACAGTCAGCAATTGCAAATTCGGAATCATATATACTATCAGACATAAAAATAGCCTTAAAAGAAAGAGAGCAAAAAGGAAATAAAATAACACTAAAAAAACCCAAGAGAGACAAGAAACCGACCGAAAAGAGATTAGTGAAATTGTTAGCCATGCTCTCTCATCAGTAGAAAAAAGTAATTGTAGACATTACTGAGGTTTTTTACATCACTTCATTTATTCATTGTGTTCTGGTGGTTTCATATTTGCACCATCTCTTTGAATTCCTTTTTATTTGAGTAGTTATTTTACTTAATTTTAGTACAAATCAATCTAAGACCTCCGGTTCAAATAGTACAGCCGCTATTGATTTCTTTAAATATTGTACACCCGGTACCAGTAAGATTTTTTATGTTTTTGTGTTGCTGAAAACTTTCAAGTTGTTACATTTTATCCGAACAAATTTGGCGAAGTGGACCAGATAACAAAAAAACTTATTATTGTTTTCTTAAAAATCATAAATTTTGATTGGATAACTTTAAGCAAGATGTTTCAAATGTTACAATAAAGTTAGTCATTTTTAAACAACTGCAACATGTGCAGAGAAAGTTTTAAGACAAAAAAATTAGAACAAGATACACAAGCGGCAATTGAACATTTTATTCAAAATATTTTCGGTTTGAGTTGATTTTTTATTTTATTAATTTTATGCTTGTTCTTGTTGTATATGTTCAGTTTTACAACAATTTTTTTTTTGTTAAATATTATATTTTTTTGCATAATACTTTTCTGATTGAAAAATAAAAAACTAAGTACTAAAATACATATGTATACAACTTTATTTACATTAGTTTGACCTAAACCTTGTGCGTCGCTGATGTCGCACACGTTTCCTAAAAAATCTTGACAACTCACTTTTATTTGTGGTTTATATAACAAATTTGCATTACAATACACATTAAAACTATAAAACTCTTTTATTTGTTCAAAAAATTATTATCTACAAATGCATTTGTTTTAAATAAATTGTTGATTTAAAATAGTGTTCTCTTTTTTTTTTTATACACATTAAAAATTATAATATATTTTTTTAATGCTAGTGATTATAATAATTATTTTATTAATGAGATGTATTGTTTTGATAATAATTTGAAACTACAAAAAAATGTAATTGCTTAGAAATTTAATACACAAATTATTATAAACAAACAAATGTTTTTGTTTGTTTATAATAATTTTTAGTTTTCACAATAATTTGTATATTTTATTCTGTACACATTGAAATCCTAATACTTATTTAATTATTTTAAAAATTATTATAAACAATGCATTTGTTTATAGTAACTTCTGTTCTAAATAATGTTTAAAATTTTTGTTTCACTCATTCAAAAATGGTTTTGTTCTTAATATTTTCTTTCAATTTATAACAATACGTTGATTATTTAAAACATAAACTTATTTGTTTATATAGTAATTGTTTGGTTTGTGTTGTTATGGTTATTTTATTTCATGTACAATTGTATTTTTTTAATTGTTTAAAAAATTATTATAATCAACTATGTTTATTGCATAAATATTTTAAATATAAAAACAATTAAAACCTTTTTATAAAAACACTGTTTGAGAAAAATAAATCTTTTTTAATCAATTTTGAATCATAAAACTAATAGTATTGGGATTATTAAGTGAACATTCATAATTATAGTACACACTAACTATCTGATCGTCAAAGTATGACTTGATGATACAAATAGATCTATAATTTTAGAAAGTACATATTAAATTATGTATATACATCTAATGTACTGTCCTGAAAACTGCCTATATTCCAAATTCTATGTACGTACATACAGATGTAACGTACAACAAAGTTCTGGAACCTACCGTGTTGTACCGATCCAAATAATTTGATTATTTTTTAAGCATAAAAAGCTACGCAATTGTTTTATACTTTAATTTACTTTCACCATTTATATCTTTATAAGGTTTTACTTAACAATTTGATTATGTACTTTTAGCATTTATATTTGTGCCTGATTTTTATGGCTTTTTAACTTAGCATTTCTGTAACTTTATCTGTATGGCTATAATTTTATTCGATTTTGTAAACACTTCTTCACTTTAGATTTAACCCCCCGACATTTACAAATATATGTTAAGGGCGTAGTGAGTCATTGCTGTAATGAGCTATTGTTTACAAAAATAAACTCTATTGTGTATTGTATTATTGTTAATGGTGTGTTAACATCTAGCTAACGCACTATTTTTTATTGCACTTTTGTCAATATATATATTTTTTTGATAAACAAATTTTTCCTTGCAATTGTAAGACTTTTTTATTCTAATCTTACGTTTTGCCAAATTTTAACAATTAAATTGAATTGAATAACAGTTAACTCTTTCTCCATAATAAATTTGTCAGGATGTCTATGTTCTACGATTATTAGCCTTAATTATTCACTCGAAAACGGTGTACAAAATAGCAACAGCCAACTACATTATCATCAACAATCTACTTCAACTCACCCCTCTATATTCATAGTTAGAGAAACGCTTGAGCAGTCAGACGGATCGATTGGGCGACACATAAAACATATTTACACATAATGTACCTGTTAATAATACCTGTAAAATAACTCACCGGGGGCTTTTCTCTCGCTCGCAGGATTCTCTTGCTCTCGAACTGATTGTGGAAAACATCACAAGGCTTATTGGACTTGAAGAACTACTCCATGGACTCGATTGACTCAATCTTCACCCCTTTTCTTTAGCATCGTGTTCTCAATGATGTCTTCATTGTTTCGGTACCTCATTATTCCTCCGAATTCAGGGACTCAGAACTGAATTCACATTATTCCTCCAAATTCAGGGAGTCAGCACTGAATTCACTTTATTCCTCCGAATTCAGAGAGTCAGCACTGAATTCACATTATTCCACCAAATTCAGGCAGTCAGCACTGAATTCACATTATTTCACCGAATTCAGGGAGTCAGCACTGAATTCACATTATTCCTCCGAATTCAGGGAGTCAGCACTGAATTCACATTATACCACAAAACAACATATGATCAACAAGATCAACACGTGAACTATCTTTCTCTTTCAATAAACAATTAACAGTTTAAATATTCATAATACTGCCCGTCCGACCGCTCTGACCTTTTTACCAACGTTCTCACTCTCGCCCTTACTCATACTGACTCATACTGCCTGGCCTCCGCCTTTTCAGGGATGCTAAGCCCATGTTCTCCCTCTTTAACTTAAGATGCCATATGGCCCTTATTGAGATCATTTACTTATACAAGCGATTTAGCGCCTTATTGGCTTATTTTTACTTTAAAAAATAATTATAAATTATTAAAAAATCAAAAACTTTTACACAATATTCAAAAACAAGCGGTAAACGCTTGAGACCGAGTACGACCGAATGGTTCCGAAGCAAGCGGAACCAAAATGCAGGTAACGCCACAAGAATGTAACCGGCTAACCATTACAACAGATTACATTCTATCGAAGATAGGGTTTTGTATGATCACAATTCACAAGTCTTGTTTCAGCTAAGTGAGTGCATGTAATTTTTTTGCCTCCTTTTAAATAGCTGTTAAAGATAAATTGTAGTGATTTTTTCAATAAGGAAAGTAAAGAAATTCATTTTATTTATTGACCACGATCAGTGCAAGTGAGTTTAGAGCAGTTGAAGTGCCCTAAAATAGCGAAATAAGAAGCGAGTAATGTCAAAGAAGAAGGTCCAAAATAACTGCGACCGGCTCCAGCGACGGGCGACCGACTTGCCTCTTCCGGTCGTACCGACCCAGCCCGTCTAGCGTCCCTACTTTCCAAACGGTATATTTTACCTGAAATATACAAAAGGTTAGTGTTTCTTTTTGTACCTTCAGTGAAAATAAAATGTTAATATAAATTTAAATCAAATTAAGAACATTTTGTGATAAAATTAATTTTTCTTTTAAATAGCAAGCAGCAAATAAATTAGTTATTTTTTATTAGATTTATTCAACCACTGTCCGACTCTCAGCAGTGGTTCTAGTTTAATGATTATTATTTTCTTTTTTTAAATATTAAATAATTTAAAATAATTCTCAAATTCTCTTTTCAAAAATTTAATTTAATTATTTAATTTCGATTAGTTAGTTTTATTATTCTACACAAATTTAGAATTAATTTAAATTAGGTACACTCTGTGCTATTTTTTCTCTTTCTATAGAATTGAAACAGTAGCAATCAGCTACTGAATTTAAACCCAGCTTTTAACCACTGCCGGATTTCCGCCAGTGTCTTCTAATATTATCAAAAATTATAATGATTTTCCTTCTCTAAACAACTTAAAATAAAAAAACTCTTTTATTTTATTTGTTTCATTAACTCATATGTAACCGATGGCATCATTTACATGTGAACAATTAACATCTAGAGTTTTGGAATTAGAAAAGCTGCTCTTGGAAAGCCTTTTCAAAGTCTCTTTTCTTGAGAGTGAGCTCTTACAAGCCAGGTTGGCTCAGCTTCCGCCACTTCCTCAAAGTGACACGGAAACTGAGATGTCTGACAATGAGTCAGTAAGCACCCTCGCTGATCTGGACGATCAGATGATGAGCGACTCCAATATGGAGTTCTCAGAACAGGAAGACTCCTATAATGAGAACTTTCCACAATTGTTTACTCTAACCCCTTTCCTCAAAGTCAGCTCTAACTTATCTAGGGCAAAAAGAACACCAGCTAAAGTGGACTCTGAAGGCTTTACAAAGTAGTCGACTCTGAAGTCCCAAATCTAAGCGCCGAGAGCGATAACTTTGAGTTGCCAACTTTCACATGAAGGTTCCCGCATCTCTCCCTTCGTCAAGCTTTTCATCCATCAATTCAGTGGCTTCTGAATCACATAAACCTAAACTAGTGACAAATGTGCCACAAAGATCTAAAGCAACAGTCCGTCGGTTATTGTAGGGTAATGACATAAATTTTAATCCTTGTTTATTTGCTTAAAAAGTTGTGCAGTTTTTGATATTTGTTTTAAACTTTTCTTTATTTATAATTTGATCTACTATTTCTTTATTATATTCATTCATATGCTTTTTTGATAAATGTTTTTTTATTGAGGTTTTTTTGACTCTAAGGATCATATTTACTAGAAAGCTTAAACTTGCTATTTTATGTTAAAAACAATGATTTGCGTGATTAGGTATGAGTTTGAAAGTGCTTGTTTCTTTTCTAAATATATCATTTAGTCTAAAGTGTCTGTTGATTTTTTAATTACGTTTAGAATGAAAAAATCAGAATTATTAAAAACTGGAGAGACATCGTCTACGTACCTTATCCACATTTTAGAAAAAAATTGAAAACTGTCTTTTGCATTATTTTCAAAATGATGCATAAATAACTCAGCAAAAATAGAAATTGAACATTGACCCATGCTACTTTCTTCAGTTTGTTTGTAAAATTTATTGTTACAATAAAAAATTGATTCTTTTAGGCATATCTCTGTTAATGACAGCTGTCAATTAATGAATTATAAAGTAAACAAGCAATAAACGCTTCATTCACTTCTAATTCAATCATTTTTGTTGAGAGTGTACGAAGGAAAGAAAAGTATGAATTTTTTAATAATTATGTCTACTTTCTGATTTAGAGTACCGAAAAGTACCGTACGTAACGGTACAATATTACAATACAATATTTAACTATTTATAATACATGTTTTAATACTATTTATTTTACTAGATTAACTTATATTGAATAGAAGACCCAACTGTATTTTTTAAATTAACTGATTTTCTTTTTGTCATTAATTGATTTATATATTTCAATAATTTCAAAAGCTGTGAATATAAGACCATGTTTTAAATTATGTAAAAGTTGCAATTAAAATTGTAACCTGAAAATGATAAATCCTTGTCAAATTTGGATTTATTGTTCAAGTTTTTCAAATGTTCATTGATTCTAATTTTTACTTTTGGCTTCAGTTAGCCTACATAAGTTACATTGCAGTAGTTACAATTTAATTTTAAACTACTAATTTACTTAATTTATCAATTTTATCTTTTGAATTATTTAAGCTATTTTGTAAAGAATTACTTGACTTGAACGTAATGATATAATCCTTTAATATCTACTGAAGATGTTTTTTATTTGATAAGATTTATTTCCTTTGAACAATATGGTTAAATACTTTTCTTTGTTTAATAGAGTTAAACATGAGAATTATTTAACACTTTTTGTGTAAAGACCAAGGAGGTCATGATATGCTGATGACATGATTGCGGTAGGAAGGTGTGAACGTTTTCTTTTGGGTAATAATTTTAATTCAATAGAATAAAGTGAAGGTGCATTTGTGTTAGGTCGTGGTTTTGAGAGATTCTGTGCAATAGTTGATAATAGCATTGTATCCTAGTTGAAGCCAGATAAGACCTTTTGGGTTTTTAGTTAACCTCTTTAATTTTGATTTGAAGTTTTTTTTTTGTTATTGTTTTTGCTTTAGGATTTGAATAGTGAATAGGGAATGTGAGTTAGTAGGCAGGACTTGCTATCACCGTGAGTGATTTGTTTTTCTTTAGATTGAAAATTTATTATTTTACTTTTGTTTAGCGAAAATCTAAAAGTTTATTTTTTATTTTATTATTTTTAACATTGCGGTCTGGCTTGTAATATGGCTGTTTGATTTAACAAGTGCAGTAAGTATATTGGAAGTATGGAACTCTCTTTTACATGCAGAGGGCATTGTAATGGACCTCACCACATAGCTTGCGTAAATGTGTCTAAAACTACATTTGAAAAAATATTAAAGTTTCTAGATAAATGAAGCTGCGGATTGTGTTCACCAACTTCACCTGATATAGGAGTTACAGAAAGTGACATTGCATCCGGTGGCAATAATTTTCAGTTTTTAAGCGGGCATTTAAATGAGGATTTAGCAAGCATCTTAAAAGATAGCCTTACGGATTTTGTAAACTCTATTACTGATAAGTTTGCTTTGCTTTTAAATCAAATATCTGAATTTCAGCTAGATAACCAGAATTGGCGTGATGAGGTTAAAAAATTAACTGAGGCATTTAAAAATAGGTGCTCAATTACTGATGAGAATGTATTGACTTAGTCATTTCGGCGGTCTTATTCTGCAACCGTTGAGTCAGTGATTATGAAACCTATTAATACTTCTCAAACTGCTACAAAAAGTAAAAATGGTATTATGAGCAACGTTTCAGAGTACAACGAATTTAAAATCGCTAGGACCAGATTGATTGAAAATGAATGGCTTGTTTTGAAGACAATAATTGATGACATTATTCAAACATTTTGAAAGCGTTTGATTGCATTGACAGTCATATACCTTGTAAGAGGCAAGCTAACTTTTATTATTAAAGTTTTATTTACACAACCGCCGTTGCTATGTTAATATTATGGGCTATCATTCGCCTACGCTGACTTTTAACTCTAGTGTTTTACAGGGATTAAACTAGGATTGCTTTTTCTACTTTTTAAAAATGACATTGTTAAAGTGTTCAACTTGAAAGTCTGGCTGTTTCCTGACGATTTAAAATTTTTTTTATTAGTAAACACAGTCGCTGATTGGGAACGTTTGCTGAAGAATATAGACCTAATGTACGAATGGTGTATAACAAATAGTTTGAATTTAAACATCATCAAATGCTATACCAAATCTATTGGTATCTTGTTTTTGAAAGAGTCAGCCTGTGGTAGTGAATTATCCTGTTAATAATATTGTGCTGCAAAAGTGCACTGTGTTTAAAGATTTAGGAATCACTTTTGATTTGAATCTGAATTTTAACTTGCATATCGCAAATATTATTTCATCTTCTAGGACGATGATAGGGTTAATTTTTGGATCATGTTTGAAGTTTTTATCAAATTATGTTTAAAGACTTTTTATTTCACTTTGGTTCGGTTTTAGTTAGAATACTGTTCCGTCCGCCTCACTATCAAAAGTATATTGACATTCTTGAATCAGTTCAAAGAAAAAATTTTAAGTTTTGGTCCATACGCGAGTTTGACAAATATCCTTTAAGAGGTGTACCTAATGTCGAATTGTTAACATGGTTATTTTTTTAATTTTTACAAGATAGAAGCATTAAATTGTTTTTAATCTTTTTAAATAACTATTTTGTGGTTCTATTGGCTCATCACATTTCCTTTTAGAAATTCACATTAATGTTCTACCATCTCACTTAAGAAGTTTTAGCTTCTTTTATATACTAGTGGCCAGAAACAATATTTTTCGGTACTCACCAGTTTTTAACACGTGTAAACTTTTCAATCTAATATATAATGAATGCAATATCTTTTTGATGTCTTTCAATACTTTTACAAACGTTGTGAATAGTAACATGTAAAAATTACACATTAGAAAACATGAACTTTATAATCCTCTACTGGTCTTCCAAATGGATCCGTTTTAAAAGTTTCGTTGCTGACTGGTCTATTGAGGCATTTTAATTTTAAAACAGTTGGTTTGTAATTGAATGAAAACTTGTTAATCAACTTTAATCAATAACTATTTAATTTAATTTTAAATAATATAATTATTTAAAATAATAATAATTGATAGTTCCTTTCTGGGTGCCTATGGGATCCATAATGCTGTATTGTCTGCTTTGGATTTTACTCGATGATGACGGTTTTAAAGGAAACTGCTGATCAGGAAAATGAATGATAAATTAATTTGGAGAGTGACTTATTTTTCAAATAGTTCATTGTGTCAAATGCCTTCTTGATGTCTAGAAAAACCGCGACAGTGCATTCGCCTAAGTTTTTATATGTGATTATGTCTGTTTGGAGTTCTATGACAGAATTCATGATGGAATGATTTTGCCGGAATCCAAATTGCTGTCTGTGAATTAGGGAATTATTTTCTAGGAATATTTTGAATCGGTATGTGAAGATTTTTTCAAAAACTTTTGCAATCGTGTTCATTAGGGTGATTGGGCGATATGAATTTGGGTCATGTGGGTTTTTTTCTGGTTTAAGAATTATTACTCTTAATGCCTCTTTTTAGAGTCGGGGGAAGTGGAAAGCTTTGAGACAGTTTTACTGAAAATTTTAAGTGTTGGGTGGAAAATTTTTAATCAGGATAGGTTTGATTTTGTCAGGACATGCTGCTTTCCGCTTTTTAAGGTTTGTTATTAGAGAATCGGTTTTATTAATAGTGATAGGATTTGTTAATGGGTTATTTTCGGGTGGTCTTATATTTAGGTATGTGTGTAGGTTATGGTTATAATTAACTTGATTTTGTTTAAGAAAAAATTATTATCGAATGTCGGTTTATTTGGACATTTGTGATAGAGAGCCGGCAAAACAATAAGTTTTCAATTCAGGATCGGTATGTAAAAATTATTGGAAAATAGGTTATGATTTTAGACCTGTAAGAATTTTCACTCAAAGGCTTTTCTATTCCTGTAATCCAGTCCTGAGCATGTCTCTGACAATTTACTCTGTTTGTAAAAATGAATGTCTTATTTTTACATTATGTCGATTAAAAAGTATTTATGTGTCTGGACTTCTATCATGAATAAATTGTTTATACAACCTACGTTTTTTTAATTAAATTTTATATTCTAATTGGAAGAGCTTGTTGTTTTTAATTGTTTTAATTAAATTTGTTAAGTCGATTTCATTATTATTGATTTGTGTTGTGTGATTTATTGTTGAGATTTGATTTTAAAGTTCTAATTAAAAATTATGCCAGCTTGTTTTATTATATAGGTAAACTTTTCTTATTTGTTATGGGTTTGTTATAGTATTGTTATAACCCATTGTTATGGGTATGAATAGAATTGGTTAATGTTAGAAGATAGGATAGGATGGCTGTGATTGGGAGGCGATCAGATGTTTTGATAGTGGTTTTTATTGTGGCAATATAGTCACAATATGTGGTTGGTGGATTTGATTTGTAATGGGGATGTGGTAGTAAATTGAACGGCTATTGTTTTTTGAACTTGATCTAGTTGTGGGTGCTGGAACGAGTTTTTGAAAAGGGGGTTGCTCTCCCTCTTTCTTTCACCACTCTGGTGGTGGTGGTGGGTGGTACAGAGTCAATCATACTCCTCTCATTGAAACACTTGACAAATGTTTCAATTACTAATATATACAATGATAGATTTCAACTATTAGAATATTATACAAAGATTACAATAATGATTTATACAAAAACTAGAACAGGCAATAATTATTGCATAATATTGTTTGTACTGAGGAGTTAGACCCGTGTTACTCTCACTGTTACTAAAACTTGACACAAATCTTACTTTCACTGTTTTGTCTTTGTTATGATGCTTTCGGTAGTGGACACATCTTTTTCATGGGTCGCTTAAACGTTCCTTGAGCTGTTTTGACACTTACAACTCTGAGACAACATCGCCCGGGTGTACTTTGATAATCCTCCCTAATCTCCAAACTGCCGGTGGCAAATTATCTTCAACTAAGATCACCATTTTTCCTTCAAGATTGGTTGTTGAGACTAGGTTCCAGTTGTACCATTTAGCTCGCTCTTGCAAGGATGTTAAATCTTTTTTTACACGCTGCTACCTGGACAATCGATTTATTGGGAATTGCTCTAGTTTTTTACTGGGCAAATTAATAGTACTTTCTCCGATTAAGAAATGAAAGGGGGTTAAAGCGGTGAGGTCATTAGGACTTGAGGCGCCGGACTTAAAGAGCCGGAATTTAAACTGGATTTTATCTGCACTAACAGGGTGTTTATTTCGTTAAATGTTAAGGTTGCATTTCTCGTCACACGTTTTTAGTGATTTTTTACAGATTTGATATTTGCCTCCCAAATACCACCCATGTGAGGCGATTTAGGAGGCAAAAAATGCTATTTTATGCCGATATCGGCGAGTTTGTTATGTAATTTAGATTGCCTTTCATTTAAAAAATTAAATAGCTTGTATAATTCCTTTTGCGCTCCCCGGGAGTTCGATCCGTTGTCGCTACATAAGTCTAGCGGTTGACGGGTTACAAATCTACGAACCGCTTCTAAAAACTCTTTTTTGTGCCTTGCGCCTGCAGAACATAACTTTCAACGTGTCCTAAGCGGCCTGCAGCGCCGTCTCGCAAGCCTAGGCTAGAAAATGATTACTATGACGGTTTGTATTGTATAATATTACAATTAATGTAAAGCCCTCCTAAAGTTCCTAAGACGTAATGTGTGCTGGAGTATCAATTTTTTCAGAAAACAGCAATTTCACTTTTTAAGAACGCAAATAGGTAACTTTTGAAATGTTAAAGCAAATATTTTTTTTTTAATAAACAGGACATTTGGACTTTTAACTTAGCGTTGCTATAACATGGAAAAAAATTTTTTTAATAAATTTTTTTTTTTATTTTTTAATCAACCACACTTCCAAAAACGCTTTTGCAAGAGCTTGTAGTTTGAGGGCCTTAAAATCACAGCGTAGAAATTTGAAATTTTCATAGTTGTTTATCGATAAAAGGAACATGAGATAGAAATAATTTGTCTTATACAGAATGAAAGTCAGTTACTATGTGTTCAACATTATCATAACTGCCCAGAGTAGACCAATCTACGTTTTGAAGTGCTTTATAAAGGGAAGGAAAGTTGCATTTTCTGAAATTAAAAGAAGCTTTATTCCCAGGTGAAAAGGTTTTAAAGCGGTTACTAACAGCGAGACCTATTTCTAACGGTGGGTGATTCACCGTTAGAATATCAATTTCCACAAAGGGACAATCAGATTTGATCACCGAGCAGCGCATGCGTCGATTTACCAATACTAGGTCTAACATGCGGTTGTTGACATTTTGAACTTTATTGCATTGGGTCGTTGAAGTTAATAAAATTGTTAAGTAATTGACAGGATGTAGAGATATTAACTCTACGGTAGAGATCTTCAATATATTCAGGGATGTTAAAGTCTCCCAAAATAAGCAAACTGCCTTCATATAAAAAGTGCAACGACATTACAAAATCAAAAACTTGTTATACATATTACTATTATAGTTTGGAGGAATGTAGATTATTAAAACATGGACAGTCCGGTAATCAATTACAACTTTGATTACTAGAAAGTCCATATTAGGTAAGGTGTCACAGACCACATCGCAACGTGTAGTATCAAACATGCTATAAACCGCCAGTAAAACACCACCACCCCTTCTCGGTCCACAAGATAAAAAAACACGGTTTTGTCTGAAGACGCTATAAGATGATACATCAAATAATTCTTCATCGCAAGTGCCCTTATGCAGCCAAGTTTCAGTAAGATCTATCATATTAAAATGTGATGCAGCAATAGAGGATAGATAAAATTTATGTTTTTTTGAGCCCAATACACCAACATTCTGATAATAACACCGAAAAGAACTAACTGGTGGAGATTCAGAGTGATCACTATTGTCTAATTGCTATAGAGCATCAAAACCAAACACATCAAATTTTAGTTTCTTAATGGAATTTTTATTATTATTATTATTATTATTATTATTATTATTAGTAAAAGATAAGCAGCAGAGGCAAACCTTTGATGCTGCGTTCACATGTGATTATGTTGTTGTATATATGTGATGTTGTTATATATAACCCAAGCAGTTTTTGTTATCCCAACAAGCATGAGCCAAATCAACATCAGGTAAATTTTCTGTTTTCCGTATTTTTAGACAATTAGCATATCTAAGATTTGCATCATTAGCTTGGCAATCCTTTGAGGCTGTTGTTGTTAGCGCATCTCGAGCAAGATAAAATGTTGGTACAAGACTTAATTAAATGATTAAATCTATTAAATTTATAGCAGCGACTTATCCTAACTCAATTTATAAATATTGCAGCTGTCCAGGTTAATTACACAGTGGGCGGAATCTAAAGCTCTTTTGTAACTATCAACATATTCCTGCAATACAACTTGAAATACACTATACGATTTTTAACAGGCAGATATTTCTGTAAGCTGCATTGTGAAGAGTCAACAAAGATGTGTTTGTTTTGTTTACGCAAGACAGAAACAATTGAGTCTTTGTCAATATCTTAGGAAATATTGGATATGCACGCTCGTGGCCAAAGGGATTTTACATCTATTATATCATACTTATTCTCTAATTTTTGATCTTGTGCTAATTGTAAAAATTTGTCAGACTTAGGACATTTCAGCAATAAACCACTATTTTTTATACTGCGGACTTTTGAGATTTCAAAGTTAAATTGGTCCGGGGTGATAGAAGCTAAAATCTCGGACTTAGTTTTACTTAACGCCTGAGTAGTATCTTTAGGTTTGACTATGACCGTGGAAGCTTTCATAGCAGCGGCAGCATACATAGGAAGTTAGAATCAAGCAGGTTACGTTCATTAAGTGATTTTATTAAATTATCAATTTCTTTACGTAAAAGTACGTTTTCATGTTTATATTTGGATAGCTGAGTGCGCAAAGCAACAAAATTATCGGATACCATGCGAGAAAAATTAAGCATAATAGTCCTTAAAGTATTCGGAAGTTTTTCAAAGGTGTTATCCTCCAACATAAGTAAAGGATCATGCGCTTCAGACTTATGCATGGAAGTCCCTGCTGTCCCAATCACCGATTATATTAAATACCGTAATATTACATACCCTGGTATTGACTGCACCAGATATATTCAATTTGTTATATGAGTCTTTATCGATACCAGCACAAGAAAGGTGAAATGCCCCCCACAAGTCTTAGAACAGGTAATTTTTTTTACATTCCTTTACGTTAATGTTTTATTATTATCCCCTATGATTTGATTAACTGATTGTTTTTTTTATTTTACTTTTGCAATTATTTCTAAAGCGATACGTCCATCCAAGTACATTTTGCAGTTTTTTAAACGATGAGAACTTCTTTAAAAGCAAAAGTTCTTTTATAGATTTTATATTGCAGAGTGTTACAACTTGATGGATTTTAGCCAAATTATTTTTGCACATATTAGTTCGAGCTGGTGGCCACTCTGACTTCTCTTGACGTACGAAAATTGGGTCTGTATACCAAATAGTTTCTTTTAACAGCTCTGATGGAAATGCCCCACGACTTAGAATGTCAGCGGCGTTATGTTTGCCTTGCACATGTCGCTAAAAATCAGGATTAGCTAGCGATGCAATTTCTTTAACAACTCTTTGGGACTTTTCCCAAATAGGGTGTGATAATAAAGGATAAAGAAAAGAAAATTGGGATAAAAGAAAACGAAGAAACCTGCCTCGTCGTGTTCAGTCCGCTATAGATCAGCTACCCCAGGGTGAGGTGGTGGCTCAAACTAGGTTGCTTAGATTTGTACTAATTGTACTTAGTTGCAAATTACAATTATTAGTTGCAGGGCGCAACGTCTTGATTCAGTAAATTAACGAATAGTTCTGGTACTTTGTCGACAGTGTCAACCAATGCTTGAAATAGGGTTGCTTTTCTTCTTTTTTCTACCACTCTGGTAATGGTGGTGGGTGGTACCGAGTCAAACAATGCTTGCGTTGTGGTTTGTTTGAAGCACTATTGATTATGTGACCTACGTGTGGCAGCTCGTTTACTGCAAATTGGCATTTTACTAAAGCACACTTGAGTTTGAATTCATGTAGTCTTTTAAATACTTTTCAAGTGGCCCAGATAATCATTTTTGTTTTTGGAGAGGATTATAATGTCGTCCAGATAAATTCGGTAAAGTTTATTGTTTATAATTCTGATTCTGATATGTACATCCAAGCTGAGTACACGTGTTTAGAGCGTGCAGCTAGTCAGTAACCTGTTTCTAAAATATATCTAAAAAGTGATTAAATCATCAATTATGTCGGTAGAGCAACTTAGATCTAATAAGTCCAGCGTTAGTGCAGACGAAATGTCTGAAATGGAAAAAACTATTAAAGAAGTTCTAAAAAACCCGTTCTTTATCAACGACCTGGCGAAGTCATTAGCCCCAATTCTAATAAAAAAATATGAGAAAGGCAAGCAGAGTTGGAATCCAGAATTGAAGAGCTGGAAAATAAACATGGACAAGAAACGGTGCAATTTACTGCAAAATTGGCGATAACATCGCGGCTGGTATATGTCGAAAAACTGAGCACATTTATCAGCTGCTTAAATGAAATGTTATTCTATTTTGGAATTAGATTTCACTCATTTACCTTTTCACTGTTGGTTGTTTAATTGCAAATCTAACATATTTTGAGCTCATTATTGTTTAAAAAACAGGTTAGTTATTTATTTATTTATTATAAATTATCAATATATATAGTATTTAGGAGCTACTGGATGCCCTAAATAATATAGACTATTGTCTATAATATAAATTATATGATTACGGACATTTAGGTAATGATGGATTTGATGAACAAGGATTTTATGGAAATAAGGGATGTTTATGCCGATAACTCACAAATTTGTAACAATATGATAAAAAAGTTCAGAAGCAATAATTACAATGATCTTAGCATAATACAAATAAATGTTCGTAGCATCTCGAAACACTATCACGATTTAGAGGCATATCTGGCAATATATGACAACATTTTCAATGTGATAATTCAACACAAACTTGGTTATGCTATAATCCAAACTATTTTCATCTAGATGGATTATATCATCTGCTATAATCATAGTAAAATTAACAAAAGTGATGGTGTGCTCGTTTATATCAAAAAACATATTTCTTTTAATACCATTATTGTAGAGATCAATGATTTTATGTTTTTAAGAACCGAGCTAAAAATTATAAACCTGCTCTTAGCGTTAACGTCAATTTATCGGTCTCACACCTACAGTGTAGTAGATTTTCTTGCTACTCTACGTACATATATGGCTAAATATACACAAACAAATTTTGAAATAATGGCGGTGATATAAATATAAATATTAGAAATACTGATAATACTACGGAGGAATATAAAAATATCATAAGTGAATTTTCATTTTATTCATGTGTAAGGGGTATTTTTTTTGACGCAATTTGCATAAGAATAATGGTGAAGGCGCCGGGATAATTAAATTGATATATAATTAAATTACCTAGTTTCATTAAAATACAATATTTGTCAGATTGTTTCACCACATTCTTTCCTGATTATGAATACAACTTAAATACTGCATAAATACAAGATTAACAGACTACATCATTATCAACGATCTACTACAACTCACCCCCTTTGTGGCCGCCGTTAAGAAACCGCCTCGAACGAATTGAACGGATTAGATCAACCATACATGAAACACATTCACACATAATGTACCTGTTAATAATACTTATCAAGGAACTCACCGGGGGCTTGTCCCCGCCGGACCATCTTCCTCCATTCCAGCCTTGTAGAGGGCATCCTCTGTTACGGTGGCTTCGCTGTTTCTATCATATAGACCGGATTTGATGGACGTTGGCGGTTTCCTTCTGCTTCTCCATTCTTCAACCTATTTATTATTTTCGGTACCAATGTGAGAAGTCAATAGAGGCCTTCTCACGGATGCCTGCACCTTGGGTAATTAAACCTAGATAAAACAAGATTAAAGGGATAATTAAAAGGTATTTGAACACTGCACTCTTCCATTGCCACAATAGAGAACCCACCTACAACTCTTTTCAGTGACAAGGTACCAGCCTTGACGGCAGCATCAAACCCGGCCTCAAAGATCTCTCCAATCTTTTTGAGAAATCTGAGAAGCTAGATCTCAACCGAAAAACAGGAATTATGTTAATCGGCGTCGAGAGCCAAATAATAAATAATAATAGTAGTAGTAAAAACCGGCTCAAGAACAGAACAAGTTCTCTGCTGTAGGTTTTCATTCTTAATCATTTCACAAAGAGCAACAATAAACAATAACAACCGTGTCAATTCTGACACAAACAATCTGCATGCTCTTTAATACAAACAAATATGCCAATAATGACATAGATGTATCTGCATGCATCATAATAATCAATATAATGTAATAAGGTCTTACATGTGCTCTTTCCTAAGATTAGAGCAAGTCATTTCAGTACTCAACCTAGCTGCCATGGCCAAACCAGTCACATTGTTAGAAGAAGGTAGGATCTGTCACCTGGCTAGGTTACTAGAACAGAAATGTAAAGACACCACATTCGCACTTCATTTGCACACAATAACAAATTATATTCGTTCGAGTATAAAGATAACTATCACTCTCGTGCTCTCAACTTGACTTGACTATGCGCGAGTACCGCACTCGACACTCCTACGAGTACTACTCGCTGACTGCTGTCTACTGCCCTTGCGGCAATGGTATCATCCCTCAGCTAAGCGCTCTGCGCAATCTCCACTCAGCTATCCCTCCTTTTTGCAATATTATATTAAAGCCGTTTTGACTTAAATAATTTATAATAATAAATGTATAAAAAGTAAACTCTCACACATGTATAAATAAATATACTCGAACTGACAATATATCTGAATCATGCTTGGATCATTTCTTCCTCAAATCATACATAACCGCAAAAAATATTTTACCCATTGTTTGTAAAAGTAAAATATCTGATCACTTTAGCGCTATGTTGAACTTACACTTAGATAATATTGCCGTAAAAAACACTTCCACTTCACATAACCCAGTAATCAAAATTATTGACTTCATTAAATTAAATTCATTAGTATCAAACACTAACTGTAGCTTTTTCAAGAATAGCAACATTGAATTTGTATCTGATCGTTTCTTATATAAACTATTGAACTGCATATCTTCTGCCACTATAACTAGGAAAATTAAAAATAATCAAAAAAGGAAAAAAAAAGTTTGTATTACGGATAGAATCATTTCTATGATAGCGATCCGGGATGAACTCGAAAAGGTTTATTTGAGAAATAAATTAAATTCTAGCGCATTTGACCGTTATAAAAGTTGTCTGAATCAGGTAATACAATCACTCGTGATACAAAAGTTGGATTTTATAAAGAAAAATAAACATTCTCAAAAACATCCAAGGATATGTGGGATGTAGCAAAGGAGGTAGTTAATATAAAGGAAAAAGCAACGCATATTACAAACATTAATATATAAGCGGAGATATTATAACTGATTGTAATGATACTGCTAATGACCTTAATACTTATTTCATAAATATAGCAGCATTTCATAAATATATAAGATCCTGCAAGCAACATTACGGATGCAGATTGTAATTACGTTCAGCCTATCACCAGAAATGCCAACACGTTTTTTTAATCCTATTTTGTCAAGCGTCGCTTCAATTGCAATATCTAGCCTGAAACCAAGTTCGAGTGCTAGTGCGGATAATATTTCTAGCCAAGTTTTAAAAAAATTATCACCTAGTATTACTGAACCTTTGACAATTTGTTTCAATAGATGCATTCAAGAGGGTTTTTACCCTAAATCATTTAAGCAAAGTATTATTACACCTCTTCATAAATATAATAAAGGAAGCCCAAAAGACAAAATAGACAACTACAGACCTATTGCTCTAATTCCCTGTATATCCAAGGTGTTTGAAAAACTAATACAAAATCAGCTAGGTAACTTCTTTGACAAACATGGCATTATTTCAAGTCTACAAAAAGGGAAAAAGTACAGAGGATGCACTGGCTTTTCTTTTAACTAAAATTTGCAAAAATATTGATAGTTCTAGACCCTCAATTGCAGTATTTCTGGATCTTGCGAAAGCATTTGTTACTATTAATCATAAACTGCCATGTTTGATAACAAACTTTGACATACTTGAAATGTATGGCATTTTTGGAATTTCTCTGCAACTTTTGATAAACTATCTGATAGAACGAGTACAATCTGTGAAGTTGAATAATGCATTTTAGCCCTCCAAAAACTGTAAGGTGTGGTGTCCCTCAAGGAACAGTCTTAGGCTCTCTCTTATTTGTGATTTATATCTACGATATGCTACAAATGTGCCCTACATTCGCACCAATCTTATTTGCAGATGATACTGTCTTATGCATTTCAGATAACACTTGTAATGAGGCTTTTAAGAAAGCATCAAATGAATTATCTCTCTTAAAATATTGGTTCAACGACAATGCATCGACTTTAACTAGTAACAAATTCAAATTCATAACAATTGCATCATACATTAGTGGGATTCCTAATATTAACCAAATTATTATCCATGACGCTCAGTGTGATAGGGCTAATTGTGTCTGTAGTACTGTAATTTCAAGAACCGAATCAATAAAATATTTGGGAATAAAATATTGATACATATCTGCGTTGGGATGTTCATATATTAAAACTCCAAAATAAAGTTCCCACCTTTATCTATCTCTTTAAAATTCTTCGTCATATTTTCGACGTTACATCTCTAAAAACTTTCTATTTTGGATTCATTCAATCAATATTAAGTTATGAAATACTGTTATGGCGTCGAGCCCTACCTTCTCATTTACGTAAACTAGAAGTGGTACAAAAATTAATTCTTAAAATCATATTTGCTAAAGAATATTGCTACCCTAGTGATAAACTGTTTGTTGACGCTGGTGTGTACGACTTAAATCAACTATTATTATTTTGTACAAAACAAAAAATAATAATACCGAACAAATTTTAAATTTTCCCACCCATGAGTATACAACTAGATTAAAAAGTTCCAACCTAAGCTATTCAACTTACACAAAAAAATCTGTTGGACAATTAAGTTTTGTGTATTATATTCCTATTGTCTATAATACAATATCAAAATACAGAAATTTTAATGAAATTACTTTGGTTGGTTACCATACGTATATAAAAAGTATTAAGTACATTATGAATCTGTTACATCGGCAGAATATTTCCTTATTTTCACCTCCATATTAAAATCCTGGTTAATTACTTTGTTATGTGTATATGCGTGTAATATTTATATCAGCATGTATGTGTGTATGTTTATGTAAGTGTAAGTGAGTGTATATGTGTACGCATGTGTATGTATACTAAATATAATATATAACTCCCTTCAGTTTTTCCCATGTATCGCGACAAGCTTTAGCTTAGTGATTCTGGGCAGGATAAAAAAGGGAGAATAAAATAATAAAAAAAAACGGATTTAATTCATTAAGAAATGAAAGGAAAAGGGAGAAACAGTAAAGGGAATAAGGTCATTTGATGATCTTGCTTGAACATGTTAGAATATTTCCTTATTTATATTTTATAAATATATTTATTATAATTTGTGCGCTTATTTTGTATTACTAGAAAATGTAAATAAAGTTATTATTATTATTATTATTATAACTATTGTTACATTTTCAGACCTTAGCTACTCACTTTGCCACGCAATGCTCAGGCTAACTCAATTGGATATCAGAATAAAGTGCGAGCTACTAGAATTTATGAATCGACCACCTAGCGGCTTGGTCGATTGCGGTAGCTCAGAAACTCCTATTTATACTAATAGTTGAGGTAATAGCATGAATACGATAATAAATAAACGAAAACAGTAACAACAAAAATAATTACTATTTATATAAATGGATTCTTACAGAATTGTCGTGAAACTTAATCTTTTCTTCTAAAGATGTAAATGTGATTAAAAAACAAATAACATAAAATTTATAAGCAAAAGGTAACAATTTAAATTTAATTACTGATACGTTTCAGGTAGCCGTCTAATATACTCCTTACACTACTCTCATAATACCACTCAAATATCTATATTAGAGGACTTCCCTACTTTTTCGTCCGGGTAATTAAATATCAATATTTCCTCAATCAGTACCTTTACAATATAATATAATTGTCCACTCTTGGTAACAATTGTATTGTCCTCTGCCTTCAGAACCAGATCTCCAGGTTACTATGGTCTTGTGGGAGACCCGTACTTTACCAGATTCCCAGTGCCAAGTCTATTTATTTGCTTTAATATTTAGAATATTCTACAAAGCACGGAAATAAAGTCCAAGAATTATAAGAAAGCTACAGGAAACATAAAACCGGGAATAATACGTAAGAAAGAGAAAGAAAGAATAAAAAGGAGGGATATTAAAAAAACATATCAAATTTAAAGTTAAAAACTTAATCTACTGAATAAACAAAATTTATATTACTTGTTTTGATTAGAGAGAAAAAAATTCTACAAAGCCAAGCTGCGCTTGTTTTGCTAACCAACAGCCAATTTTCAAATTTTTTCAATAAAGTAATAAGCCACCCCAGGTGTAATTAATGCTATTAATAGCCTTTATCTAATTAATTTTTTTAAATCTCAAAAAGGTTTAATATCGACCTATTCAGTTGAGTCTTTGACCATAAAAATGATCAGTCAATTCAACGATGTTCCTACATTTCTTTATCAACTTGGCAAAAAAATGGTAAAATAGGAGGGACAGTAACAGGAAAAACTGTAGAAGCGAGATAATTGTAAATAAAAAAATTTAATTTTTTATTCTCGCTTTGAAGATATTATAGATATTACCAAACTGTTTTAATATTCATAATCCTTAATTTTAGATTGATATAATTAGCAAATTACGACAAAATCCGAGAGCAAGTAATTTACCAATAAGTCCGCTTGAGTATCTTCTGCTTGTTTTTTTTTAAATTTTATTTTAGCTCGATTCATTTATTTACCGGGTGATCCTATAAATTGCTTGATTTAACCGTGACATTGCTGATTATTTGGATATATAACACTGCTGGGCTTCTGTCTTTGTTCATGTAGTAAAAATTGGCTTTAGATGCTGCGCCTCTTGGCTGGCAATGTAGGACAATACATTTCTCTCTGTCTCCAATATTCCACTGCTGCTCCTCGAAGCATTTTTGAACAAATGAAATCCTCTGGATCATCTTCTGCTCATCCTGCAAATACTGGTAGGTACTTTGCAGGGCAAAAAATTGGAGGTGCCCTTGGAGGAATTGGGTTGTGCCCTCACGTATATAATGTTTCCTCCTTCAACTGTTGATTTATCCATAATTTATAATTTTTTGTCAGCTAGCTCTTGTATTTTTTTGTGTAATGGGAGATAGGTTTATTAGCAGCAATGCTAATTGACGCGACTTTACCTCACATGTTGGGTGCTAATGTGATATCGGGCAGGTATTTTAATTGAATAAATGCACTGCATTTATCACCACAGTCACTTCCCGTTCTGGTTACTTTCCAGACTGTCAGCGACACGCTGACTGTTTACGTTATTTTATAAAATCAACAATTGATAGGTTTTTGTTTATAACAATTTGCAATAACAATTGCGAAGTGAGTGTGGTCAATGTGATTAGAAGAATATACTGAGTGTGATCAATTTGAACCACTTACAAAAGTGGTTCAAAAGTGATCACTGAAGGTTTTGTTTGTAACAAACTAAAATATTTTTATGATTTAAACTACAACAAGTTTTCTAATTATCACGACGGGTACAAATTAGAATCTCTAAAGTAACTGCCAGCATTTCGTGATCATCATACCATTTATTCAAAATAATTTTTTAGAGATTTTTACAATATATGTCTTAATACTAATTATATTCTAGTGTGCTGCTGTAACGATATAACGCTATTTTATCACAGGTGCTCACATTTCTTAGTAGATCTTTAAAAAGTGGGCCGGATTAGGTAGTGAAATGTTAGGATTTACTTTACCTCAGGATTAAAGGAGTATTATCAATTAAATTGATAAAATTCTCTGGGAGGTCATTATATGCTGATAACATGTTAGCGGTAGGAAGGTGTAGACGCTTTTATTTGGAAAGGATTTTAATTGATTGTTTCTTTCTGGGTGCCTGTGGGATGTTAATAAGGTTGGTTTTGCTATGAGATTGTAATTATTGTTAATCATTTTGAGTTTATATGTTTGAGTTAATTGGATTAATCTGTCGGTGAATAAAATCATGTTTGCTTGGAGGAAAATTTGTAATGCAGGTAATAGGTTTGTCTTTGAAATTGGAAGATTCTACGTTTGCATGCGGTTATTCTGGTTAATTGTTTGTTATTAAAGAAATAATTTGTCAATTTCTATTAAGTCTATTGTTTTATTTATTGTTGGTGCTTGATTTTGGAGTTCTAATTTACAATTTTGTATGATTGTTTTATTATATAAGTCATTTTTTTTTATTTGTATAGGATTGGTTGATGTCAAAAGAAAGGGTAGCGTAGCTGTGATCGGAAAGTGATCAGATGTGATAGTGCTTTCTATTGTGACATACTGCCCTTGCGCTAATGTTACTTGTTTCTATCATCAAGATTTCAGTGTCGAGGAAGTCGGAGACATAATAATCGAGTTTGATTGGTTAGGATAGGATATCGTTTTTTTCAAATTGTTCAAATTTTTTGCAAGTGCGAGGCCAGGCGAGTTGGGTCTTCTTGCAACTAGGGCTAGTTGGAGTTTGAATTGAGGCGTATCTGTTTGTCGGGTGTGAATTGGGACAAAATGGACATGTAGGTTTTTTGGGGGCAGTTCAGTGCAATATGGCTTTTGAATTTGTGAGGAATCAGATAAGGCGGGTTAGTTTTTGGTTTTTTTCAGAATATTGCTTGGCCGGGAAGGTAGAGTAGTGTTTATAGTTAGTCTCTTAGGAAGTAGTAACTAGTGTCCTGTCACCAATTGTGCTGCTGTTGGTGCTATCGTCTTTATTTGCGGCTTTTCAGTTGCGGTTTCGATCCTAGGGGGAGGAGAAGGCGGGCTTTCTAAAAAGAAAAGGTTTGGCACTTAAAACCTTCACTCTCCCGAGCGTCGAGAGACGTTCCATTTCGGGTTTAAGGGGATCTTCACGGTGGATAAAATGCTTGGAAACATGGGATAAGTTTTTTGAGCTTAGTTTTTACGCAAATCAAATGAAATTTTGAATATAAAAGTTTTAATGTCTTCTCTATGGATTGCTTGATTTCGATTTTTGAAATTGTTATCAGAAAGTGATAAAAAATCGTAAAAATTGGTAACTCGAAAATCTAAATCAACGGTGGTATTCAAAATGTAGTTTTAAAAGTAAAATTAAGATATACGTTTTTCAAAATTTTTGTAAATAAAGGAGTAATTTGCGGATAATAGTTGAAAATTTTAGCTGGTGAGGTGTGTCGCTTGAATGTATCTGAGTCCTCCTCCAAGAGCTTTATTATCGTCGTCACATTAAGAGAAATCACGGATATGGTTTCAACTTATCTGTCAGGGTGTTAAGAACCACTTGTCTCGAATTACTATACGAGGATACGATGATTGTTTTTATGTTTCAGACCTAACGTTAGGCTAGATAAAGCGATCACCGCTTTTGTATTTGTGCTTTTCATAAAAGTAAATTATTATACATATTATTAATTGATAATATGCATATTATTAAATTGTGTATCGCAATGAAAATTTTGATTTAAATTTATAATAAATATAATCATAAACAAAATAATAGGTGATATTTAAATAAACATTAATCGTTTAAAGAATATCAACACAAATAAAAAATAAAATTGGCAATAAATATATTATGAAGGAAATAGCCGGGCTGGTTCCAGTGTGGAATAAAAGCAAAGGAACGACTTAGCCTCAGAAGGTATAGTTTAGCTAAACATTTAGTACGATTACAATTTTGCCTGCTTACATACTTTGCAACCCCTATTTGCATCAAACTGGTAGCCGACAAATGCGTTTGTAGTTCTTGTCAACATGGACCGTAATGAAAATTTTAGCCGGACTAAATTTCACCGTCAAGTTGAAAAAACTGTAGTCGTTACGTAATTTGTTAAAAATAGTATCAAAACTAATAATTCAAGTTAATAATGATAGTAACAGTGATTCTGATATTTATGCAGATGATTAAATAAAAATTACTAATGTTTTAATACTCTACATAATTTTTATATTATTCAATAATAAATAAATCTTTGGCTAGAGAATTAAATGTAATTTTATTGTTATATTCAGTAACATGCAGGCGAAGAAAATAGAAGCAACCTGAATACAGTCCTGGCAGTATCTTTAAGATTCTGCACAGGCAAAACCCTGCGCTAAACCCTCATAAAAATTAGTGAAGATTACGTAGCAATAAAACCATATTTGCACAAAATGTTTAGACAAACTATACTATATAATAAAAGCAAAAAGATACCCATTGTTGAAGCACGTTCAGTTTTTTCCCACGAAACTAGCCCAAAACCCTTACTTCTTAGAAAGGTAAAATTAAAAGAAAATTCCAGAACCTTCTTTTTTTTTGGAGAGGGAAAAAAATAATAACATAAATCCTAATATATGGACCGAATTGCGAATTCATTTTTCATTTGGTTTAACTTAGTGAAGAGAAGTGTTCGAGTGCAGTTTTAAAAATAAACAACAAAGTGCAATCCTGGAAATCAAGCGTGAGTATTATTGTTTGTTATAACTTTATACTGGTTGTGATGAGTTACTAGTTGAATATGTAGTTCCAATAATTATCAATATAAGTCAGTTAATAAAATTAATTAAAATCTTAAATAGCTCCAAACACAGAAAAGTGAATTTTCAATTATTATACTATATTGAAATTATTTAATTAAAATAAAATATATTCTCAAAGTTATTAAATTACGAAGTAAAATATCATTAATTAATGTGTATATGAGAGTTTCCTTATTCATGTCAACTGACAATACATGTAGTATTGTCAGTTGATTTAGTTATTAAGTAATTAATAATTCAGTCATCAATAAATAAGTATATCACAGTTTAAATTTTGCAATTAACATAATTTATTTCTACATTAATAGTTCTGATAAAGCATTGGTCAATCTAAAGAATGCTCTAGTTATCTTTTGTAAGTTTAACTCAATGCACATAATAAATAATAATTTAATTAAGAAGCAAGATCTCACAGTAGTGTCAAGACTATATTTATAGTAAATAATTGAAAAAATCAATCAGATCACTTTAAGTCTTGAAAATTACTTCAAAATTTAATTTTAATTATCAAGATTAATGTTAATACAGTTCAAACTAATTTTGTATACTAGAATTGATACAAACAGACTTTGTTAATATTAATCAGTTAATATTCAAAATATCGATTATTTTACTTCAGTCACTAAAGTACTTATTAGTTATATTCAAAAATTAGATTGTTAACGTTAATAAACGTTTTATAAAATAATATTAAAGCCCACAAACAAAACGTGTATGTTGTTGCCTTGGGCTGATACAGCAGGCTAAGTTTCTTAAAAAAAATTTAAATTTAATTTATTTGCACCCTCCATAAACCCAATTTCAACAAAAACACGTTGGTTCGATAAACTTTTTTCATGTCTATAATAGTTCTTTCTAGATTTACTTGTTGGTACTGAATAAATCTCAAAGATGCCACAAAAACGAAAACACACAGAAAGTGCTAGAAAGCGTTATAAAAGGTAATATAAGTCAATCGTTATTATAGTAAAAATGCAACTAATCATGGTAATTTATAACTTCTGCGCATATAAACGTAGGGAATTATAGCTATATAAAGAAAAATAATGTGTAATTTATTTCCAATAAAAACAAAAAAGCTGCATCGAATTGATTATAGTATCTGTCCGAAATTATAATCTGTATTGTGACATGTGTATTATTTCTCAAAAAACTTTGATTTCAGTTAATTAACTGAATATTGAATATTGAATAATTATTGAGAAATAATTACTTACTGGTCTATTCATTCTAAAAAAATTAATATGATAACTTAAATGAAGCTTTATTATTTTATTTGTACTAACGGAGTATCTTGAAAACTAAATTTATTTTACCACATTTTTGTTTTACTTTTAAACATTATATATTGTCAGCTATAATTTCTCACGTATATGCGTCTAAGTTATCAGTCCGTGTTTAAATATTTAGGTATTAAACAAAGCCATAGCTTTGGATGGAAACCTGTAAATAAAAAATTGCATTTTATTTTGGCAAAACTTGGCACATTAGTTTAATTTTTCTTGTTGATGAAAAGTTTCACAGTTCAAGGTTATATTTTTAGATGTTTTTACTTTTAGACAAATGTTAGAAAAGCAAAAAACAAACAAATTAAACTGTTTTTCTATAAATACATAGACAACTTTGCATTTGCAGGTTTCCAAAATAAACGATCGTACTCTAATATGTATAATTGTATATATTAGAAAAACATTATCACAACCTATTAACAGAAGTACATTATTAATATGTACTTAATTTGTTCACATTGCTCAAAGTAATAAAGTATTGATTAAATGACTTTAAAAAAGGTTATCCGAATTGGGTGCTAAAGCTCGCACAAAACCTACCACCACAATAACTCTTCTCAACCCACAAGAAACGGATTTGTCTGTGCCTGAACCTGAAACTACATATTTGAGGGAAAATTTGACGTAATATTATTTATGAAACACGTGTCAATGTAAATTTAATGTAAATTGTTTGTAGGGTAGAAAATGCTCAAACTGTTCTTGAGTCTATTCCAGGTGAACAGTCTAACATGGCCAGGTTTATTGTATTTTCATAAAAAAAAACAGCTGAGAACAATAATTTTAATTGTAGGCCGTCAACCTCTGCAGAAATTGATAGTGTCATATATGAAACAGTTCCACCCAAAACGGAAAATGTCGAATCTGTCCTAGAAGGCAGAAGACTTGTTGACATACAACATTTTTTCAACAGCATAAAAAATCTCAACGATCACAAGCCATTTGACTGTCATTTTTCACATATGTACTTTATGCGAGAGATTAAAAAAGGATTATGCAGTGTATTCGTTTTTAAATGTAGTATGTGTAATATAGAAAAACGCGTGTCGACCGAACGTGTACTGGAAAAAAATGAAACGGCTATGGATGCAAACGCTGCAGCAGTTTTTGCGGCTATATCGACTGGATGCGGATATGCACAACTGAACCAACAACATGCGCTTTGTAATATTCCTTCATTGACGACACGGCAGTACTCTAAGTACAACGAATTAGTTTCGCAAAGTATTTTAGACTCTTCGTGGGTTGCAATGGAAGAAGCTGGAAAAGAAGAACTTGGTTTAGCACGCGAAATCGGCGATGTAGATGCGGATAATAACGGACTCATAACTGTGATAGCTGATGGGGCTTGGTCCAAGAGATCGTACAAAGTTAACTACGATGCACCTTCAGGAACCGTAAGTTACAAAAATATACTTACATCATTAGCAGTATCAGTAATTTGTTATATATTTTAGGCATGCATAGTTGGCGCTAAAACTGGGAAGTTGTTGTTTGTTGCTTCCAGAAATAAATATTGTGCAATTTGTGCTAGAGCGACTAGTAAAAATGTAAACGCTCAAGATCATGTCTGTTACAAAAACTGGAACGGATCTTCAACTGGAATGGAATCTGACATAATTCTAGAGGGCTTTAAAGCCAGTGTTGGAATGCATAAGTTGAAATATGTGAAATTGGTTGGTGATGGAGATAGTAGTGTTTATAAGAAATTATGCACCGAAAGACCTTATGGTGGTAATTGTAACATACAAAAAGTAGAATGCACTAACCACCTCCTGCGAAACTATTGTACTAGACTTCGTGAAATATGCACAAGAAGAAAGAGCAGCTCAAACCAAGTAATTCCTTTAAAGTTAAGGGCAGTGGTAAAAGCTAACATTCATAGATTGAAAATTGGAATAAAAAAAGCCTTATTACATCGCCGTAAAGAAGCAGTATCGATTGAAAGTCAGCTTATTCACTTGAAATCAGATATTTCTAATTGCCCTCATCACGTGTTTGGTAATCATGAAAACTGTGGTACATATTTTTGTAAAGGCAGCAAAGAAGCGGAAGTAAACTATGTACCAGATTTTCAAAACTGCGGTCTTATGAATGATCTATTGGCTTGTGGAAACAGACTACAGCAAACTGCACCCAGTTTACTATTGAATATGAACAACAACGCTGCGGAATGCTATAATTCGGTAGTCGCAAAAGTTGTTGGTGGCAAACGAATAAATTTTAGTTAAAACAGCTATGAGGTAAGATGTCGAATTGCAGCGCTCCAATTTAACGAGCACGAAAATTATATATCCAAGATCTATAAAACAATGACAACGACAAGCCCGGGAAAATACACAAAGCTGTACATTGACAAAACTAGACGGAAAAGATTGTATAATTTAAAAAGAAAACAACTTTTTTCTACAAAGATTAAACCAAGAAATACATTTTCTAGTGCAGATGCTGATTATGGAGCAGTCGGCGAATTAAGCCCTACCACTCTAGAAAGTAGAAAAGAAGAACTGTTACCTCTCATTGCTACTTCTAATATCCGGGAATTAGAAATTAAAACTAGAGGACAGTCCAGCAATCCTTTGTGGAAAATGGAGCGCATGTACAGGCTTACTGCTTCTAACTTTGGGGCAGTATGTAAATTACGAAAATCTACCGATCCGAAGAAACTTGCCAAAAGAATTGTGAATTCAAATTTTACAGGATCTGCTGCAACGCGCTGGGGTATCGATCATGAACCTATTGCCAAAGCCAAATTTATAGAATATTATAAGATCGAAGAAGCAATTACCGAATCCGGCCTCTTTGTTGATGCGGACTTTCCACATCTAGGAGCCAGTCCAGACGGATTACTTTCGGGGGGAGATATTATAGAAATTAAATGCCCGTATTCAAGTCGGCAGTTAACTCCAGAAGAAGGAATTTTCCAAAAAAAAATTAAATGTTTAGAAGCATGTGCAGATGGAATCTATCGCCTTAAAAAAACTGATAACTATTACAACCAAGTACAAGGTCAATTAGCGCTCAGTGGAGCTAAATTTTGCTACTTTGTTGTGTGGACGCCTTTAGGAATTATTGTCGATAAAGTAAGATATTGCATAATTAACACAATTATGTTATAATATACTATTATTTTTTGTTGCAGATAGCATATGACAAAGACTTTTGGAACGCAATGTTGCCAAAACTTAATGAATTTTATTATAACGTAATGATACCAGAAATTTTAAAACATAATTAATATAGGAGAAACCTGCTATTAGTATCTCCTCGAAAAGAGTGCCAGCGGTCAGTTAGTAGAGTTCACCCAAGCAAACATGAGCTCAGAAGAAGCGTGATCTGCCCTGAGGTCGCTTTAAGTTTCATGTACACACCGCACCGATTGGTTAATTTAAATTTACTCCTGACTTTGCTAATTCAGTTTGCATATTTTCCGTAGCTCATGTTTACTTGAGCGAGCTGTAGAGGTGTTACTAAACTGGTTAGGTGAGAACAGGCGTCACCGAACAGTGTCGGCACTTCTTTTGAGCGTAAATAATAATATTTGATATAAATATACATTAGATTAGAGTTTATTCCGAAACGCACGGTATATATTTTAATTTGTTCAATATGTGCGTTTTATGTGCTTTAGTTGAACATGTTTTACACATGTTTAAACATGTTAAACATGTTAAACATGTTGCAAATGCTTCTGATATCATATGAAAAAATTGAAAAGATTTTTAGTGTTTAGAGTTTTATAAAGCTTTTATATTTTCATCTTTTGCCACACAGTTCTTACACGGGATATCAAGTAGCGCTTATCGGCTTTTCTAGTTTATAAAGTTATCAGCAGCCGATGCTTAACTTAAAAGATCATATTACAGTCCACGTGGACTTGAGGATATGTGTCATTCTTGTTTATCCAATCAGATGCAGTTCAAAGCGATAAATCAACATTGAACATTTTATGAACACACCCCCGAAAAATCACAGTTTCAAGTTCATTTCTAGCGTGAGGATCCCCTTAAGACGGCATTTACCGCTTGGGTTTAAGTCATTCGCAGTAGGACTTAAATGAGCAGTCGATATAAGTTTGTTACGCAATTTATTAATTATAGACCAAGTCTCTTTTAGTTTATTTGTAGCAGTTCCAATCCGTCTACTATAGTAGTTAGTTTTGGGCAACTTGATAGTTTTACGAAACATTTTTTGGTAAGTTGCTATGTAATTTAGTACTTGGATGTTATTTGTAAATTTTTTAATATACAGCAGTAAAAGCATATTTTTAGAAGAGGTCTTTTGTGATCTACGAATTAACTAGTTTTGGTTTAATTTTTCTAAGAGGAAAAGCACGATGAAAAATATGGGTTATTTTATTTATAAAGTTAAGGAAGTCTAAATTGTTATAATTTTCGACACAATCCTAATTAGCTGAATTACAAAAACTTTTTTAAAAAAATTTTTAAAGTTGCATGGAGAAAATATTCTGCCTGAAGGTGGAGGTTTTTTTTGCTGTTTATGTGGTATAGCAAAAATAGAAAAAATTACATCGTGGTTTGAAATACCAGAGTTAAAAACCGTTGTGTTAACTTCCGAAGAAGCGAAATCCGAAACTACATAATCAATTAAGGAAGATAAGCTCTTTCCAATTCTCGTAAAGGATTTTACATGCATTGTTATGTCGAAAGACTTGAAAATAGCTACTAGTCGTTTTTGGGTAATACAAGCAATAGTCAATATTAAAATCTCCACATAGTATTGATCTACTATTTAGGGGAAGAAGTTCAAGTAAACTAAGTAAATAATCCAAAAAAAGATTTACATCAGATTGTGGCGATCTGTATAAACAAATAATATCAAGATTTAACACTTTGTTGTAGGCTACATAAAACTCAAATAATTTATCTGAAGTTGAGAAATTAAATTTATCGACATTTAAAAAGTCACAATCAGTGGACAAAATAAAGGTTCCTCCATGAGCTGAGCTGGTTTTTAGAAATAATATTATTATTGTTTAGACTGATAGGCTCATTAGTATCTAGCCAGTGTTCTGTTAAGACGACTATGTCAGGAAAGCCACAATTTTCCAAACTAATAACAAGATCATTAGTTTTATTTCTAAGCGACTGAATATTTAAGACAATTAAACTTAGTTTATTATCGTTATAAGTGTAACACGTCAGTTGATTTAAAAATTTTGCTCTGATGGTTTTTGCGACTCTGGAGTGAAATAATTTTTTTGAGTTTCTTCAACTTTTTTTAAATAAATAGGCTTTTTCGAGCTCACAAAAGATCTGGAAGATGAAAGATCTGCATCAACGTATGATAGAGTTAATCCTGTAAGCTTCATTAAATTTGTAGAAGATCTTGCAAAGTAACTTTGTATCAGTCGGCAAACCTTCTGAAGCTGAAAATAATTTTAGGCTAGTGCTGGTGCATCTCTTGTAACAAAATGTTGTCGACTAATCATGAAAGTAAGCAAGATAAAGTCTAGTAGCTTTCATGATGTTTGGTTCCCTTAACCTTGCTAGGAGATAACGGCTGTTGACATCATGGGCATCTTTAGTCATCTTTACGACAGGAGGTGTTAGTGGATCCAGTATATGAGGTGGTTCATCCTTTCCAATAGGGTCACCTCGGACAAAATTTATTTGAGATAGATTGTTGGATTGACAGGCAGTGATGGCATCTTTGTCCGAATGAATTTTAGTCGATGCCTTGTCAAGAGATCTTGACAAGGCTTTCGCAGGGTTTCGCAATTTAATCTTTTAATGAGAAGATTTTCAGGAAAATTGGCTCTTGGTTTTTTGGGTGACCAATCAACTAAACTGCCAAAAGGCCGAAATTTATGTTTAAGTAAGCGGAGTGCGTGGCTTTTTTCATTTATACAGATTTTAAATGTAAAGGACAAACTTTCGCGAGTTTCACAATTTGAGACCTGGTATAACTGAAAGTTAGTTTCACTTCGACGTAGTGCCACTCTTCTTCAATTTTGGAAAGGTGAGTTTGAGCCGAGGACGTTGAAAATTTTTTTAATTTTGTATTATTTGAAGTTTGTTGTAAAATGTCAAGTTTTTTATTTAAATCCATCAACTTGCTTGACACTTGATTTAATTTACTATTTGTTTCTCGTGACGCTGTTTTTATATCTGCGAAATACGAACTTTCAACTTGAACTTTGATAAGGTCGTTCTTAGAATCAAACAGCGTTGACATCAAATTTGTAATATCTTGCTTAATTTGATGGACTGCATTAAGCAAGTAGACCGGATTTTCCTAAGTATCGTCAATTTTCCTGTTAAGTAAATTACACTGAGCGTCTTGAGCTATTATTTGGTCATATATTTCTGTAATAGTAGGAACAACGTTTGCTAATTTATTCCCAAGATCTGCCAATGTCTCAAAACTATCTGCTGTAATCTGACGTAGTCGTAGTTATGTACGGTCGATGGAGTTGTATTATAACAAGAAATAAAGTATTTTAACCATTCGTCCCAGTCAGTGTGACAGTCATTGATGTACATCCGTATATACTCGTTTATCACTGTATGATTTCGTTCGACAGTCTGGGGTCTGTAGAGTGTCGAAGTCGCATGGTTAATGTTAAAGAGTTTGTTAAGGTGCTAAAACGTTTTATTGACGTACTCGGTGCATAAGTCGGTACGCATTTCTGTCATAGGTCCATAAATTAGAATAAAATTTTTAAAAACTGCGCGAGCTACAGTTTTCGCTTCTTTGTTTGAAAGTGCAATAGCTACAACGTATTTGGTCAACTCGCGTTTGGTTGTAACAGCGTAGACGTTGCCTGAAAATGTTTTTGAAAACGAACCTATTGTGTCAATTATAACAATATCGAACGCATTTGGTGGACTTCGGGTAATGATCAAAAGTTCTTTATTATGTATTTTGGTCTTGTTGATTTGACATTTATGACAAGATTTAACAAAGATACTAATATCTTTTATCATATTTTTCTATTTAATGATATATATGATTTCTATAATATGATCGTAATTTTGCATAACCGGTTTTGGTACGCAATGGCCTCCTAAAAAGGGATCGCAGTAAAATTTTGATATTAAAGCCTGTTGTTCATGCACTAGAGCAATCTCTTGAACAGGTTTAACAAGCAAAATTTCCAAGAAGCGTGTTATTTGCAATTTATTTAAAATGCGACAGTGAAATTAAATTAAATAATTTATTATTAAGCTTAAAGCTTATTTTAAAAATTCTCAAATCGTTAGCTACTGTTTCAAGCTTAGAAAGAGCTTGCTCTAATGCAATCTTTCCCTTAACAATACTACTGTCTAAGTCAACACAGATTGTATTACTATTCATATTGTTTTTGCGTGCACGTTTACTATTTATAATTATTTTTACCTGTCTCTTAAGATCGTGGGTGTCCGCATTAATAAATATCTTTGGTAATTTAAAGGCTTTAAAATTCTGGATTACTTCGTATGCTTTTGGAGTGCTTTATGCAGCTATGTTTTCCTGTTGAGGTGTCGTATTTACATTCTTATTTATATTCTTACGCGGCATTGACCTCGTTTGCACAGCTATAATGATATTTGTACAAGTTTGCAATTCTTCTAAATCCTCTATAGTTACTCGCGATAATGCGTCAGCTCCTACGTTTTGCTTTTCTGTTAGATATTCTATTGTAAAGTTATATTTTTTTAGATCTAGGCGCATTCTTGTAAGTTTAGAGCTGGAGTTCTTCATTGAGAATAAATAAACTAAGAGTCGGTGATCAGATTTTACAATGTATAGCGGCTAGTTCTTTTTCGATTGTGGATTTATTTATTTCTACTTCAGTAAATGTACGTGACGCAAAAGCAATCGGCTTGGTCAGTTTTGCCTTGAACTTGACTTAGGATGGCACCGTACGCAAATTTTGATGCGTAAGTTGTTATGATAAAAGGCTTGTCGAACTGTGGTTATTGTAAAAAAAATAGGTGAGATCAAAGCGGTTTTTTAATTTTCAAACGAATTTTCACATTCTCGGATCCAAACAATTTTAAAATTCTTGCAAGTTAGTTTATTTAGTGGATAAGAAAAATTGGCAAAATTTTAAATAAATCGTCTTTAGTAATTGAAAATGCCACAAATCTTTTAACTGCATTAGCGTCAGTTGGTCTTGGCTGATTTTTAATGATGTTTATTCTTGATTTGTCAGGTAATATACCACAGTCTGTAATGTGATGGCTTAAATAAGTAGAGTGTAGATTGAGAAAGGGTCGTTTAGCGCTTTCCACCTTACAGAACTGCGATCAATTTGATCTATTGTTCTTGAACCCTACCCTCATTGTTTTCCTAGAAATTCTAGGCTGTTTGTAAAGTCAAGTATATTCCTAAGTGGCTTGTTTTTGACTTCGGCAGGCATTAGTCTCGCACTGTCTAAGTAGGTCAGCCGTTGGGACGCTAACGCCTTGCAATTACAGAGTATGTGCTCAGCGGTTTCACTTTCCGATTCACATAGTCTGCAGTTCTCATTGTCCACCAGACCCAGCTTTTTAAGGTGATACCTTACTGAGCAGTGTCCAGTAAACAGGCCTGCAATAATTCTTATATCGTTCTTCGATAGAAGGAGAAGTTTTTTTGCATTCTCTGGCGAATATTCGATGAATTTCTTTGCCTGTCGTTGCCCAAGAGTATTTTTCCAGTGGCGCATTTTAGTTGCCAATTCCCACCTAAAGATTTCCGTCTGTTCATGCGATTTTGTTAGTCCACAGAACGGTTTGGGGCCTATTAGGGGAGCTTTTGAACGTGCTCTCGCTAGTTCGTCGGCAATTTCGTTTCCTCCAATTCCTTCATGACTTGGTATGTTGCCCATCGCCAAGAGGGAATGTCTTCATTCCCAGACCATTCGAGACTCAGTGTTATTTGCACTGACAGTTCTTATGGCCGCTTGACTGTCAGACAGAATACAGATCTTTTTGCCTTTAATACGCTTTCGCAGACATTCTTGGGCAGTAAGATCTATAGCAAGTGTTTCAGCTTGCATAATTGAGGGTGTGCATACATCCCTATGCCTGTCCCTTTAGTTGTTTTTGATCCATCTGTGTACCAGATGGAGGAGCTCACGCCAATTTGTGCGATTTGACTTTGAGTCGCATGTCTGTCAGTAACGACTGTTTCAAACGGGGTTTTGAAGTCATGCATTATTGACATGACGTTCCTTGGTTGTTCAAAAAAACCTGGCTGTAGAAGGTCAAGTATCTTGAGGTGACCTGTTCGGTCTTCTAATTTAATTTTTTTTGATTGGGCCAGCCGTTAAGTTCAGCAGCACCTCTAGAGCTGTAGTAGGAGCTGTGCACATGATTCTTGTAATGCCCAGGCACGCAAGCCGCTGCAATTTCTGCAGCTTGCTTTGTGTCGTTGTTTCTCTGGTTTCGTCTACCATACAAGAGATGCGTATGTGACGATGGGTCTTATTACCGTAATGTACAACCAGTGTATCATTTTTGGCTTTAGACCCCATGTCTTGCGAAAGAACTTCCGACATGCTCAAAAGCAGCTCGTTGCTTTGGCAAGAGTCTTGTCGACGTGGGTGTTCCATTGAAGTTTACTGTCTAGGGTTACCCCTAGATATTTTACTTTCTTAAAAAATTGAATAGATAATCTTTCCAGTTGCGGAGCTTTAAGGTTTAGCTGTTTGCGTCTGGTAAATGGGACTATGGTGGTTTTTTGTGGTTAACACAAAGTTCTTTCTTATCACACCATCTTTTGATTGTGTTCAGGGCGTTCTGCATTAGGCTGAAAATCTTTATGCTTGCTGACTAGAATTGCGAGATTATCCGCATACCCTAGTACGCAGTGACTTCTTTGTGTTAGCTCACAGAGTAGATCATCTACCACTATTGACCACAGCTTAAATAAGTAACTTCCTTTCTGCATTAGGCTGGAAATGACACCTTCATGCTTGTCTCTGACTAGAATTGCGAGATTATCCGCATACCCTAGTAGGCAGTGACCTTTTTGTGTTAGCTCACAGAGTAGATCATCTACCACTATTGACCACAGATTAAATAAGTAACTTCTTTTCTAAAAAATTGACATTTTTCTAAATTAAGTTTCAAACTAAAGTTTTTACATGTCTCAAAAACCCATCGTAAATTTTGTGAATAATGTTTTTCGGAACAACCTGTTACAATTAAATCGTCTATGTACTTTTTGTGTTAGCTCACAGAGTAGATCATCTACCACTATTGACCACAGATTAAATAAGTAACTTCTTTTCTAAAAAATTGACATTTTTCTAAATTAAGTTTCAAACTAAAGTTTTTACATGTCTCAAAAACCCATCGTAAATTTTGTGAATAATGTTTTTCGGAACAACCTGTTACAATTAAATCGTCTATGTACATGAATGCTCTTTGAGGTAAAAGAGAAGCGAACGCAATATTCATCATACGTTGAAAACTGTTTGGGCTTACAGATAAACCGAAAGGTGATCTTTTTAAACGAAAAGTGCCTGCAACGACTGTAAGACTTGTTATATTTCTGGAATCTTTATGTAGTGGTATTTGGTGGAAGCCTAACATTAGATCTAAAACTCTGAAAAATTTAGCTCGGCTAAGTTGATCTAGCGTATTATCAATTCTGGGCAGTTGAAAACGATCCGCTATTAATTTATTATTGACTGCGCGAAAATCTATTACCAAACGCCATTTTTTTCTGCTATTGTTTAATTTTTTAGGAACCAATAATACTGGTGAATTATAGCTGCTAACGGACGGTTCGATGATATCATTTTCTAACATTTGTTTTACTTCCTTGTGAATTTTTGCTTTTTTTTCTTCTGTAAACTGGTTTTTGGTCTGACACCTTCAAAGTTTGTTGATAAAAATTGTTGTGTTAAGGGGTCTGATGCAAGTGCAAAAATATTAGAAAACTCTTCACAGAGGCTTAATAATGGTTTCTTTAAATAAATTTGAAAATTTTGATTAAGCTGTTTTAAAAGTTTGGCATTTTTGTTTTCATTTAGGTTTTCAGTTTTTAATTTTAAATTTTGTACAGTTACATCATTTGCGTTGGTGTTAATGAACGTTATCAGGGCACGTGAGCCAGATACGATTGCTCGTTGCACTAGCACTCCTTTCGCTACTTCTTAAGTTAAGAATAAAAAAACTTTTCGACGAATTTTATAGATTGACTTTGCGTAATACTTCGGACCAAGCCGGAAAAACTAATGAATTAGGTTGCGGACCACTCTGGATGGAGATGGAATTAGTTTGCTGGTTTGTATTTATTGATAAAGTTCAGATGTCATAATCGATCATGCATTTAAATCTAGTTAAAAAATCACGTCCTAAAATAGCATCTGTTGGAATTGGAAAATTTTTATCCATTATTTGAAATTGTTGCTCTAATCGATGATTATTATTTAAAATTAATCGTGTAAAAGTCGCTAGATTTGATTTTATTGTTGTCTGTAGCTCTGCGTATGGTACAGCGTTGTGTGTAGGCAGCATAAATTAGGTTAATTTTGTTCCTTTTAATGATAGATATATCCGCGCTGCTGTCGACAAGAAAACTGCACTTACTTACCGCTGCTTCTATATTTAGAAAAACAAAGTTGGAAAAAGTTAGATTAAGTTTATAGACGTAGTTAATTGAAGACAAGTGTTGTAGTGTATTCACATCTGCAAGGTTATTTAGATATCTTAGATCAGATAAATGTTTTGAGTATTTGGCGGTGTTGGCGTCCTCACCATTGGATGAGTACGTTTTCCGTTTCCTGAATTATAGTTTCTGACATATTTGTTTCTATTGCTACGTTGGCCGAAATTGAATGTGTTACTTCTGTTCTGCGGCCTTGAATAGCTTTGACTTCGAGTCGCGTTGTTTTGTATGTTATTGTGGCGCCTATTATTTGCATGTCTAGGGTTTTTATTTCTGATATGAAAACTACTGCTATTGCAAAAGGATCCGCGGTTGTTAGCAACATATGAGTTATTGTCTCCTCGGCGAGACCTATTTGTTAGACCTGAAATGTTAGACGGGTTAGGGTCTGTATCTACTACCATACATTTAGAAATAGCTTTCTCTAGATTTGAAAATGTTTTTGTTTCTATGATTAAACGTGTTTTATCAACTCGTGCGTTTGTAGCTAAAGTCCTGATAGCTTTATTTTAGACCAACGTTTCTGCAGTATCAGCTCGAATTCCTTTGGATATGTAGGCCGTTGTTAATCTGTTAGCTAAATCACTTACTGCATAAGTGAAAAAATTGGCGTCTTTAGCGTTTTGTTTTGAAACTTGTAGTTTTGTTTCTATAGCTTGAGATTTTTGTCCTGTGCATTTTTGCTTTAAAACCGTTATTATACCGTCTATATCTGTTATATCATCAGTTATTGCTAAACGCGCTTTGCCGATAAACCTTGTTTTTACAAAATTAACCGCATTATTGTTATGACCGTTGCAATTAACTTTTAATAAATTTAATGCATCTATGAAAGAAGATAGTGCCGATACATCACCAGAGAAAGATTTGGGCAAAAGCTTGCCTGCTAGATTAAAGAATTCTCTTACTGTGAAAACCATTTTTGCTGTTTCGATACTAGAGATATCTTTTATAGTTGTAACATTAAATTGTTTGGTCGGGTTGTCGGGGACTAGATATTGAATTTCTAATTTAACAATAGCTGCAGTGATCCTATACCTTAATTTTTTAAATAACTTGCTGATCCACTCTTTATGTTCTGTAGCAAACCTAGACCAATAACAATTTACAACGCTTGTAAATTTATTAAATTTCACAAATAAATTTAAAGTAATTTTCCTCCTAACACTTTGCTGCTTAGGGAGTTGGGTTTTTATTGCTCTTTTAGCCTGATTATTATGTTTCTCTTTTAATTTTATAAATGACTTTTGAATTTCTTCCCACAAAATTTGAGACATGAATTCAAATAAGTACTCCACTAAATTTGCTAATGTGAGAGAAATTAAAAGTTATTTTTAAAGTTTGTTATAAAATAAAACAATCAAATTTATGCTGAATAAGTTCAAGGAACAATGAACTGAATTTTTTACAACGCTAAACAACGCTAAATGGTACCTTTAAGCAATACAATTCTGCAAAAATGCAAAAAGGAAAAAACTTGCCATACTTGCTGACTGTTGGTTTCTTCATCCATAATGATTGCACTGCACTTTTATCACTGACACTTATTTGGGTCATTTACACATCACTTATTATCCATAAATTTTCAAATCATTATAAATTTTCCAAATATTCATAATTTCTAAATGATTTCAATAAATCTTTCTATGTTATACTATTTTAATATCCAATGGATTCTACATTTTTTTAAAAGATATTGTATAAAATAAACAAATATATAGCAAAATTCATACAGTTGCCGTGGAACCACTCTTCGGACTGTTCTCTACTTTCAGATTTTCTCATTTTTATTTTTTTTTCAGTTGCAAGGTATTTCACTTATTTATTTGTCACGGTTGCCATGTTATATGTTGGTATCATATTTATCAATTTTCTACTCTACAAATCATACCTCACTTAACTCTTACTTTACTTTGAATACTACTGATTTATTTACAGTGACATGTTATCTCTTTTATACTTAATAATAGCTAACATTGCATTATTTGCATACTGTAGTTTGGATAGTTTGACCAATCTCAATTCCTTGATAAATCATTGGAATTAGATGGCTTCCTTGGTGTACGCAGCTATAGCCATATACTCAGCTTCAGTGATGGATAAGGCTGCGCTCTTCTGATTTTTCGTGTCTCATGAAATAGAGCCACCGGTTAGCATAACATCATACCCAGTAAACGATCTTTGATGCAATTTCTCCGATCAGTGTCGACAAATGGTCTAACCGGTTATTTCATCGATTTGAATGATAATTCCTGATCCACTCTTCCCTTCAAGAATCGTTAGATTAGCTTAGCGGCTTTACAATGCTTTTCCTTATAGCGGTTGTTAAATTGCCTCAGATGGCTAATGGCAAATGCAATATCGGGTTGTGTAGTCGTTGCGAAATATGTAAGTGCTGCCACGAGCTCGCCATGAGATAGATTTGCTTTTTTGGGTGTTTGATTTTTCTTCTTTATTAGCTTGTTGCTTGACTCCGTTGGAGTGGCCACGGAGTTACAATCGGTCATGTTAAATCGTGTAAGTATTGATGTAACCTTGTTGGTTCATGGTTACTCGTCGATTCTTCTCTTTAATTTCTATACCTAAGCAGCTGTTCACGTTTCCTAAACTTTTTTTTTATGAAGCTGTCGTAACATTTGATTTGCTATTAACTTGATCTGTTTGTCGCTTTGGTCGTCTTTGATTAGCTGGAAGTATTGTTCAAAATCTTTTGGCAGCTTTATAAATATTTTTTCTTTATGTCATCATTGAGGTAAGCGGTGGTGACATCAAATGGTTGAATTTTCACTCCGCAATGAGCTGCAATGGAGGGTGTAAGGCTTCAACTTCTGAATTTTTTGTGTGGTATATTTTTTTGGGTCTGCTTATTCGCCCGTTTTGCTCAATCTTAAGTCGACCTGTTAGGATTGTGTTTGAATTTTTGAGAGGGAGGGGGATTTGTTAACGTTAAAATTTTAAAATTTTTCTTTGTGTCGCTGTTTCCTGCAATGAATGGCGCTGCTTGATCATTATTTTGTGGCAACGTGTTTTCTTGTAAAAATCTCACGTCTTGACTTATTAAGACTTTTCACTTTTCTATGGACCAAATTCAGAATGCCTTGAAATTTTTGGCGTATTTCAGGAAGATTCTTTCTTTTCCTCTGACATCAAATTTCTGTTTGGCTGGCGTCATGCACAAATGAAATACTTGCGATTCAAAAATTTTGCGTATTGATACGTTTGGTACTGTACTGTTTTTGTCCATGCTTTACACGGTGCTCGACCATTCAAAGTTTTTGTTGATAAACGGTTTCGAGAAAAGTGTGTTTACAGCTTTCGCCCAAAACGTAAGTGGTGGTTTGAATTCTAAAAGGAGACATCTTGCGGTGTCCAATAGAGTTTGTTTTTTTCTAGAGATGCAGTTCTGTTTTGGGTTGTAGGGTGCTGTAAGTCTCCTTAAATTACCGTTTTTATAAAGTATTTTTTGGAAACTATGTTTGGTTCCGTTGTCAGATTGAAGGCACTTTGATGTATTCTATCGTGACTTGTAAAACTTTAGATTTATGCTTTAGAAAGCGTACTTTACACTATCTTGTACCGTCATCAATGAACTCTACAAAGTAGCAGTATAATAATCTTTATTTGCCTTTAGGTTTATTTGATTCCCTATCCCCCACCCCTAACTTACATCCAAATTATTTACAATTCAAATATTACATTTACAAGTTGAAAATATTTCACAGTTTAAATTAACCGCCTTTGGCATTCTATCTTCTTCCTCTTTTTTTTTACTTTTCTCCCTGGTTTCCTTTCTTTGTCTTCCTTCTTCACTTCCATATTTTTCTCATCCATTCTCTTCCCTCTCCACTGTCTATTTAGTATCTCTTCCCTGCTTATTTCTCTTCTTTTCTTTATTTTTTCACATCCTGTTAGCAGGTGCTCGTTTGATTCTTTCTCTGCATAGCTTATCCTGCACAGTCTCTCTTCCTCTTTCGCCTAATACCTGTTTTTACGCTCCTTGTTTCCACATCTGAATCGTGCTATCTTTTTCCCCTCTTTCATACTTTCCAGCTTCAAGTATTTTGACTTCTCTTCTGTTATTAGTTTTTTATACTTTGAATTATATCCTGATTTCCTGATTCTCGCTTTTCTTTCTTGTTTACCCACGTTTTTGTCTCTCTCTGATAATTCCCTATATCTCTTCATTTCTTCTCCTCTCCACCTCTCTACTCATATCCATTCCTCGTGAAGTACTCCTCCCATTGCTCGTCTTTTTTTTTACTCATTTCCTTCCAGCACTCCCTTTCTATCTTACATTCTGCTCTCCTCGACAGTTTACTTTTGAATTTCGCCGCCCTCTTCCCTGTTCTTATTCTCATCTTATTTCTTTTTCCTTCTTCTTTTACTATGCACTCCAGAGTTTTCTTGTCAACCCTTAGAACCTATTTTATGTACTTTTCATGTATTTTTTCTATTTTTTCTTGCTCTCTCCTTCACCACAGTTCTGCTTCATATAGTAATATACTCCCTATTAAGCTGTCAAACATCATCATTTTTCTTTCGTAGTTTTTCTCAAATTTTCTTTCTACTTTTTTCCATACCAGTCCCATAACTTTATTTGTTTTTTTTACGATTTCCTGTATGTGCGCTTTTGCCGTTCCTCTTTAACTAAGTTTGTACTTCAGGTACTTAAACTCTTTGACCCTCTCTATCCTTGATATGACTTTTTCCACCTCTGATATGTACAGCGTGAAAAGTGTTGGACTCAAAGCGCAACCTTGTCTCATTCCTCTTCCACTTCTAAACCAGTTACTCTCTGTGTTCCCTACTTTCACTATGTTCTTCGGTTTCTTATTTATTTCTTTTACGCTTCTTACAAGATGTTTACTTATTCCAACTTATCTCATATGTTTTAGCATTTTTTCCTTGTCTATGCCGTCAAACGCTGCTTTAAAGTCAATAAACAGTACATACAATATCCCTCCTCTCTTTCTAAGTTCTCTCCTCGTTAGGTGATCTAAGATGTATCCGTTGCCCATCGTTTCTCTCTTTTTCCCAAATCCTGTCTAGCTGTCTGGTAAATTATTGAAAAAAGAAAAAAAAGGAAAGAAAATTTGGTTTTATATTATTTGTTCAAAATTTATCATTCATTTCAATGAGTTCGATGTGAGGTATACCAAAAATAACTTTTTATATTTTTAAAACTCGTCATCTTTTTCAACAAATGTACCACATTTTGTTACACTCAAATCAGTCAATTCTTCAAACTTCTTTATCGGAACGGTTTCATGTTCTTGCCCAGACTAGGTAACGGAATTACCTCTAAAAGTACTGTACAAAACATCTTTTTCTGACGGCTTTTATAGCGTTAGTAAACTTTTTCATTCTGCATATTCTACCAAATCTCAGAACGTTTTCCAGTACACTCAATTAATTCTTTAATACATCTTTTTTACAATTGTCTGATATAGCCGCTAACTTGCATTGTGTTGATATAAAAATTCAAAAGAATAATTTATTCTTTTTTTACCTACAAACTTATTTCTCAAACTATTAAAGTGCTCTGCAGGATTATTATTTTTGTTTAACAAAAAAGACAAAGCATTATCTATTATTTGCTGCAAACAATTATCGATATCTTGCTTTAACCTATAACTAGTTAATAAAAGAAAAAGGTTTTCGTCTTCATCTTTTTTTTATTATAAAAATAAGAATCACAAGAAGCGTGCATCCTAAATATATTATGTTGCACTGAATTTCTAACATCTTTTTGAAATTTTGTAATGTTTTTTGCTGTTAATAAATCAGTTGTGATTTAATGTTTGGCTGATTTTTTTATGGCTGCTTTAAATTTAATAACATTATTCCAAGGTTTTTCCGCAGTTTGAAAGAAACGATTTTTAGAGAAAAAGCACTTCTTGCGGACTTTACATCTTTCAACTTTGGACACCGATTACGCAGCAAATAGTTTACACATTCTACTTTTTCTACAAGTTTTAAGTCATACGGTTTTTTTGAAAAAGTTTTTTGAAACGCTGCTGTCATCTCCAATCAATTTGAGAAATTTTATTCCGCGCATCTCAATCACTCTAATAAACGGATATCCATTTTTGTCAGTATTTCTATTTTCTCTGGCTATTTTAGCCTCTTTTTCGCCTGCCAGCTGTAACTGTTTTACCAACACATCATTTATATTTTGTTGTAATTGAGTTGAGGAAATCCGCATCTACAAGCAGTAGATCCTAGAAGAAAAATGACTAAACAGTATTCTTCTACTTTGTAATTTGTTTTGGCACATTTTTTAGCATGTCTGTCGTGTGACTCTTATGTCTCTATTTTTCTAGACTAAATGTAGTTTTATTCTATTAAACTACATACAACGCAAAATGCAAACATTCAATACATAACATATATATTTACTAAGAACTGCTGCCATATTATTATCCATTTCGTTAAAGAAAAAGAGTAAATGCTTGAAGTTTTGGAGCGGTCTTCCAAAGTACGCTACGTCTACGGTTCTATTTCCTTTTAAAAAAATCTTTTTTTATAATTTTGATTTGTATATCTACATCAGGGAATAGTTCTTGTTTCAAAGTATTACCATGCTCTAATTCTGTTGGAATTTTATGTTATCAGCTTTATCATTGTTTTTTTGCTAGCGTACCTATGCTGTCCTTAAATTCCATGAAAATTACTAGATATTGTTTATAAACATAAGTAAGTAAGTAAGTAAGTAAGTAAGTAAGTAAGTAAGTAAGTAAGTAAGTAAGTAAGTAAGTAAGTAAGTAAGTAAGTAAGTAAGTAAGTAAGTAAGTAAGTAAGTAAGTAAGTAAGTAAGTAAGTAAGTAAGTAAGTAAGTAAGTAAGTAAGTAAGTAAGTAAGTAAGTAAGTAAGTAAGTAAGTAAGTAAGTAAGTAAGTAAGTAAGTAAGTAAGTAAGTAAGTAAGTAAGTAAGTAAGTAAGTAAGTAAGTAAGTAAGTAAGTAAGTAAGTAAGTAAGTAAGTAAGTAAGTAAGTAAGTAAGTAAGTAAGTAAGTAAGTAAGTAAGTAAGTAAGTAAGTAAGTAAGTAAGTAAGTAAGTAAGTAAGTAAGTAAGTAAGTAAGTAAGTAAGTAAGTAAGTAAGTAAGTAAGTAAGTAAGTAAGTAAGTAAGTAAGTAAGTAAGTAAGTAAGTAAGTAAGTAAGTAAGTAAGTAAGTAAGTAAGTAAGTAAGTAAGTAAGTAAGTAAGTAAGTTAGTAAGTAAGTAAGTAAGTAAGTAAGTAAGTAAGTAAGTTAGTAAGTAAGTAAGTAAGTAAGTAAGTAAGTAAGTAAGTAAGTAAGTAAGTAAGTAAGTAAGTAAGTAAGTAAGTAAGTAAGTAAGTAAGTAAGTAAGTAAGTAAGTAAGTAAGTAAGTAAGTAAGTAAGTAAGTAAGTAAGTAAGTAAGTAAGTAAGTAAGTAAGTAAGTAAGTAAGTAAGTAAGTAAGTAAGAAAGAAAGTAAGTAAGTAAGTAAGTAAGTAAGTAAGTAAGAAAGAAAGTAAGTAAGTAAGTAAGTAAGTAAGTAAGTAAGTAAGTAAGTAAGTAAGTAAGTAAGTAAGTAAGTAAGTAAGTAAGTAAGTAAGTAAGTAAGTAAGTAAGTAAGTAAGTAAGTAAGTAAGTAAGTAAGTAAGTAAGTAAGTAAGTAAGTAAGTAAGTAAGTAAGTAAGTAAGTAAGTAAGTAAGTAAGTAAGTAAGTAAGTAAGTAAGTAAGTAAGTAAGTAAGTAAGTAAGTAAGTAAGTAAGTAAGTAAGTAAGTAAGTAAGTAAGTAAGTAAGTAAGTAAGTAAGTAAGTAAGTAAGTAAGTAAGTAAGTAAGTAAGTAAGTAAGTAAGTAAGTAAGTAAGTAAGTAAGTAAGTAAGTAAGTAAGTAAGTAAGTAAGTAAGTAAGTAAGTAAGTAAGTAAGTAAGTAAGTAAGTAAGTAAGTAAGTAAGTAAGTAAGTAAGTAAGTAAGTAAGTAAGTAAGTAAGTAAGTAAGTAAGTAAGTAAGTAAGTAAGTAAGTAAGTAAGTAAGTAAGTAAGTAAGTAAGTAAGTAAGTAAGTAAGTAAGTAAGTAAGTAAGTAAGTAAGTAAGTAAGTAAGTAAGTAAGTAAGTAAGTAAGTAAGTAAGTAAGTAAGTAAGTAAGTAAGTAAGTAAGTAAGTAAGTAAGTAAGTAAGTAAGTAAGTAAGTAAGTAAGTAAGTAAGTAAGTAAGTAAGTAAGTAAGTAAGTAAGTAAGTAAGTAAGTAAGTAAGTAAGTAAGTAAGTAAGTAAGTAAGTAAGTAAGTAAGTAAGTAAGTAAGTAAGTAAGTAAGTAAGTAAGTAAGTAAGTAAGTAAGTAAGTAAGTAAGTAAGTAAGTAAGTAAGTAAGTAAGTAAGTAAGTAAGTAAGTAAGTAAGTAAGTAAGTAAGTAAGTAAGTAAGTAAGTAAGTAAGTAAGTAAGTAAGTAAGTAAGTAAGTAAGTAAGTAAGTAAGTAAGTAAGTAAGTAAGTAAGTAAGTAAGTAAGTAAGTAAGTAAGTAAGTAAGTAAGTAAGTAAGTAAGTAAGTAAGTAAGTAAGTAAGTAAGTAAGTAAGTAAGTAAGTAAGTAAGTAAGTAAGTAAGTAAGTAAGTAAGTAAGTAAGTAAGTAAGTAAGTAAGTAAGTAAGTAAGTAAGTAAGTAAGTAAGTAAGTAAGTAAGTAAGTAAGTAAGTAAGTAAGTAAGTAAGTAAGTAAGTAAGTAAGGTAAGTAAGTAAGTAAGTAAGTAAGTAAGTAAGTAAGTAAGTAAGTAAGTAAGTAAGTAAGTAAGTAAGTAAGTAAGTAAGTAAGTAAGTAAGTAAGTAAGTAAGTAAGTAAGTAAGTAAGTAAGTAAGTAAGTAAGTAAGTAAGTAAGTAAGTAAGTAAGTAAGTAAGTAAGTAAGTAAGTAAGTAAGTAAGTAAGTAAGTAAGTAAGTAAGTAAGTAAGTAAGTAAGTAAGTAAGTAAGTAAGTAAGTAAGTAAGTAAGTAATGTTTATTCATGTTCTGGACCTTCCGTCCTTACATTCGTCCGTACATGTACTATCACCCAATGAGGGAAGAACAGAAAATACCTCAAAATCTGTAGGAGGTGAGATTCCTTACAATATGTTAAAACTTAAATTCTAAATATTCACTAATGTTATAAAAGCAGTTTTCTATTAATAATGCCTTCACTACTTTAACAAATTTATTAAACGGATAGTCTCTATAGCGTAGCGGCAACTTATTATAAAACTTGATGCAATAATAGTTAACACTTTGTTGGCATCTACAAATTCTTAAATTATTATATGACAAGTCATTTTTTGTTCTTGCTCCATATTTGTGAAAACAGTTTAATGTAGAGAAATTATCAAAATTGCTTTTTACATGTTTGAGACATTTGAAAATATATAAACTAGGAATTGTTAAAATGCCAAAGGATCTAAAATATTCTCTACAGTCTGTCCTATAAGCAATACCAACCACAATTTTTACAGATCTTTGTTTTATTCTAAAGACTTTCTCTATCTGTGATGAATGACCTCATACTAATATACCATATTGACAGTGTGATTGAATCAGTGAGAAAAAGGCCATTTTTAAAATACTTTGAGTCAGTGCATTTGCAAGATTTCTTAATAGGTATGTGTTTTTTGCCAATTTTTGAGCTAAAATTTCTATGTGATCATCCCAAAGTAGTTTGTCGTTTACTTTTATTCCCAGAAATGTTGTCAGCTTTTGATGTAAATGTGTTTTTAACGAAAATATTATAGTTGAAGATTTTTTTGCATTCAGGACTAATCTGTTTGCACTGAACCAGCTTTTTGCTAATGCTTGACTGGACTGAGAAGTGCTTTCAATTGTGTCAGTAGTTACGTTTTTTACAATAGTAGTGTCATCAGCATATAAAACCGTCTGGAATGGCGTCATGTATTTTAAAAAACCATTTATATAGATGAGAAACAGTATTGGTCCCAAAATCGAACCCTGTGGGACTCCATGCTCTATGTTCCTGCAGTTTGAAAACGTAGTATTAAATTTGACAGTTTGGACTCTGTTAGATAGGTATGAAAGCATTAATCTTGCGCTATTAGGTGTAAAATTGTAAAAATTTAACTTGCGCAAAAGTATTTTGGGCGACACACAATCGAAAGTCTTACTCAAATCAAAAAAATTGTCAGTTTTGCTCCTAAACGCTTCAATCACACTTTCAATAAACTTAATGACAGCAGCTTCAGTTTACAGCCCTTTCCTAAAGCCAAATTGGTTTTTATCAAATAGATGATTCTCATTGAAAAACTGTAATATTTGGTTTAAAAGGACTTTTTCAAATATTTTTGAAAAGACCGGAATTAATGAAATTGGCCTATAATTGGGTACACTATGTTGGCTTCCTTTTTTCAAGACTGGTATTACTAAGGCTTTTTTCAGGCAACATGAGTATATTGAACTTACATTACAGTCATTTATAAATTTGTTTAGAGGAGGATCAATAAGACTTTTGATTGATTTAACTATAGGAACCGACAATTCGTAGATATCTTTGCTACTTTTGTTTTTTAAGTTTTCTATAGCCTCCCTAATTTGAATTTGTCCTACAGGTTTAAATGCCATTTCACAGGTATTTATATCGCCAAATGATGTCATTATACGAATAGGGTTTAGGTCTGAAATTGTTAATGAGTTGATGAGATTTTTTGCAATTTTTAGAAGTATTTATTGAATTGGTTGGGCGTTAGCACAGGTATGTTATTCTTGCTTTTGGGTTTATTTCGATTAATGAGTTCCCACATGGCTTTGTTATTATTTTTATTGTTTATGATATACAAATCGTTTGCCTTAATTTTGCTTTTTTTTATTTCGTCGTTATAATAACGCTTATAATTTTTAAACTCCGTTTTAACTTCAATACTTCTATATAGCTGGGTAGCGTCATGCAACAGTCTTAAAGTCTCTCTGAATTTTTTTAAGTTTGTAGTGAACCATGGAATTTTACAGATACTACAGTATTTTGTGAGAAAAACCTTTTCCGGAAAAGCTAAATTGTATTTTTCTGTTATCGTATCCAAAAATCTAGCAAATTTATCTTCGACAGCACTATTTGTATTTATAAAAGACCAGTCAACTTTGCTCATAATATTATAAAATATGAGTTTGCCGTAATTAGTAATTGGTCTTACAATTTTTTTGATTAACGTATGATCATAGACATTTTTCTTGAGCAGTATTTCTACATGTATTCCTATGTGAACGGATAGCAATAGATTGATAGGTTTGATATTTATCATAATGTCGCTAAGGTTTGTAAAAACATTGTCAAGAGTATGATCTTTTCGTGTCTTGAAATTTACCAAAGGACGAAGACCATAACTTAATAATAAATTACAAAGTTTAGTCGCTCTTTCATCCTTAGTATTAAAATGTACATTATAATTCCCTCCTATTAAAATATTTGTATCATTGTTAATAATACTGAACAAGTTTATCAAACTATCTAAAAAATTGGCAAAATTACCATTAGGCGATATACAGTAACTATTATTATGTTAAATTGCTTTAAAAAGATACCAGCTAATCCACAGTTTAGCTGTTCTGAAAGATTACATACGCGATCTAGTCCGTCACATCCAATGTGATTTCTGACGAAGTTGACCACACCCCCATGGCTGTACGTAAAAGACGATACTATATTATAGTTTTCTAACTTCACTGAATTTACTTCTAATGGTCTTTGCCAATGTTTAGTTAAACACAAGGCATCTAGATTGTTTTCACTTAGGAAAGTTTCCAAAAGGTTTATTTTGTTATTGATACATTGGATATTCTGGAAAAGAAGTGACATTTTATTCCTCTTACTTGGATCCGTAGGTTGCTTTCTGGGACTATGAGATTTTTTTCTGATCGGAAATTGCTGTGTTCCTTTGAAGGCACTTTCTTCGTCTGATAGTTGCTACGCTGCGTATAGAGTTTTCCCTTTAACTAGTTTTACTTGTTATTGGTAAACTGGACATGCAATGTCAAAGCATGAATAATTATCTGGTAATTCTATTTTTTTTTAGCGTTTGTTCTTTTGCAGTTTATACACGTCTGTTACGTTTGTCGTAACATACCTAACTGCCCCACCAAGAACTAAATAAGAAAGGGTAGTTTTACAAGAGCTTTCCTGAGCTTGGGGAAGTTCTGTAGGACACATTCCGCTACGATCACTCGATTCGTCAAATAGTCTTTTACTCACATTCTTAAATCTTAAATATATATTAGTTTAGTAGTTATTTCTTTACATTTTATTGGTTGAACCCGATCCGTTATTAATCGAAATAACAAACGTTATTACAATTACTGTTTGTGTGGACATTACCACCACAATTGGTGCAATCAACTTTTTCTGTATTACATTTATTGCTTAGATGATTGTAGCCCCAACAATTATAACACTTTGTAATATTAACATGATCGTAAACATTACAGACACTCCAACCTATATAAACAACCTTTAAGTTTATAAGTTTTTGAAAATCTTTAGGATCAACTTCTATGATTGCAAAATAGCGTTTTTTCATCTTCTTACTGACAATAAGTTTCAACTTTGAGATATTTTCTAGTGTAGAATTTTGTTTAAACATGCATTACCTTAGATCTTCCTCGTTGAGCTTTTCCTCAAGTGCTACAATTTTGATTTTTGGATTTTCCAATTTGAATTTTTTAACAGCATAGTTGTCGCTTAATTTTGAGGTCGCTTCTTTTACTAATTTCTCCCCACAACTTTTACTGCTGCAGGCCACTGCAATTTCACCATCTTTCAATTTTCTTATGTTTGTGATGCCGGCTTCTAGTTCCACTGGTTTAATAGTTTTTTTTTAAGTTTTCAATTGTTACATCACACTCTTGTGTTTTTTTTGGTCTTAGATATACTACGTCTTTTGATTTTTTGGCTATGTCACTATAGGATTTTGGTGCAGGAGTCATGTTATGTGGGATACTGTTTTATTGTTTCGAAATCATACAATCTCATAGCCAAGTTGACAGTTGCCTAAATTTGTCTTCCAAATGTTCTACTTGAAACGGTTATTATTATTATTGTCTATACAGGCTTGAATATATACATTAATACCCAATTATACATTTTTACAGAAAAATTTTTTCTATCCTTTTCTCTCTTTTCTTTCTTTGTGTTCTCTTGCCCTGTTTTTATTTATTCTTTTTGCATACTTCTGTCTTCCACTTTCTTTTCTATCATCTCTTCTTTTTTTTTTATTTTTTATTTAATTTTGTGATTTAATTTTTCTCTCTACCTCATTATCATTTTCATCCATTCTATTTCTTTTTTACTTCCTTTCATTACATCCTCTTTCTCTAGCATACTTTCTTTTATTTCTGTGCACTCTTTCATCATATGCTCCAATGTTTCTTTCTCTCTTCCACACATTCTGCATTTTCTTTCGTTTTCTTCCATCCAATATCTGTTGTCTCTCTCTTTATTTTCACATCTAAATCTTGCAATCATCTTTCGCTCTCTCTTACTTTTTCTTTTTACATATTCCGGTCCCTTTTCTGTTATCAACTTCATGTATTCTTTATTGCATCTGGTTTCTCTAATTTCTCCCCTCCTTTCTTGCTTGTTTATGTCTTTGTCTCTGTTTTTCAATTCTTCATGCACCCATTGTCTCGCTTCTCTCTTTTTCCCGATCTCCTCTACGCTGAATCCATTTCTTTCGTAATATTTTTTCCTTTCTTTTTCCATTCTTCTTTCTGCTTTTATACTCATCACTTTCCAACTCTCTTTCAATATCTCGCACCCTTCCCTATCTTTCATCCTATCTTCGAACTTCACGGCTCTTTTTCCTGCTTCTATTCTTAATTTTTCGCTCTTTCCTTCCTCTCTCACTATATATCCTAGAGTCTCTCTGCTTAGCCCTAACATCCATCTTGCATACCTTTCTTGCACTTTTTCCATTTCTACCCATTATTTCCACTCCCAAATTTCAGCTCCATACATCATCACACTTTTTACCAAACTGTCAAATATTGTCATTCCTATTCCATACTCTCCCCCAAACTTTCTCTCTGCTATACTCTATACTCTTGCACTCATAGCTTCCCTTTTTCACTAATTCTTTTACCTGCGCCTTACATCTATTTCGTTCCTCAAACATAAATCCCTGATACTTCCATTCTTTCACCTGTTCTATATCTTTCTCACCCCATTTCCATTCTACCTTTTTCCTTGCACCCTTACTGAACACTAATATTTTTGTTTTACTGTTCTGTTGTTATTGTTCCCTTTATTGTCTCTTCTTTTTCTTCCTCAATTCTTTGTTTTTCTAAATTTTTTGCTCGGTTTTTTTTTCTTCTTTTTCTAGTAAATCCTTGAAATGTTTCCACTACCTGTTCATTCCAATTTAGTTTGTTATCTTTTCTGTCTTTTCTTTGGTGTTAACATATTCCCAGATTTCGTTTTGCGTTCTTATATCTTTTATTCTGTTCTGTTCTTCTTTTTTTTTCTTTTGCTTATTTCTTTTGCATGTTTCTCTGTATTTTTTTTTCTTCCTTATGTATTCTTCTTTTTTCCCTTTCTTATTTCTCCATTCTTTCAGTCTTTTTTGTTACTTCTCTTTTGTTTTTCGTCACATTCTCTATCCATCATTTATTTTTTTTTTCTACTTTTCCATATGTTATTTTTTACCATGGCTTTCTGTACTTTTATCTCTATTTCTTTTACCATCTTTTCAACTTCTTTTTCAGTAAATTTTTCGGTTTCCAGCTTGCTTTTGTATTTTTCTATGGATTGGTTGTCCTATTTTATCCTTGTAATCTTTTTTCTTTCTCTTTCTTGTTCTCTCTTTTTTTTTCTCGCTCTTTTTGTTTCCTTGTGTTTGTTATCATTATCTCTAGTGGCATATGATCCGACTCTATCCTCTCTCCTATCTCAAACCTTTGTACCTTTTCCCATGCTCTTTGGTTTATTATTCCATAATCTATAACCGTTTCCGACTGTGTCTCCTCGTAAGTTTACCTCCCTCTCTTATCTCCTTCTTTATTTCCGTTTAGTATTTCCCACCCATTTTCTTCTAGCATTTTTATCAATGCTATTCCCTTTCTATTTTTTTTTGTCTTTCGTTGGCCTTTTAATAGTTTTTTTTTTCCCAACTTCTTTTTCCCTCCTTTCCCATTCTTGCATTAAAATCGCCTCCTATTAGTAAATTTGAGTGTTCTGCTGTTTTGTCTCTTTTTTCTTCTCTTTTCTCTAACTGTTTGATGCCTCTGCTATATATTGTTCTTATCTCCCATTGTTCTCCTCTAATTTTTACCGTTCTTTTCATTACCCCTTCTTCCCCTTTTTCTACGGCTTTTTCTTCTTTTTCTTCTAATTGTTTTTTACTCCTGTAATTATGCCCCCTTTTGCTTTTGGTTAAATGCTGCTCGACATGTCGGGACCGAGCAGTGCTACGTTTTTAACTTCAAATAAGCAATGCAAAAAGTGTAAAAGTAATGTCAGTAGTGCTTTCATGAAGTGCATTAAATGCGAAGAAGTTTACCATAAAAGCTGCCTACAGGTGCTTGATGGCAGAGGGAAAAATTATATAAATCTTTATGAAAACCTAATGTTATGTGAGGATCATAAACAAAAACTAAGTCTTGCTGAACAGATGTGCTTAGAAATCATAAGTGAAGTCAAAAATGAAAATACAATTATGAAAAAAGAGATGGAGGCCCTTAAGGAAGAAGCGAAAATGGTAAAATCTATGGAAATAGACAAGCAAAAAAAGCTCTCAAGTTGTACAAAAAATGAACACGATAAAATAAAAGAAGAGTTAATCGAATCGATATCAGAGATGCAAAAAGTTGTCACCGATAAAATTAATGAAAAGCTTGCTAAAATGGAGCAATTATATGCCGAAAACAAAAAAAAAAGACCAAATTCTTTCAAAACAAACTGACACGTTCAGCGAAATCGTAAAAAAAAAACAAGCTATGATAATTCGACCTAAAATAGAGCAAGACCACAAAACAACATTTAGCAATCTACGCAAAAACATTTGACCGCAGACATTTGATCCGCAACGATTGATCCGCGACATTTGATCCGCGGACAATTCATCCTCACGATAATTCATCCCCACGACAATTCGTCCATGAAAATTATAATGTTAACTAAAAGGACAATTATAAGACCTGACCTGACCTGGCCTGACCTGACCTGACCTGATAAGGCTAAACATATAAATTTACTAGAGGATTAACAGAGACAATATAGATTGAATGAGAATTGAACGAAAGAATAAAATAAAATAGTTTCTATACTCCAATACAGGTGAGAAACTTGTATAGTTGACACGAATTAGCATGATAATTAAATAAATGAGTAAATGCGTACAGAATGATGACAATATAATGCAAAATATAAATTAGTTTCTATACTCCAATCTGATAATACTCCATGCATCAATTTCAAGATTGTTAATTAAGTATCAAATGTCGTGGGGATGAATTATCGTTCGGATGAACTGTGCGCGGATCAGATGTCGCGGATCAATCGTCGCGGATCAATTGTCTGCGGATGAGCGGTCGCGTCACCGTGCACAAAACAGAATATCAATGCCCGAAAATTAAAATCGTCGGACTAAGTGAAGAAATGAAAGCCGATCAACTCAAATATCAAATTCTCAAACAAAATTCGCAACTACAATGCGAGTTTAAATCTTTCAAATTGATTGTATCTAAGAAGATGGTTACAAAATATATGGCAATTATAGAAGTAGACAGCATTTCTTTTAAACAAATAATAGATGCTGGAAAACTGTTTATAGGGTTCGACAGATGCAACGTTTTCGAGCATTTCAGCGTGAGAAGATGCTACTCATGCGGGGGTTTTGGGCATATTAGCGCTAATTGTAAAGAAGAAAAACTGTGTCTTAATTGCGGAGATCAATCACATTCTACAAAAGTCAAACTGCGTTAACTGTGCTAAACAAAATAAAGTGCGTGATCTCAAATTCGACACAAACCACAACTGCTATGACATAAAATGTGAAGTTTATCAACAGCAAATTGACTTGTCTAAAAAAAGAGTAAATTATAAAGCATAGCAATCAAAACCTGCAGATGATTTATTTTCTATTATTTTTATAAATATACAGAGTGTTCAAAATAAATTACACCTTCTTGAAGCTCAACTAAAGGAGACAAAGTTCAACTGCATCTGTTTGAGTGAGCATTGACTGCAAGAACACGAATGCCAAAATGTACTGTTAAGTGACTATGAAACTGCTGCTTTCTATGCAAGAAGTACAACAATTCATGGAGGTGTTATGGAACTGCTAATAGAAAATGTCAAATATAATTCTTTGAACTGGATTTGTCAACTATCAAGTGAAATTCATTGTGAACTAGCAGGTGTGAGTATTGCCCAGTATAACTTAATTCTTATAACAGTATACCGTTTACCAAATGGCGACTTTGATATATTTATAACCATTTTATCAACTTAGTTAACTAAACTAAAAAGTAGCATTTATAATATCATTATTGGAGAAGACTTCAATGTTTACTTTAATACTCAAAACAAAAGAGCGAATTCAATAATAGATCTCTGCAAATGTTATGGGTTAACTGCGGTAGTCGATTTTCCAACCAGAGGAAATGTTACTCTAGACAACATATTTAGCAATATATCAACCAATAACTATGAAATCTCACCCATAAAAACATGTAGAAGTCATAAAATCGGTGAAACATTTACTAATATTGCTCATCACAAAATTATTCAATCTTTGTATAAAAGAGTGTGTCTTTCCTGATGCTTTAAAAGTTTCACTGATAGTGCCTGTATATCAAAAAGACAATCCTGATGATATAAACAATTATCGACCAATATCATTACTTCCTGTTTTGTCAAAAATCTTTGAAAAATTATTAATGCTTCAAATCTTAGAGTATCTTGATAACAACAAACTATTAACAAAGAGACAATTCGGTTTTAGAAAACGCTCATCAACCTCAGATGCAGTATTGGAGTTTATTAATAACATCGTGGAATGCTTTGAAAATAACGCTAACTACTTGGCGTTTTTCCTAGACCTTAGTAAAGCCTTTGATATGGTAACCCATTCAATATTATTAGATAAACTAAAATATTATAATTTTTCATTAAACAGTGTATTGTCAAATATGGTGTACCTCAAGGATCTATTCTAGGCCCACTTCTGTTTCTGATCTTCATTAATGACCCCTCCCTAAAAAACCTAAAGCTGTTAATGGAGAATCGGTTAGAAAAAGTGCAAAATTGGCTTCTGGCTAACAAATTACACTTGAACAAAAATAAAACTAAAAAAATGATTTTTACACTAAAACATGTAGACAATACAAACTACACAACTGAATATACAGAATTTCTTGGAGTTCATGTTGACTCCACTCTAACATGGGTAAATCACATTGATGCCACGGTCAAAAAAATATGCAAAAACATCTATTTATTGCGTAATTTAAAAAACTGCATTTCTTCCAATAGATTAGGAACAGCCTATTTTGCACTTTTTTAATCCCATTTAGCTTACTGTATCATTTTGTGGGGCCACACCGGATCATCTCAAAGACTCTTCCGTTTGCAACGTAGATCTGTGAGAATACTTGCGGGCATCAGTTATAGAGAAGATTGTAGACACATGTTTAAAACATATTCTATTCTAACATTACCATGTCTGTACATTTTAAAATGCCTAGAATACATTTCTAAAAACATCAATAATTTTCAAATTTTAAATTCATTTCATGGATATGACAACAGAAATAATGACATAATAAGTCTCAAAAATTTAAGATTAACGAAAACGAGACATGGCACAAATTATTATTGCATTAAACTATACAACGCTCTTCCTACTACTCTCAAAAGTTTACCTTTTCCTATATTCTTGAAAAATATTAAAAAATATTCAAAAGATTCTATTCGATTGAGGAATATCTTCAAAATAATTTTAATGATATAGATTATGTATGTAACTAAATAGAACTCTTGTCTGTCTGTACCTTTCATTTAACTTATTACATGTAATCTTATATGCTAAGATCAAATGTACTAGGTATATTAATTATTAAAGTCTATGTTTCTTAAATGCAGCACCCGGACGTGTGCAAAATACTGTATGTATTGTAAGCACAATAAAATTATTATTATTATTATTATTATTATATTATTATTATCTTCTTTTTCTTTTGTTTTTTACTGCATACTGCACCTTCCACCTGAACCTTTCCGACATTTTTTCTTTAATCTTGTTCTAATCCTCTTTGTCTACCCAAGTCTCCACCATTCCTATTATGTCAAATCCTTCTATATATTCCCAAAAGTCCTTTTCTTTATTTTTAGTACCTGCCACATTCCCGAAAAGCACTTTTATTGCTTTCTCTTCTATCTCGTCTTCTTTATCTTCTAATATTTTTTTATTTTTTTCTTGTTTACTCCTCGTTGTTCTCTGTATTTTCAACTCTTTGACTCTTTTTTAATTCTGGTGTCAAACTCTTTTCCATTTGTGTCTTTTATTTTTTCTAATTGTTCTTTCTCCTTTCTTATTTTTTTTTCTCCTCTTTAATATTTTTTAATTATTTTTTTAGCTTGTTTCTTTGTTTTTTTCTTTCCCTCCGTTTCTTCCGCAATTCTACAACTTTCTTTTATTTTTGTTTGCCTTTTTTTATGTTTTGCTTCTCCTTGTTTCCGGTTCTCTTCACTTCCACCTTTATCTTTCCCCGTTGTGTATGTTTTTTCTTTCTTGTCTTTGTTTTTTTTTTACTTCTTTTTGTTTCGTTGCCGTCATTTTTTTCTAGCTTCTTAATTCTTTCTCCTAGCTCTTTTCTTTTCTTCCCACATTCTACTTCTTTCTTCATTGTTTTTTTTTGTATTTCCTCCAGATCTTTTCTCATTTTCCTAATCTCCTCCTTTATCTCTCTATTCATGTCTCTTATTTCCTCTTTAATTTTTTCTTTAATGACGATTAGCATATTCTTTATTTCTTCCATCTCAACAGCACTTTTTGGATTGTCTTAATTGTTTTTTGAAGGTGTTCTGTTTGTCGCTTCGCTTGCTTCTTTTAAAAACTTTCTTCCCTTCTCTTGAGTTGTAGTGCTCCGGCTTATTTCATTTTCCCGTCATTAAGTTATTATTCCTTTTTATTTTGTTCCACCGTTTCTTCAACGTCTCATATACAGTTTGGGTGCCAGAATAGTACTCAATTCCTACCCTGGCCTATATATGAGCTGGCTTACTCTTTTTTTCAAATTAAATGAATGCCGTAAAGTGCCTGGGATGCTCAATGCTCATAAACTCTTAAAGGACTGTAAGTTAGTATCCGTCCTTTGCCTTCACCTGCATCGAACCCCACAGTACTTCGCCGCACTTATCACTCAAAGTTTTTTTTGCCAGATAAGACAGCAATATGATAGTGACTAGGTAATTTAATACCAAATTGCTTGATGGCTTGCCTCAAACACAAAACTATATAGTCCACTGGAATTCTCACTAAAAACTGCACATATTAAAGTCGATTTCAAATTTGTTATTGTATAATCAACCACGATTAGAGGGAAAAATCAGCCCGTAAGTGAAACACGAGTTCTTCACCTACGATAACTATAATAACTCCACTACTTCGCCTACTTTGTTCTTTGCTATTGCACGATATTTTAGGAATGGCTTTACAGCCCATCAATGAAGACAATTAACCAACCGCAGCTTACACCAGCAGGTTCTAAACTCAGTGAATTCCATTCAAATGTTTGCAAGCTCACTCTATCTTCTAAATGTTTATTGATATCGTTTTTAAAATTTGTCATTTCTTTATTGAAATCAGATTTCTGGTTATCAGGTCCAGGTTTTGTACGAGCATTACTTTCTTTATCTCTTTTTTTCTGCATTGACTTTATAAGTATTTTAAAACCTTGGTTTTTTTGCAATTTGGAACAGTTTTCTTGTAATGTACTATTTTCACTTTTTAACAAAGCCATCGTTTTCTTCCCAATGATATTTCTTGATTGTAAGCAGAACTTCCATCAATTAATGAAATGCTTGGAGACGGAATATTGATAACTTTGAAATCATGCACACATTTTGAGTTTTTTCCATTACTAGCTGCTAGTGCTGTTTTGCCACATGCTGGGTGATATTTATTTTCGCATTTTTTACATATCAGTTTTTCTTTGGCAATCGACTTTCTACACAGTTTACATTCACTTATTACCGGTTGTGAGGGTACGTCTTCATCGTCCGACATCTCGAACGATAAACGAACTAAGAGGCTCTATTAAAAAGGCAATAAAAATAAATAACGTAACTTACCGCCGTCTTTTAGCACTAAACGAACCACAACTCTTTTTTGTTTTACGTTAATAACCTATTCTAAAAGATTTTTCTTGCTATTCTAGTCGAAAGTACATGGTTTCGGCTGCGATACGGCAGACAGTGTATCTTTCATGCACTGGTAGAACTATGCGCGCGCCTTCTTTTAGCGGGAGTAAATAGCCGAGGGCATCATGGCGCTCAGTTTAGGTCCTGCACTTTGCCGTGGAATTGCAGCCGACACTACGTACTGTCGACTGGAGTAGCAAGAAAACGAGTATACACTACACGGGCAGAAAGTTGAGAGCCCTGAACTGCGCGCTATGATGCCCTGCGCAGTGCAGGAATCTCAACTTTCTGCCCTTGTAGTGTAATATACTATTAATGAGGGTTACTAAAACTGAAATAAACTAAATTCTCTTTTTTGACCAATTTATAAATAATCGTAAATGACTTAGTACCTTGGAACATTCTGAATTTTATAAATTACTAGCACTTAAAAATCCTATAAGTAATTATCTGTCTTTTTAATCCTACTAGAATGTCGTAAGTTAATTGGACGTTCAATGATTGCGTTAGAACTTTACACAAACTGGAAATCTGAATCTATTTAATTTATCTACGAGTACAATAAATATCGTCTTGAAGAAGGGAAGTTAATAATCTTCTCATTTTTATTTTAGTTAATGAAAAAGCTATAATAGTAGATTACACTCCGTGACGGAAAAGTATTGCATTTCGGTTGAAACAGTAAGAAGTTGACAGAGACACTAAGCGTCGATCTTATTTATTATAAGACAGAAATGCAACATTCCGTCACGGTATGTATACTTTTTTACCCACAATCACTCATAATATTCCTTTTAAATCTAATATAATTATTTCAACATTTAACATTTTGAAATATTAAAACATTTGAAGGTTATTATAAAAACCATAAACGGTAAAGTGTATTCAAGTAGGTTAGGTTTTTTTTGCCCAAGAGAGAGAGGATACATTACCTACTTTTTACAAGTTTGTTATTATTCAATTACAATGACCAGCAGTTATATTTGCTGATAGACGGATTGCCAAGGTTCTTGGACGAATAATATTTCTGATTGTTTCAATACATACTCGGCTTTTATTTTAATTTTATTCTTATGAATCTTTTTAAAAATTAGTTATTCTACTTCAATGTAAGCATTTAAGACATATACAGAAAGTTTGGAGGTAAACATATTTTTAATATAAATTTTCCGTAAGAACTAGGCACGACGATGAGATCTTACTCATTAATTGAATTATTAATGATGATGAAACCCTTCAGATAATTAAAAAAATTATAACATGTTTTAGATTGACCAGTACTTTAGATCTTTCGGAATTAATAATGTAGAATGACCAATTCACCACATTAAAACTGTGATATAATTATTTGAGCGACTGAATTATTTATTATTTAATTAAATACAACGATACGATACAAACTGACGATACGAAATGTAAATTATTACTGGTGAATAAACAAAACAACATAATATTTATATATTATGATTACGCTATTTATATTATGATCGCTCTACAAAGTAATTTACAGACTGTTCTACTTTTTAGAAAAGACAGTTGACTTTTGATAGGGAATTTGCTGAGATTAATTTCACGAGTTCTGCATTTTTTTGTAGCAGCTGCAATGAGTTCTAAACTTGAGTTTATGAATAGAATTTTGAATTGCTTATAAAATTCAAAGTAATTCAGTGTAGATGCCAATGCATTACTAAATTCCAATTGGATTATAGAATTTCAGTTGGTTTGTGAAATGGTGCAATTTTACGTACAGCATTCGAGTTTGATTATAGGATTCCAATTTGTGTAAAGTCCTGACCCAATTATTACAAGTTCAATTTGCTTACAGCATTCTAATTAGATTATAACATCACATAACTACTCAGAGAATTTTCATGTGGTTATGAGTTTCTTATTGGTCAATAAGATTAGATTTTATTATATAGTTTTACACTAGTTGTGAAGTTGTAAAGCTTTTAAGTCCGTTGCTGATCAAAGGTAATAAGTCATTTACGATTAGTTACGGATTGGTGAAAACAGCAAATTCAGTTTATTTCTTTTATTTGTAGTAACCATTGTTAAATGTGAGATATTTATTATTGATATAAAGGCGACATCGTAGTTCCTCTTGTGACAGTAAGTGGATGGTATCTCGACGAATGACTTCAAGTTATTATATCTAATCTTTAGCATAGAGGTGGTAGACTTGATTGAATATATAAATCATTGTTAAAAAAAAAATTACGTCAAATAATGATTTGATTGCGTTATAATTTAGAAGTGGGATAAGAGTTGTGTGCTGTTTAGTTTTGGGATGAATTTTGGGTGCCGTCGGGTACATTAATAATTGCTAGCGTCACGGTCATTTGTGTTTTCATCACACAAAAGTCTCAAGTTCAATTAATTAAATATCAAGCAATACCTCTAAAGTTTAGGAGTCTGTTACCATATCACGTATTAAAATAAAAATGATTACTTAACATAAAAAGTGATAATACGATATTTTCTGCCGTAATTAAATTAACGCAGTACAATTAAATTTATAGTGTGGAATAGACTAATTTACAATAGGCTTTTGCCATCGCATAACAGAGAAAATAAAAAAAGGGTTTTGAAATAGTTATGACAATTTATTAATTTGTTATCTATCATATTATTGCAATTAGCCGTTCATTAGTGGTGACTACTATAAAGGCCCCGTCAGCACACAGCGCTTTATAAGTTCAAATCGTAAACAAATGCCTAAGATGGGAAAATCTTTAACTCTTTTTTTATTAAATTCAAAATAACCCATTAATTTTATTTAATATTATATTTAGAGAATTTAAAAGGAGACATTTCGTCCCCTTTTAGAGGTAATGAGAAATCCTCAATATTTATTAATGAATCAGAATGAAAAAAATCGTAAAAACACCCCGTTTTTCAAGGGTGAACAGAAAAGCAACAAAAATTGTGAAAACACTCCGATTTATAAGGGTAAACTGAAAAGCAAAAAAAAATCGTAAAAACATCTCGATTTTTTAGGATAAACTGAAAAGCAGAAAAAAACGTGAAAACATCCCGATTTTAAGGTATATTTTAAAATTTACATTTTTAAGGAAAACACCCCCGAATATTAAGGGTAAACTGAGAAGCAGAATAAATCGTGAAAACACCCCTGTTTTTAAAGCCAGCGTAAATTCATTTTTGAAACTCGATGGCTTGTGGTAATTTAGATCTTATAATTAATGAATTCAAACCCGGTTCGTTATATTAAACCATTTTGATTGATATTTAAATATTTATTTGCAAAAAAAAAAAGTACAAAAACATTGGATTTTTTCTATATATTGTTACTTCTGGATTATGTACTGCAAAGAAAAAAGTAGAAGAAAAACATGACAGGAGATTAAGAATAGACGTTATTTACCTATACTCCATGAAATAGCAAAACGCAATCTCAAAATCATTTGTTGCTTCAATATTCTCAAATATAATTAATGGGTCAGGTTTATTTATGTGAGCCTGAAAATTAATTTTAATGGAATCGTTGTCTTTATGGTAAGTCTGGACTTCTTCTTGTAAAATTATCAACTGCCTGCGCTGTGACAAATTATTTGGAAGAGTTGATTCAACAATAGCTATTAGAACTCCTGGTGTAAATTTAATTGTGGCCCAAAAGACCGGCGACCCCTGTTTCATTTTAACAAGTGCACTAAATGTCATCCTACGAATTTTCTGACTCTTCACAGTCCTGCGTTTGATTTGCAACGGTCGGAACTCGTTTAATAACTGATTTAAATCCATTTTATCCTGTCTTAATTTTTTCTTTGTTTTTTTTTGTGTTTCGTTTTGTAGTGAAAGTAAACACGTAGAGCATCAAAGTAAAACAGATGGGGTTGACAGTCAGTGTCAGTCTGTCAGTGCTGCCAGGTTTTCGCAAATAATAGCGGTAGGCGGAGTTGTAAAATAGCGGTATATTTGAAAATTTAAGCGGTAGGTTTATATTTAATTTTAAAAATCATAAGTTTTATGAAACATATATAATTATAAAAATAATAACATTTATTACAAAACATAAATTATGAAAATGAAAAAATTAATCACTATCAGAATCAGAATATATAGTGCTTGACATTAAATGTCTCAACCCAGCTTCAGGCTTGAATTGAAAACAAACCTTATTTTTTTCAACTAACCGTTTCCCATGCAATAAAGCGGTAATTGTTTTTGTGCCTAACGCGTTGCGTTCTTTTGTTTTCATTAGATTTACCGCCGAAAAAACTCTTTCGGCGCTGGCGTTCGAATGCGGTAATGTTAGAATATTAAAAACAAACGCGCTCAAAGATTGAAATGCAAAAGTGTCATTTCCTAATTTTTGGTCTTTAATTTTTGTCCAAAATTCTATTATATTATTCGTTTCTGGATGTTCAGAATTTCGCAATAATCGCCATTTGTCATCAAGCTTTTGTAAATCAGAATCAGCAATTATTAGTTTAAATTCTTCTCTAACAACACTTGCAATACTGCTAATATCTGCTTTTTTAACTCTTTCTGGATTTAAAAAGTCTATATGTTCAAGAGGGTTGTTATGAATTGGAAATCTTAGCAAAATTTGGCGAACTGCTTCAATGTAAATCTCCAAGCATTTTAATTTAAGATTATGAAATTTATCGGTTTTTAATGTTGATTTTTACGCCAAAGTAAATATTTTCTAATTGTAAAAAATTTCGGGGATTAGCGTGATTTGATTGTCCCTGAATAATTCTATTTATTTTTTCTTTTTTTACAAAGCAATCCAAAATTGTTTGAAGAACATTTTTTACACTTTTGAAAAGTGTTGAAATTTGAGGAGTTTCTGACTGCATTTGCTTATTTAAATGTACAAATTGAGGAAGTATATAATCTCAAAACTCTAGATACAATATGTTTACGGGGTTTTTTAATAAATGCAAAATTCTGTCGGCTTGAAAGCCATTCTTAAAAGCAGATGCGTCTGTGAAAAATCAAATTAACGCATCGTATTGCTCTAAAATTCTATTAAGACATATATAAAGACATCCATCTAGTTTGAGATGGCTGCAAGATTTTATGAGGTTTAATGTTAACAAAATGTTGAACTTTTTGTAATTCTGATAAACGTTTTGGGCTATTTGAAAAATAATTATAAATGTCACTAGTTAAAAGTTCTATATGATCAGGTAATTTTTCGCAAGCATACGAAGCACACAGATGAAAACTATGGCAAATACATTTTAAAACAAATAAGTTAGAAATTTGGTTTATACGTCTTGACATAACAGAGTTATGTTGACCCATTATATTGTTAGCTCCATCTGAGGCAAATCCTATTAAATTATTCTTATACGGTATATCATTGTTGATAAAAAAATTAATTATTAAGTTAAAAAGTGATTCGGCTGAAGCTGAGTTTACAGGCAGTAAAGTTAAAAAACAATCTTTAATATTATTTTGAAAAAGTGTTCTAGCTATTAAACATAAATGTTTTTTCTGACTTCTGTCAGTGGATTCATCAATTATCAAACTAAATTTATTTTTGCGCAAAAGGGCCACGAGCTCATTAAATGACGACATTCCCAGTACATTTTTTATTAGTCCAGTTGTTTTAGTGCGAGCATATTTGATGTGCTTTGCAATTGTTGAATCAGGTAAAGCAATACTTAACAGTTGTGGCAGGTGATCCATTATTACCATAGGTAGATTATGCTCTATGACAAAAGCAGATAGCATCAATTCCACATTTCGTCAGTGTAATTTGCAAAGTGCGTAACTCCATTTTGTCTAATTTTACAGGAGAGCATAAAAACTGATTTGCAGACGAACTATAGTCTAAAAGTGTATCCAAATTTTATTATACATGCACAGTAGTGAGCAAAACTGATTTGGATATTTATAATTTATTAATTATTTAATCTGTATTTTATCTATGAAAAAAAAGGAGTTACGCATTTATCGTATTAAATTTTTACTGTTTCTTGGAGATACACAATTTTCTGTTAACTAGTTAAACTATCTTAAAACGTAAAAGTGGTAACAATGTTTGTTAGAAATGTGGCAAATTATCATAAAACAAATGGTAATCTTTTTCAAGACCTTTTTTCAAGGACGGCAAATTTTGGAACTTTACATTTTTTATTTTAATCCTGTCCTTATAAAGAGGTACCAAAGGAAATTAATAGGTTTAAGATTTGAGGGTAGTCGAAGGGAGAAAGTTTTCCATTCAGGATCGGTATGTTGTAATTTATAGTAGATGTTTTTGTTTGTGTATTTGATGACTTTCAAGTCGGTGACTTGAGAGTCACTTTTTTTTCCCTGGCTTTATAGACCTAAAAAAGATCACTCCACCTTCAATATCTTTGAAAAAATGATGTGAAATGTATTCCACTTTGTATGGGCTTTTTTCGCATGCTTTTTTGCAAATGTAAACGTAGTCTGCGGGTACATTTATGTTAGTTTTTCGAATTTTTCTTTCTATAAGCGAATGCATCCTGTTCGCCTCCATTTGCGTGTGGCCTTTTTGAAGGAATCTTTGAATTATAGTAACATTTTTTTCCATTGCTAAATTGAAGAGGGCATTTGAAAGCACGGCGTGACGATTTTGCGCTGCACATCCATCACTGTATAAAATGAAATCCACATCGTGTTTCAAGGGATTTGCAGCGATTTTCTTTTTAAGAAAGTGCACTATTATTGAAGAAAATTTGTTTGCTGTCACTTTTCCTTCGGATTCATTTCATAAATAGCAATGACCTTTCTGACGTTTAATGTCATAAATCATAAAGTTGTGGACGACAAGTTTCGTTTTGTAATAAAGTGAACTAACGTTCGACTTTGGACAGACGAGCACCGCCTGTAGATCCATTGTGAAAACCTCATTTTGTGATGTTTTATCATTTGATTTTTCTTGTCGGGCTTCATTTTTTAAGAAGATGTGGTGATCATATTCATTCTGTGGAATATTTTTAGTTTCGTATGCTACGCATGTATCACACTTATCTTTTTTTGGCTGGTACAGTGACAAATTCTTTTTTCCGAAATTGATGGAAAAACTTACTCGAGGCAATGGTTTGATATGATTTTCTGCACAAAAATTTCTGCAGTATGTTTTGTACACTTGAGATTTTGAGTGCCATGTCGTTTCTAAGTATAATTTTGAGCTGCTGGCCCGACAATAATGGGACTCAAGCTTAGGAAGAGTATCAAAAAATTCATTGAGTTTTTGTATTCCTGATACGTGGTTTTGCTGCCGATTTAATCAAATTGTTTCTACGAGATTTGTTTTGACCCATTGCTTAATCGCGATTTCTCCAACACCTAATGTATTAAGGAACATCTTCTTACAGACACGTATTGTTCCGTAGCCCTGCTTTAAGTAATATTCCGTAGATGTAGATCTTCTGGAAACACTTTGTTTTCCTCTTTTTCCAGACGTTCGCTTTACAGTAAGTAGGGTATTTACAAAAACCTTCTTTTCTTCCCACGACAGCTTCCAGAAATTTTGAAAAATAGTGTTTCTCATTTCTTCATTAATAGAAAAACATTTAATTTTCGTTTTATTGCTACCGCTAAGCTTGCAATTACAACGCGGCTTTATTTTCCGTAAAGGTTTTTGAATATTATATTTCCAAACTTCGTTTTCTTTTTTTTTTTCTTTATATTCAAGGCCTTTCTCCCGTCGCTTAAAGTTGATGTTTTTGGTCCACTTCCTTTCGTCGGTTTCACATCTTTTTGATCTTGACCGTTTTGTTTTTGTAAAATTTTCTTCTTCTTCTTCTTCCTTGTCTGATTTCTCACTTTCATTTTGTTCAGTTTCACTAGGAATGTAATCATAATCATTGTGCTCTCTTTCATCAAAGACGTTATTTCCTTCTGCTATTGCATCCTCATTGGTTGCGTTTAGTTCAATGATTGCAATGACTGGAGGTGAATTTAGAATGGTAGCCTCAGGAGTTGCATTGTTAATGTTTTGTGAAGGTGTAGCTGACGTCATTTGGTTGAGCAGATTTTTTATTATTCTAGCATTTTTAACGAGTTCATCTGCATCTGTACTGTCTTCGTTGTGTACAACATCAGTTGAGCTTGTAGATTCTGTACACATTAGCAACATTTTATGTGTCCTTGTGGTCATTATTCCGAGCTTTCCTGTAATAGACATTTAATTTAAATTTGATCTTATTTATTCTTGTACCTATTGAAATTTTTAGTATAACATAACAGACGTAGAATAGGGTATATAAACACTTACCTAGCCTTATCAAATCTTGCATATTATACAAGTTTTTTTTAATAACAAACACCAACAATGAAAAACGTGTTATCGCATGCCGTCTGGTCTTAGGCTATAAGTGGGAGTTACGCAGTTAGCTGAACCAATCATACAGAGTTTAGAGTTACGCACTTTTCTTAATCAGTTCTAGTATAGAAATGGTTAACATTGAAGACATACGCAGTATTCTATCAGATCCGCCGCCAAAATTGACAATAGATGGCAGAATAAGTGATTTTATAGAAAAAATGGAGTTACGCACTTTGCGACTGTTACTGACGATTTTTAACTTGGGTGTCTAGTGTAGTTGAAACAGTCATACTTGTTATTTTTCTTTGTTTACTTATTTGACCCATTTTGAATATGTGTTTTTGTCGTTTTGCATGTCTTTCTACAAGTGGACTTGAGCGGTTGCTACAAATAAAATAAAAAATAAAATAGATTTGCTAGATTGATTTCTTACCTCAAGTCCAAATAATTAATTAAGGAAGCCACACACTCATCTTTCAACACTGTTGTGGCAAAAGTTAAATTGATGTCTTGTCTTCTTCTTCCTTCTTCTCCATCGAACTCAATTTTTAATTGCTTATCAAAAGACAACTTATCATTAAAAACGAAGGAGCCTACTATGATGAGATTCAAATTAGCAGCTTCATTATAAAACACAACTATTCCTGGATCAGGTAGTGTTTCTTTCCTGATCACCATAGTCATATCTTTGATGGGCGGACCGGAGCCGTCTTGGACCTCAACTTTTTTGAATTGCACAAATGCCATTGCTTTGTTGACTAATTTACGACTAATTCGTATCCGCTGCGCTTGACGATATTCTTCCAACATTTTTTCCATATCCATTTTATCAACAAAAATGCAGATAACAGGCTTTTACCACGCTTTTTATCCTCTTCTTTATCTTACAATTCTGACTACAAAAAGGCAAACAGCACATACGCTGCCAAGGCGAATGCCACAGAATCGACGGAATAAACAAAACAGTTCTTTGTTCTTCCCTAAAGGTGTTCAAACAGGCATACAACAATCGAGTGGAAACTACGATGGCCACAAAACATAGATAGATGGATGGCATTTCTTTAAAATAACAATAATACAGAATATTAAAACAGCCATTTTGCATATGCGCACAACCCCTAAAACTCTAAAACCGGTATTAATTTTTCGAGATACAACCAATTTAACACTACTGCTGCATGCAATTTATGTATATTTCAAAATTCAAAAAATTTATAACTCCCCATAAATAGGTTAGACCTTAACAAGTCTTCAATTATTATTTGTAGATTAAATTTCCAATTTGTATGATAAGTAATATGATGGAATAAAAACGATAGATAAATAACTTCTTCAAAATTATTATTTTTTTATTTAATGTGTCTCAAAAAACTATAACTAAAATTTTTAAGTTAATTTACTGTAAATAAAGGATTAATATCCAAACGGTATTGTATCAAAGTTTTCTAGAATAACTCTTTTGTCACAAACAAAGCCGAATTCTTTAATTTCTATTTTATTTAAAAGTTCTTTAGTTTTAGTATCTCTGGTAATTCGATTATATTGTGTACTGATTTTTTTGTCTTTGTATTCTAAAATATTATTTATACTCTCGGAATTAATCTTTTTGGACGTTTCATAGTTTAATGTAAATCCTTTTGTTTTACAAACAACTTTACCTGTGTTGGTTTTATAAGAATAACTTTTTGGACCTGTTGATATCCAGTCTATTATCCATACGCTTTTACCAAAACAGTGTTTTGTCCATCCATCATCTATATATACAACGCTATCTGTATCATAATATGCTACGCTTTTTCCTAATTTATCTAAAATTTCGTATAATCTTAGTCTTGCGTTTGCATATTGGTATTGAAATCATTTTCTATATAACAATCTTTTAACTTATAATCAATTTGTAACATATTTTCATTTATATCGTTTATACGTATATTATCAAGTTTCTCGTCTAATAAAATTTTATAAAACCTTTTAACATCCGTAACATATTCTGTTGCACCCATATTTTGTCTTTGCTCAAATTTACCCCATAAGGAATTTAAGCATATTTTCGCAACAGCTCTCTTTCCAGGATTATTTTATATTTTACCCAATTCGATACCTAGAAGTTCTTTTGCGGATTTTCTGTATTCTTCTTTTGATTCAAAATTATCCTGCCAAGGGCTTGTTTCTAATTTAATTTTCATAAACGCTTTCACATATCCTTTAAATAAGTCTGATGATTCCTTGTAAAAATGCCAAACCTCGTCAATAGTTATTATGTTCTAACCCTTTTCAATTGCTTTTTTTACTTCGTTGGTACACTAGGTTCCTCTGATAATTCTTTGAGATTCCGTATGAGAACATTTATCTTTTTGATTATTTAATTTTGCGCACAATTGACATAATGGAAATGTTAGTCTTTCATCACCAGATTTGGTTTTATTCCTAACAGGTAAAACGAGGTGATACAAACCTTTTGGTAGTAAAATTGCACATTTTATTAAACCATACCAATCTGACTCATACGTACGAGGTTTGAATATTTTAGTAGGATGTCCAACTGGATAATTATCGTAACATTGTACTGTTGAATATAAACTGCAAATATCTATATATCTCAATTTTTTTCTCTTAACGCGCAATTTTGTTGCATTCGTTCTTCCACCGAAGAATGCGTTTCTAGGATTAAGTTCTTCCAATTCCTTAATTTCTTCTTCATTTGTTTCATTTCTTTCTTATATTCTTTTGACTTTGTCCACTCACATTCTCACATTTCTATTAAGTTATAACCAGCTTTTTTTATTTGCTCACTTCTTTTTATTGTTTTCTCATAAAAATCTTCCATAGTTGTTTTATTCTTATTATTAATAAAATCTGAACTATAACATTTTGTACAATCGTGCCAAAAACAACCGTGATATTGGTAAACAGTATTGGATTTTTCATCAAACCCGTCAATTTTTGATCCACATATTTTCACTTCACCATTGTTCAATGCGTGTTTTATATTTGGATTATGAAAACTATTTAACCATGAAATAGATTGTTGAGAATATTGATCTTTTTTCAGATTATCAGCAACAGCTATTGTATCTTTCTTAATATATTTTGATCTATATATAGCCATACAAACGCCTGCAATTGTAACATATCTAAATGGATCTATGTTAGCTATTTCTAGAAACTGTTTCCTTAATTCAAGACATCCATTTCTTAATATGTCAACATCAGAATTACAATATTCGTAAAGTTCTTTTTTCAAATCAAACACGTAGTTTTCTTTTCTTTTTTGTATATGCCATTCTAAAAAGTAATTGCGGCAACCATTATCTCTGCATACCTTAGAGTTCGTTGGCTTACTGTCACCATAACATTTTTTACATTCTGTCATAGAATTAACACCATAGTATTTTGTATCAGGTATTTTTCCAATATAGTTCTTATTTTCCGTTGTATTGAAGAAATGTGGAAAATATCTTTTTTTAAGTTCTTTTAGGCCGAATGTTTTAGGGAAGTTTTTTAAAGGTCCTTGAACAAAATTACTACTATTAATAATTCTTAAATAAATTGGTTTTATTTCCATTATCATTATTTTAGATCCGTTATATACGCAGAAAGGTTTAATACCGTTTTCAACGCAATATTTTAAAATAAAGTAAGAATCATAACCTTTAGAATAATGTGCGATAGCTGTATATCCTTTATGATCTCTAGAAATTAACCATTTGCAAAAATCTTTGTTGGTTTCGACAGAATTATTATTTCCGCTAAAATCGTGAGATATAACTAAATTAGCGATTTGTTTGTTTGTTTCTTGCATTGCTTCATAATCAAAGAATAAATATTTCTTCGTATAAGAACATTTAGTTGTATGCTTTTTATATCTACATTTAAGGCATTGAAAACTCTCTTCGCTTTTTCTTGGAATTTTAACGCAATTTTTACAATCAGTCACATTGATAAATGTGATATTTTATTCTTTTGTTTGTTTTATCAGGAATATCACAATTTTTGTTTGTTTTATCAGGAATATCACAATTTTTGCAACTTTCAACTCGCTTAAATTTCATGAATTTTGTATTTTAAAAAACCTTTTTCATTTTTTATCTCTTTTAAACCATTATAAGTCATAAGTAAATCATATTCTACCATATCTTCTATTATTTTATCTGCTGTTTTAGCAAATCTGTCTGGTAAAAACAACTTAAATTTACGTTCGTCTTTGCCGATTATCTTTACTTGTAAATTGTTCCCAGTTTGTTACGGTATACTGATGACCTATTTCTATGTCTCTAAGTAATAATGTTTTAAGTTGGCTAGGATTTTTTAACCTTTGTTTGTTATATCAGGAAAAGTTACTGTGCAACCTTTTCTATCACAATTTTTACAAACTTTTACTTTGTATATTTTATTATCGTTTTTTATTGTTGTCTCACATATTCCACCTTTTTGCCGTCTCCTTTGCATATAACATCTATGTTTTAATATTTCAACTACTTTATAACAATTTAGACAAATTTCCCATTCACATCTGTGTTCTTTACTACCCTCTTCTATCATTTTGTTACCTTTTTTAATGATTTGATTACCCTTCTTGTTATTTCCTTCTTCAATTATTTTATTTCCTTTTTCAATAATTTTTTTAACTTCGTCAACTATTATATCACCTCTTTTGAGAATTTTATTACACTTTAAGCATTTGTAAAATTTTTCACAAACTTCTGAATGATTTGCTAAACAAGCAATATCTATTACGTTTTTTACAATATATTCTTTTTGAAGAGTCTTCTATGTGTTTAAACTTGAAACAAATTACGCATATTTTATCCTTCGTTTTGCATTTATGTCCGTCTTTATTTTGATGTGGTTTATCACAATTTTTACAATAATAAGACTCACCGTAGAAAGCTGTCATACTACTGATTGTATCAAAATGATTTCCATTTTTATATAAATAAACTTTTACGCCTTTCTCAATCCCTGAATATATTATGGGATTAAAGCATTCTGCTGCAACGACTTTTATTTGAATATTTAATACTTTTTCTATATTTTTAATATCACCTAAAGTAAAATAATTTCTACTATATTTTCCAAGTTGATTACATAGTTCTTGTGCTAAAGTAGTTTTGTAAATTTCTTCCCTTTCTAATATATATTATATCATTACGATCATATTCTTTACCAAGTATAATATTTGTATGATAAGTTAATCCAACAGTAACAGCTCTTGGACAACATAAATTATCTTTGTTTTTTATTTGTATTATACTTTTCTTTGTTCGTGAGTCTTCTGCTATATTTAATAATCTTTTCGCATTAGTAGCGCCTCTAGGCATATTAACTACTTCAGCATTAAACGTACAACCGTATAATTATATCTAAATCTTGATTTGAAGTTAAGATACTTTGAATATTGTTTAATAAATTATTAAAATTTGAGGTTCTTGACATACCTGTTGAAATAGGATTTCAAAGATCAGGGTGATTAACCACTATATTCATTAAATCTCTTTCTTTGAAATTTGTTTTCTGTTTTACTATTTTAATTATTTCATTTAATCCCTCTCTAACAACAGTAATTTTTTTCATAATTATGTCTGAAAGATCTGACTCGGATGATTCTTCCTCTTTCAATAATATAACTTTATAGTAAATTTTATGTTTCCTCCATCTTTTGGTGTATTTAGCATTTGTTTCTATTATTTTAATTTTAGATTTTTTTGAAAACTCTGTAAAATAACTATCTTCGAAAGCGAAGGGTTAGTCTTTAATTTTTTGTATTAATTCTGCCTTCTTCACTTTAGAGTAACCTTTGATATTCTTTTCTTTAGCAATTTTTCTTAATTCTTTTATCGTTGTATTCTGAGTTGATTCGTTTTTTGACATGGTTTCCTCTAATAATTCCTCTAAACTTTGCGACCCGATTTCTCTAAGAACAGTATTTAAATTCGCTTCGCTCATGAGGGCATTATCTGAAATTTGATTCAGTAGATCTGTCTTTTTACTATTTTGCTTTATCTTTATGCCTAGTTTTTCAGCAATTGATTTTATTTTTTTAATATTGAGTTTATTTAATTTATTAAACCAATCGCCTGCATTGATGAGCTCTTCTTTTAGAATTAATTTTATAAGATCTAATTTAGTCTTTGAGTTATATTGCGAATAGTTTTTTAACCCCATCTTTTTTGCAATGGCTTTTATTTTTTTTAAACTTAGTTTATTGAGCACACTCTCATTATTTGATTGTGGTGTTAAAAAATATTTATCCATCGAGGACGACTCATGTTTCAAAGATGGACTCTTATGTGAACTCGATGACGAATTGCCTTCACTAATTTGTTCAATTATGTCACCCGCTTTTTTTAAATCACCTTTAGTAAGTTTTATAAGTTCCTCAAGGGACATTTTAAGAACCTCATCTTTTGAGAGCTCCATTTATTAGAGAAATAATTATTCAAAAAAAATTATGAATGAGATTATCCTTTTAAGTCGTTAATATATTTTTCTAATTTTTCATGCCATATTTTTTTGAAATGTTTTTTTTTATATCGTATCGGAACATCCATAAAACATATATTACAAGTAAATTTATCATTTCGTCTTTTTTTACAATCATAACACACATATCCGATTCCATATTTCTGATTTTTACTTTTAACAAAATTTGAATGAGATTTTATGGTTTGACAAATGGAACATTTTCTTAATAACGACTCATTATTCGGAGATGTTTGTTTATGATCAATCTGACAATCTTTATCCCCTATTTATTAGAAAGATATTATTTCATAATAAATGGCTCATAATACCAAAAAGGAACAGTCAGCTAAACAAAAGATAAATATAATAATTAAAAAAGATTATACGTTAACAGAGTCTAGTATTCCATCTGTTAAGAATTTAAATAATATGCGATCAAGACAATTAGCATCAAATTTTTTAGCACAAAAAGGAGATCCTACTTCTAAAAATATTACCTCAAAAGAGTTTGCTAAACAGAATAAAATTGGTGAAAACACAATTAGGAATCAAATAAAATTTCTCATTGGTGAAACAATAATTAAACATAACACAAAATCAAACAACATAGAACAATATAACAAAAAACAAAAACAAATTAAATCTAAACACAAAGCAAACACATCTCAATCAGATTACAAAGCGTCCCTGTAAGGGGCTCAGCATGCCGCTAGGAGTATGAAAGATGAAGAAGAATTTGATAAAATTTTTGATAAGACTATGAATTCTCTATCAAATAAATAATGGCACTAATTGATGTTGCTGACAACAATCAAATAAAAATTATTCAAAATAGAATAAAAAAAGACTCTATTGAGTTTAATCTGTTGGTAATAAAATTAACGCATCTAATCAACTGTGTATGGAAAACAGAATTTTAAATGCTGCTGTTGAAACAATAGAAAAAATGGACAAAGAAATTGAGTGTAAAGATAATAAAATTAATGTATTGGAACAAGAATTAAAAGAAGTCAATAGTTATGATGAAGAAAAAATATATTGGTCTATAAAAAACATAAATATCTATTTGCCAAGTAATATCCCCTGTGTTGAAAGCAACGTGTTGGATATTTTTTCTTAGTGGGTTTAAATAATTCAAAAATTGAAATATCTTTAGGTGATTTAGAAGTATCATTTTTTACTGATTGACAATTTCTGCAAGTTGATATTCTCCTTCAGCGTTTATATTTTACAATAAATTCTGGTTCTCCAGTGGACTTAGTTTTTGTTTTGCATATTTTACAATAATCCATTTAGTTAGCAATAAACCGAATTCCCTTCGGCTGCGGTGTATTACGAAGTAATTCGCACGAATGGTCCAACTTGTCAAACACGATTGTTATTTTTAATTAATTAGACGAATTTTAAGAATTTATTCATATGTTTCTGCGCTTCTTCTGGAGGTAATTTTGTAGGTAAAATAACAGTAACCTTCCGTAACTATTCAGCTTCTTCATCTCCTGTCAGAGTAAATTCAATTTTTTTACCGTTTGCTGTATGACAAACAGTGGAAATACCATTTTCATTTAAATTGATGACTATATTGCTTTCTATTTATATATGTTTATTTTTGTAAATAATTATAAAGAAAACTTGACTAACAAATAAGAAAAAATTAGAATACTTGATAGATAAGGTTTATCATGGTTATAACCACCTAGACTTTCATCTGTGTTTACTTTTTCTTTTTTTATTCTAAAAGATAGAAGACCAGATTCTCTAAGAATAAAGGGTTTTGAAAGATCTATTGTTTTTTAAAGTTTACTCCTTAAGAATCGATTTACATATATAAGGGGCCCGGTATGAGAAAAATGTGAGGAGTAAAATCTATCGATGAATGACCTCGTTACGTTTTTGGTGCGCATCCTATGTCGCGCAACTTTCTAATTTGGTTGAAATGAATACATTCAAACACATTCTTTATTGGGAGACATAAATATATGCTGCGAGATGTGCTTTGCCTAACGGTAATCACATTGATGCGGTATTTTCAAGATTCGTGAACCACGTATTTACAAACGTCCATGTGTCTTATTTTAGTTACCATAAACCACTTGTCACTGTAATTAATAATGCAGACAATGTTGATTTACTAAATATTTAAAAAAATGATAATAGTCTGATAATATTAACTACATAATTTATCAACATTCCTAATGATATATTTATGCACATCTGAAATTGACTATTGAAAAAAGTTTAATGTAAAATATTTTGTCAATTAGTTATAATAAATGTATATGAAATGAATAAATATATATATGAATATAATATATGTATATTATTTTCATTAATTTGTTAATTTACCCTTTCATACAGTATCAATCTTTTTTAAGTTAAATAAACTCTCTTTGCGTCTGGTTAGACTATCGAACTTAAGGAGTAAACTCCAGTCGTGCGTCGGAGCTGACACACACAATTTTTTTTGTAGTGAGGTCAAACATTCCCGAAAGTCCAGTGCCGGAATGGAGGCTTCCAGAACCTTCCAGACGATCCATGCCGAATGCTATATAAGCGAGCAGCGGAAACTGCCGGAGTAGTCTAACTTGGATTCGCCTCGAGTGAGCGTCACGCACGTACCGGATGCAATATAAATATTAATGTACAAAATTCATATAAATTAGTGTAAAATTAATAATGTAATATTAGTATATAAATAAACTGTATAGCTATCACGTTACACTTTATTAGTACTAATATCCAAATCTTTTAAATTAGCCGTTGAGTAGAATTTTATAACTTCTACATCTATTGGTATTCTAAAAAATGGTTCATCATCAAAAGAAAAGTCAAGTAAAGTAACAGCCTTTTGTCCATAAACTTCTTTAACAAAACGAATTTTTCCTACAAATTGTAATAAAGAATACTGAGTTTTTCTCATTAATTCAGTTTCCACATTAATTAACCTTTCTCCGTAATCGGCTAAGTTTTTGTACTGGCTCTGCCAGGCATCATCTAGTTGTCCTTTATTGACAACATTATATTTATCAATTGCATCAGCAGTTTCAACTAATCTTCTATTACCAATATCGATATATTTTTTTGTAGCGGTTAGATTCACTGAATCTTTTTTGATCATATTACTGAGTTCAGGTTAACCAATTTCAAAAATACTTTGAGAATTATCTTTTTTGATCATGTTACTGGGTTTAGCTTTAAAAATTTTTACAACGCTTTCTGAATCATCTTTTTTGATCATATTATCGTTGACTTTATCCATAGCAGCATGCAAAGCACTAGTCCACTTTGTGGACGCTGACGCTAAATATTGTAAATTAACAGCATCGCCTGGATCTTCTGGTTGTTTTACATTAACTAATTTGTGTTCTGCGATATCATAATCGCCATTTTCAGTTAGATTAAATCTTATACCAGGCGGTCCTCTTCTTGATTTCCCACTTTTTTTTCTATTTTTTTTAAGAACGTATTCAGATGTCATCGTCTTCGGCTTTGCTTCTAATCTTGCGGAGCCGTAGTCGCTTTCAGGGACGCTCTGCCAGTCATTTATGAGCGTAAAATTTTTTTTATATTTTATTTCAGGAGTTTCGAAATCAATAGTTAAGCAATCAAAATTTTTAAGGTTATTTTTATAATATTTTTTGAGTTTCTTATCTAACCTCTTTTCTCTAAATATTAGGCTTATATCATTACCATCACATGATGGAAATATTGAAAGATAATTACATTGTAAACGAATTGATTTTGGCACTTTATACCAATCCTGCGTTATATAAATCATTGAAGCATTTATTTTTCTTCCCCGTATAGCTAAATCTATCAATTTCTTTAGATCTTTTTTCGTTACGAAATCATCAACAACAATCAAGTTTTGTTTATATCTATCCAGTTTGTCTACATCGACTATGTCTTCTATATCTGATGAAAAATACGATTCAATTATCGGATCTTTAGGTCGAATTTCGCTTTGCTCCATGAGTGGACTACGTCCACGAATTTTTTCATCATCAAACACAATTTGTAATAACTGATAATAAGGTTCTTCTAAATCTTTCGCATACAAATAAAAAGTATCAAAAAATAAATATTTTAAAAGATTGACAACAGTATTTGTTTTACCAGAACCGCTTCGTCCTATAATTATTAATATAAAAGGCCATTTTGGCGCTAATTCATTAATGTTGTAATGTCTTTTTTCATCGGCTTTAATAAAATGAATAGGCAAGGACGTATTCATCGTCGTCTTCGACACTGGACTGGCTTTGCCAGTCATTTATTTAACACAAATACCATTAACTAGTCCGCTTTGTGTACGCTTATCGCTAAACCGCGTTATTAGCGCGTAAGTTAAAGCGTCGCGCTCGGAACATGCTTTTGCAGCGTGTTGCGTGTTCGAATCCTGATAGCGAGCAAAATTTTTTATGTTCGAATTCATCTTTGAGTCATGAAATATTTTCAAAAATAAAAAATCAAGTTGTAAAATAAAAATTCAAAACAAATTCAAAAATTCAAAACGAATCCAAAATTTCAAAAAAAATTTGAAGGGCGTTACGTTTAATCACAGACAAGTTTCTACAAATAATTGATCCAAATGATTCTAGATGGCAGGTTTTTACTAACTTATATTGACAATATGCAACAGATAAAATAAAACCTTCATAGCTCAGTTAAAATGTCGTCTACTTCTGGTGATCGTGTTACAAACTTTCTTCAAGAAATTCATCAATCTTCAAATAATAATGAAATTGACCTTCAAATTATGCGAATAAAATTGAGAATAAGTAAATTACAAGTATCAAACTTTCTTCAAGAAATTCATCAATCTTCAAATAATAATGAAATTGACCGTCAAATTATGCGAATAGAATTGAGAATAAGTAAATTACAAGATAACAAAATAAAACGGCTGAAAAAACGTATAAGACAATTAATTGTAAAAATAACATTAGCTGAACAGCACAGAGACATACAATATTTAAAAAGTATTAAAGTCCAAAACAATTCAATAACTAACGAAGAATCTCTGGCGCAAGATTAAATTCTTCGTAAACTCAAAGTTGATATGGATTGATAAAAAAGGCAAACCTTAAAAAAAAAACTTTTTTGATCAGTCCAAGGTTTGAATCCTTATTCCGGAATATTTTTTTTCACTGTATATAAATGACTAAGTCGGATAGTAAAACTGAAATAATTGACGCTATTTTAAAAAATCGTGGGATAATAAAAAACAGGATCCACTTAAAACAATTTAAAGAACATTTAACGAAGGAAGAAATTAAGAACCTACAGAAACCTATAACTGACAAACTTGATAATATTACTGAATACGCTTCGTTCATGATGAACGAAGCAAATCTAAAAAATGTTTCAACAATCAAAGAAGAAGACGAAAATGTTTCAAAGAATGCGGAAAGTGGTGATGTGAGCGAATCGGATCATTTATTACGATTACTAAAATCATCTTCAGCGCCTACCTCAATAAGTTTAGATTCGAATAAAGTTTTAAATTTTAATATTATTGAAAAACAATTTAAATTAGAAAAATCTTTATATTTATTATCGTTAGACATTAGAAATAGAAACGCAAAAATTGAAATTCTACTTACTAAATTAAAATCATTAAATGCACACATTACAAACGTAAAGAAATCACAAGAACAAGAAAAAATTGATAATTTACAATATTCACAGTTGAAAAAATATAAAAGTGTTTCAAAAGATATTTGGAAAAGTCCCTTCTATGAAAAAGGAAGCAGTATTTTTTCAGATTCGAATGAAATGATACAGCGTCTTAATCTATTAATTGTCCTATCAATTTATCTAGACCAAAAGGTGAAATTGCTTTTAAAACAGCAAATCTTTGGTATAGTTGGGATAACATTACTGAAGAGTATAAAACACCGAAATCATGAAAGACAACGATAGAAATGAATCGGAGTGGAAAATATTGAAATTACCAAACGGTCTGTACGGTGAAAATTAATTAAATAATTATATCCAAGAATATTTTGGAACATTTGAAACGCTCCTGTTTTATTTTGTTATAAATTATGCAACTAATTGTTTTATGCTAATTATACGCGACGTAGATTATGAAATAGACTTTTTCTACGGTAAGATATATGAGCTTTTAGGATTTGAAAAAAATATATATTTAATGTTTGTTTTTTTCTTTCTTTATTTGAGATAAAAGATCACTTGAAATTTCAAGACTTTGTTAAATTCAAAATTCTTTATTTAAAATTAAAGTTACAACAAGTAATGTGGCTGTGTGTTAACTATATGGCAGTCAGGATAATAATAATAATATAATAGGAACGAACGTTCCTATTTCAATTTACAAGGGTCAAAGTTTATTTGGATTAACAAAAATAAATTTACAGATCTAATAATTTAAAAAAATAACGTTAACTTTCAATAATTTATACACAATATAGCTCGTTATCTAGAGGTCAGGGTTTGAACTTAAGCTCATATATCGTCTGATTCCTATTAAATATTACGATGAATATTCATATTTAATACTCGCATTTCTGTTACATATCAGCTAAATCAATTGATAAGTTTTAATGGAAAGTGCTTAAATTTTGTTATTATTATTATTATCATCTATTTCTTCTCAAAAGTTTTTCTTTTGGCTTAGCTGGTAAATCCAGATCTCAACCTGAGATCAGAGTGATTTACCCAAGCACCTTTCGAAGTATATGTGCAGTGCCCATAAGTGCGATCTTTTGCACTTGATTAGCTGATGGATGACCGGGGAGCATTTTAAGGTTCTCATCAAATCCTTTCTTTAGTGTTCCTAATGCTCCAATTATTACTGGCACAACTCTTGATCTGCAATGCCACATTCTGTTGATCTCGATTTCTAGATCCTTGTATTTGCTGATTTTCTCAGTCTCTTTTACCATGATGTTTGTATCATCTGGGACGGCTATATCGATTAACAAGCATGTTTTATCTCTCTTGTTATGCAATACAATATCTGGACGATTAGCTAAAATAGTTCTATCTGTTGTTATTGGAACATCCCATAACATAGTCATTTCGTTGATGTTAACTACTTTATCTGGTTGATGTTCATATTACTTATCGGACACTTGTACCCGCAGATTTTTGCACATTGACCAATGTATATAACTGGTTACTTTATTATGTTTATTGGTGTATTCAGACGGTGCAAGTATTGAACAGCCTGCAATAATATGACTTATGTGTTCTTCTGCCTTGTTGCATAATCTACATTTTCTGTCTACTGGCTGTTTTAAGAAGTTCTTTTGGTGGTATCTGGTGTTAAGTGCCTGATCCTGTGCTGCTATGATTAGGCTTTCTGTCTCCCCTTTAAGACCGGAACTCCAGAGCCACTGCAAAGACGCATGCCTATCAAAAAATGGCCTTTCCATTTCTCTAAAGAACCGTCCATGCAATGGTTTGGTCTTCAGCAGTTGTATTTTCTCTTTCTCGATGTTCGTTTTTATTTTTTGTTTGAAATGCTGAGCTTCGGTCTGTTGATTTAAATACTTATCTTGAATTTTTTATGCTTCTTTTTGGAGAGAGTACTTTGCTTTGCTAGCATTATGATCTCTAACTAGCATTGTGAATTTATCTTTGCCTAGCTTGATGTAATTGCTCAAACCGACGATGGAAGAATTAAACGCTGATTCTAATTCAATTAAACCTCGCCCACTGTCTTTTCTTTTGATATAAAGTCTTTCGACATCAGCCTTTGGATGATGGAGACCTCCGATAGTCAGGAGTTTTCTTTTTTTTCTATCCATATTTTCAATATCTGTTCTCAACCAGTCAACAATACCGTAACTGTAGGATACGACTGGGACAGCTAAAGTGTTAATTGCTGTGACCTTGTTTTTGGAGCTTAACTCGGTCCTGAGAATCTGGCGGATTCGACGATAGTATTCATTCATGATTTTATCTTTCATCCGAGTGTTATCAATACCTTCTCTCTCTTCTACACCCAGGTACTTATACGTCTTATCTGTCTCCATATTTCTAATAATTGTTTGGTCATTCAGCTGGATATTTTGACTCTTGATTAATTTACCACGTTTGATAACAGTAGTGGCACACGTGTCTAAGCCAAACTCTATTTTGACGTCATCACTGAATGCTTTAACTATATAATACCTTGTTTAAGTTGGTTCTCATCTTTACTAAACAGTTTCAAATCGTCCATATAGAATAAATGGCTGACTTTATTGTTATCCCCGACTTTATATCCGATACCTTGTCGATTTAGCATGTTGGTGAGTGGTATCAATGCTAGACAAAATAGTAAGGGAGATAAGGAATTACCTTGGAATATACCTCGTTTTATAGCAATGTTTCCTGTTCTTATGAGACCTCCTGTGTAATAAAGCCACATTTCAGTTTTCCACTCTTTTGTTGATTCTTCTATAATATTCGAGTAATTGTTGGACATACTCGATATATCTCCATCACTGCAATAATTCAAGTATGGGGCAAGCTGTCAAATGCTTTTTGGTAATCAATCCACGCCATACTTAAGTTTCTCAGATGTTTCTTTGTTAATGATACAATCATCTTACTCACTAATGATTGGTCTTCACATCCTGTAGACGGTCTCCTACAACCTTTCTGCTCGACTGGTAGGATCTTATATTTTAGTAAGTGGTCATTTATTCTATTCGTAATCGCAGCTGTTAAGATCTTGTAAGTAGTTGGAAGGCAAGTTATAAGCCTATAGTTTTTTGGATCATTTGTATCCTTGCTTTTAGAGAGCAGAAAGGTGGTTCCGGATGTTAACCACATAGGAATACTCTCTGGATCGTTTATAACGTCATTGAATGCCCTAGTTAGATTTCCATGTAAAGCACTCAATTGCTTCAACCAGAAGTTCTGTTATTTATCTGGTCCAGGTGCTTTCTAGTTATGAGATTGTTTGATGACTTTAAGAATTTCATCCACTGTGAAGTTATTCCATGAACTAGGTCCTATATGTTCATAGTTCTTCCGTTCCTGTTTGAATCCAAGTCGCTTTGTTATTATGGTTGACGTTATCTTCGAGGATTCCACGTCAGAAGCTCGTTGCGTGATCTTGAGAAGGTGGATCAATAACCTCATCTTATTGATTATTTATCTGAGGATAAAATCTTTTAGCATCTTCATTAAAGATTTTATTTTGATGGAAATGATTACTTCTCTTTGTATACCTCCTCAATCTCTGAGCTTTTGCCTGTATTTTTATGTTTTGTTCCAGTACTTCGATGTCCTCTTTGTCCGCTTTATATTTACTTATTATCTTGTCTATTCTTATGCGAACCTGGCGCGTGGTGACTTTTTTTTTATATTCATAAATAACGGCTCTTTTCTATAGGACTCGATTGTGTTCTGAATCCTTCTTTTCCAAGCCGGTTCTATGTGGTCAGTCTTCGGTGGTGTTCTCTGCTTGACCTCACCGGCTATGACTGCAGCAGTGGCATACATAAACTGGTTTACTTCAGTAATATTCAGAGAGTTGCCTCGTATCATATTCGCTAAAGCGGCGTTAGCTAACGCAATCTGGGATCTGACAGAATTAGTGTGTCTGATTTTGTTGACCTTTGGTCGTTATCGAGCAGTTTCTGCTTTATTCGCTGCTCTATCTCTAATACTGATTCATTTATGATGTTGGTTGCTGGTAAAACTGGTTGTTCTGGATTGATTGAACTATCAGTGATCTGTTGTTGTTCATCGACTCGATCATTAGTATTGGGCGAACTTGAGAGTTTAGTCTGATGATGAGGGTCGGCTTCACCCTGAATTTGATCAAGCTCAGTGTTGGTGAGCTTCTTTGAATTTACGATGAACCTTCTTTGGTTCGCCAGTTTGTTAGGGTCTATACCATTAAATACACCAGGGTTTCTATCTCTCCAAATTTGATAGGTGCCTTTTACAATACCACCTTGGGCCTTGGTCAATTTTGAGTAATAAAAGCACCACAGTAACTCCCGGTATTGCTCTATTATCCATTGTTGTCTTGACTTAGTTTGGGACTGTTTGGACAATGCTGGTGTTTGATTGGGTAGGCCAGTTATTATTATTATTATCATCATTATTATTATTATTATCATCATCATTATTATTATTATTATTATTATTATTATTATTATTATTATTATTATTGTTATTATTATTATTATTATTATTATTATTATTTTTTTTTTTTTTTTTTTTTTTTTATAAGGAGTTGCGGAATCCTTTTGACGGATACCTACAGCCCAGTCTTACAGATCCGGACTTTCAGCCCAGAGGGTTATGTAAGACTCCCAAAAAAGCAGGCCTACCCACTAAACCGCCACCTCCTTCACCCTCTCCCCCAGCCAGGAACTACGTTAGTATTACTTCTAGCTGGGGGGTCTTGTCCGTGTTCGTCCGTTCGTCTCGTTTGTCTGTATTTTTTTTTTTTTTTTAGGTCGCGTCGCTCGGTCTGCTCAGTTGTCCGTCAGGCAGCCGTCCGCGTTTTTTCGTCGCAGTATTGTTTCTGTATAGGTGGCTACGAGTAGCCACCATTCCTGTGTGCGTAACATCACCTGTACAATGTTGTCAGGGGTGATGTTACCTGTTGTCGTCTCGAGTTCTCGTCTCAAGTCCGTCCAGTGGTCGCACACAAAAAATGTGTGTTCCGCGTTGTCTCGTTCGTGTCCACAGTACTTGCAGTCAGGCGTCCGTACTCTGTTCATGTTGTTGAGGTACCGTCGGAAGTAGCCGTGTCCCGTCAGAAGCTGGGTAACGTAAAAGTTTACGTCCCCGAATGTCCTTCCAGTCCACGGTCTAAGGTCCCTTATCAGTCGTCTTGTCCAGTTAACTGTTTGTTCTTCCGTCCATTGTTGTTGCCACACCTGTATAGTTCTGTCGCGTTCAGTCTTTGCCGCGTTCCCTCGTCTCACGTCCGCGTTGCGCTCGTAGATTCTTTTGCGCTCTTCGGCAAGGAGATCCACGGAAATTACGTTCGCCACCACCAGAACAGCCTGTGCAGAGACTGTCCGGTAGGAGCTGGCGATCCGCAACGCACCCTGTCTCTGTACTCTGGTCATTGCTTTGCTGTACTTTTTTGTCTTCAGAGCATCTGCCCAGATCTCCGCCCTGTACAGAAAGATCGAGTGGGCTGTCGCCATCAGCAGTCGTCTCTTGCCTGGTCTTGGTCCCGTCGTGTTTGCCATCAGGCGGCTCAAGGATGCGATTCTCTCTGTCGCCTTCTGAACCGTCTTCTGTATGTGAGGCCAGAAGATCATCTTCGTATCCAGAGTCACCCCTAGATATTTGACTTCCGCTCCGGCCCGAATCTCATCCGTCCCAACCCTCATAGTGAGTCTCGTCTGTATACGTTTTCTCGTAAGAAACGTTAGTTTCGTTTTTTGTGTCGCGAGTTGAAGTCCGTGATCCGTCATCCAACGTCCGATTCGTCTCATCGCCTGGTTCAACGTCAGCTGCGCCAGTTCTGGAGAGCGCTCAGTAATCACCGCCGCTACGTCGTCGGCGTAAGCGACGAGGAGTACACCGAGCGGCATCTCTAGCCTGAGCAGACCGTCATAAAGGCCGTTCCAGAAGTCCGGTCCCAGTATCGATCCCTGTGCGACCCCTGCGGTGATTTGTCTCGTCACCTGTCCCTCGGTCGTTTCGTACGTTATTCGTCTGTTTCTCAGGTAGTCTAGTTCCTCGAAGGCGTCGACCACTTTTCGGATTGCTCCGATCGTTGATCGACCCCTTCGGAAGCTGAACTGCAGGTCCGAAAGGCCTCCCCCGGTCTGTATCGCGTCCGTGAGTCTTGGTCTCAGTAACTGTTCGAACAGTTTTCTCGTCGTGTTCAGTAGGCTCAGCGGTCGATAGGCCGATGGCGAATCGGGATCGCCCCTCCCTTTTGGGAGAAGGACGAGCCTCGCCAACTTCCAATCGTCGCTGAATGTCCCTGTCGTCAAGCACGTGTTGTAAAGGTCGAGGAGTATCTCCGGCTTCCGGTTGCCCATCAGTCGGAGAATCTCCGCCGGTACTCCGTCCGGACCCGGTGCCTTACCAGTTTTCATCGCGGCAGTTGCTTTGCTAAGCTCCTCCACGGTGAAAATGGGGGCTACCGGGACATCCGTGTCGTCAGACACGTCCGTTCGTAGCGGGTGCGTCGGAAATAGTCCGTCAACAATTCGTCCTGCGGTAGCAGCGTCTTTGAGTTCCGGTTTTACTTGGGCATCTAGTTTACCGGTCACAATCTTGTAGCCGGTACCCCAGGGGTCCTCGTTCACGTCCTCGCAGAACTTCTTCCAGCATCGCGTCTTGCTGTCTCGTATGGCGTTCGTCAGTTCTTTCCGTGCCGTCTTGTACGTTGCTTGGAGGTTTTCCCTTTCGGGTCTGCCTCCAGCCCTCGCTACCCGTCGTTTGTTCGCCAGACAGATCCTACGCAGTTCGGCTATCTCGTCTGTTCACCAGTATTGCGGTCGTCTGTTTTTCCGTTCTTGGAATTTCGGCCTTTTCGCGTTGCACAGTCGTTGCGTCAGTTTGGCCGTCTCGTTTGCCAAACGCCCCGCCCGTTGCCGGCCAGTCAGTTCCGGAGGGACGTTTGTTATAGGAGCTGATGCAGCCATCAGCTCCTCAGTGAACTTTTGCGCGTCGAGTTTCCTAAGGTTTCACCGCGGGGGATGTTGTGTCCTTGTCTGTTTCGATGCTGTGTGTCCTGCCTCTTCAAAGACGATGTACTGATGGTCACTGGCCATGTAATCCTCGACCACCCGCCATCTTCTCACCCGTGGCAGCGTCCTGTCCGACGTCATTGTCACGTCCGGGATGGAGAAGCCAAACCCGGGTCGTCTGTACGTGGGAGTATTTCCCGTGTTTGCTACTACCAGATCTAGCCTTGCGGATATTTACAGCAGCAGCAGTCCGCGTCTGTTCGTTTCTGTCATTCCCCACTCGATTGCCCTGGCGTTGAAGTCCCCCCCCGATAACCACGTCCCCGGGCAGATCTCTGATTCCGTCCTCGAGAAGTGCCACCTTTCTCTCAAATTCCGCCGCGGTGCAGTTGGGTGTCAGGTAAACGCTGACATATGTGACAGCGCCGACCTTAGCCCAGACGAAGTCGTCCCCGCAACCCCGGTCAGTTATTCGAGTCCGGGCAGCACCCCTCACCCAAATAGCTGTTGTCTCTGTCTTGTTCGTGATGGGTCGTCCTTCTCCTGTACGGTTCGCACAGGATCAGAATGTCCGCGTCGTGTTCGTCAGCTATCTGTGGTAGTAGCATGTCTGCTGTCTTACTTCTGTTTAGGTTACCCTGGACTATCCTGTCCGTCGTTCAGCCTGTCTCCTGCGCTCCTCTAGCGCTGCACGGAACATTGCGCACCCGCCCGATCCGGCGAGGTGCGCCACGTTTTTGTGCCCCGTTTCGGTGCACAGGGGACAGACCAGCTTCTCCTTGCAGTACGTCGCGTAATATCCAGGTGTGCCGCACCTTCGGCAGCACTTTGTCCTGTCCTGGTCCGTACAGTTCGCCTTCACGTGCCCGAAGCCAAGGCACTTGTGGCATCTCGTTACTGTCAGTCGTTTCCGGACGCGGCAGTGTATTCACCCAATCCCGATCCTCCCCCGCCGAAGCAGCACACCGGCCTCGTGCGACTCCACGTCACACACCGCCATGTACTGCTCGGCGCGTTTCGGCCCGAAGATGTGGACGCGGTAGTCCTCGTCTCGTCCCGTTTCCCGTCTGAGGGCGTTCGTCACGTCGGCCGCGGTCGCGACGCAGTCCAGGTCCATGATCTCCAATTGGACTTTGGAGCTCATGGCCCGGACACTGCCCGCTTCTCCGACCGCGTCTTGTAGCTGTTGTCGAAACTCGTTACGTCCGTCCGGTTTGTTTGGCTCTGTTTGTATCTTCACCAGACACAGTCCGTTTTTCGTTTTCCGTAGCGTCGTCACCTGCACGTGACTCTTCGTCGGATCAACTATCGTCCGTATCGTCCGTACTATGTCCGAGTACGTCTTGTCCGGTCTCGGCTTGACTAGGACGGCCGTGCCCCGTTTTCGCGGGGCCTGTTTGCTCCGGTCAGGCCGGGATTTCGTATTCGTCTCCGTTTTGTCGGGTGCTTTTTTCTTGACCGTCTTGTCGGATCGACCTCTTGTCACCGTCTTCCAGACCCCGGCCGGTTCCACCGTCGGATTTCTTTTTTGGGAAGACTCCGGAGTGGTTCCGGTCGGTTCCCGTTTTCGTTTCGTTCGCGGTGTCTTCTCGCTCGTCGTTTTCGGTCCTGTGTTATCCGTCGTCGGTCTCCTTTCGGTTCTTGTCTTGTCCGTCGTTGGTCTCGGAGAAACTGCGTCTATGCGTTTCTGCAACGCCATGTCCGCAGCCTCGAGGATCGTCGCGATTCCGGTCTTGACTGTCATATTCATGTTTTTCTGGATCTTAGCTGCCTTGGCCATTTCCGTCGCTGTCTGTTGAATGAGCAGTAGCAGCTCAGTCAGTTCGTCTGTCGGTCCTGTTTTTGTCCGTTGCGTCATCGGTGTGATGTCCGTGGTAGAGAGGGAGTTTCCTCCGCTGCCTCCGCTCGACACGCTGTCCGTCCGGTTTCGTTTCGTTACATTGAGTAGTCGTCTGTCAGTCTCGTTGTTACTGTCGGTCGTCTTCTTCGTCGCTGGAACGTACAATGTGCGGCCCTCAAACTCCTCGCCGCTGCCCGTGGCCACCGGGGCTTTTGCCCGATCGGAACCCGGGGTGGATTGCCCCTGTGAAGGGGTTTCCACTTGAGGTATTGTGTTGTTTTCGTCGTACATTTTCATCCTTGTTATGTTCCGTCTCGCTGAAGGCTCCTCGTGGACGCGGCTTTACGTACCGCGCTGGAACAACGCGCGGCCCCTGAAGACCCCCCCCCCCGCCCTGTTCTAGTTTCGTGTACCCCCCTGTGTGTAGTGTGCGAGTAAAAACAAGTGCCTGTGACGGCAGACCGGAATCCATTCATGGAAAGAGCTTGTTTATAGAGATTCCCTTCCACTCCTGGGAAGAGCCCGTTTATAGGGACTCCCTTCATTCACTTTTTCGGAAGGAGCCCGTTTATAGGGTCCCCGAGCATTCATCATCCGGTCTGGCGCTGGGCGTGTTTGTGTAAGAGTGTGTGTATGTGTGTGTGTGTTGTTGTGTGTTGTTGGGTCCGTTAGTTTCCTCTCCAGCTGGCTTGCTGGGTAGGTACTCGGCCCTCCCACCAGGAGGTGGGACCAGGTGGACCCACGGGAGAGATTATTATTATTATTATTATTATTATTATTATTTTTTTTTTTTTTTTTTTTTAGGAGTTGCGGAATTTTTTTGACGGATACCCCCTGGACCTACAGCCCAGTCTTACAGATCTGGACTTTCAGCCCAGAGGGTTATGTGGGACTCCCAAAAAAGCAAGCCTACCCACTAAACCGCCACCTTCTTCACCCTCTCTTCCAGCCAGGAACTACGTTAGTATTACTTCTAGCTGGGGGGTCTTGTCCGTGTTCGTCCGTTCGTCTCGTTTGTCTGTATTTTGTTAGGTCGCGTCGCTCGGTCTGCTCAGTCGTCCGTCAGGCAGCCGTCCGCGTTTTTTCGTCGCAGTATTCTCTCTGTATAGGTGGCTACGAGTAGCCACCATTCCTGTGTGCGTAACATCACCTGTACAATGTTGTCAGAGGTGATGTTACCTGTTGTCGTCGCACAAAAAAGCCAACTTAGTTTCCAAATTCATTAATAGCGGCTGGAGATATGGTTGCCTTACATGTATATAAGCTTCATAAAGACACAACACAAGAAAGTATAAAAAACTATATACATATATACATATTTTCTAGAGGTAACGGTTGATTCAATGATTTCGGCTCATCCAGAGTCATACAGTTCGTTTAAGGTCTCAGTTAGCAGAGAACATTTAGAGGCGGCAATGGAGGCGGGGTTTTGGCCGACTGGTGTTCGCGTTGCTCGTTTTTTTCACTGGAAGCCAAAGCAACAGAAACCGAGTTAGAAGGTTCGAGAGTAAATGAGTCAGTACCAAAGATAAGAAAAACAAGATCAATTTTGCAAAGAAAAATGCAATTTAGTATTATGCACATTAATATACAAGGTCTTATGAGCAAGTTAGAAGAACTTAGCGTATTTTTAAAAACTGAGTCGTATGACGTGTTGTGCTTCTCTGAACAGTTTTTGGAAGAAAAACAAAATAATCTGGCAACTCTTGATGGATACATAATGGCGTCAGCTTTCAACAGAATAACTCATAAACGAGGTGGTGTAGCTATCTTTGTTAAAAATTATGTAAAATTTCGCGTTATTAACCTAAATCATTTTTGTATTGAGAAAACGGCTGAATATTGCGCCATTTATCTCAACGATTCTAACTTATTGGTGGTCACTGTATATCGGTCGGGATGTCAAATTCACACAGTTAACTTTCAAGTCAACTTTGAAAATCTTTTGCACAACATCTCTGCTAGATATACACAAATAATTATTTTAGGGGACTTTAATATACATTTTGATAAGCAGGATGCAATACCAACACGAAATTTTGTAAATCTAGTTGCAAGGTACGGCTTAAGATGTACAGTACAAGACTATACGCATATTACGTCACGATCAAGCAGCTGTTTAGATAATGTATTGACTAATTTGAGTAAATCAATCAAAGTTGCAAATATAGAACCCGGTGTATCAGATCACTCAGCACAAATAGTTACAATCCCAAAGCTAGCTAATGAGTCAAGTTCACATAAGCATAATATAGCTAATCGGACTAATATAAAAAAAGTAAAAAACTTCTTGGCTACATTCGAGAGGATTTAAAACTCCAGTAGTTTCATCAAGCACCATTACTAGTTCGTGATTGTCACTTTCATTATTATTTCCATCTTTATCTGATATTATTTTTTTATTGGTTGAATTTGGCTCTTCGGATGACATATTATTCAACTCTATAAAAAAAACAAAATTAATTTCATGTAAGAATTGTGTCAGTAATAGGTTAGAATTGATAATTGTTTAATTTTTGTTACTTACTGGGATACTTTTTTTACCTTTAATAAAAAATGTATTTATTAACTATTGTTTATTCACTTTGAATGACAATTAAATTTACTGAGAGATAAATTTTTTATTAATAAGATTGAACTAAATAACATTGCTAAGATGGAACTTGTTTATGTGTTATGCGCCATCTGGTATTTTAAGATACAAGGTTGCGCTTGACACATTTTTTTGAACTGAGATACGGGATTGTATTTTTTTAAATAAAAAAAAAATGAACGAATATTTTTATTTATAACTTTACAGATCTATGCGACTATATTTATTGATTAATTTTCTGATTAAATCTCAAAATTGTCAAAAATCGAGTTACGAGGTTGCGTCAGAAAACTATCGATATATACTCCCAGGTCTTTGACTAAGTCTGCTTTAGGTAAAAATTCATTGAATAGTTTATAGTGAACTCTCGGATTTGATTTTCCTATGTGCATTACACAACATTTTGATACGTTTAACATTAGACCCCACTCGTTGCACCATTGCCCTACAGCAGTTAGATCTTCTTTTATTTTGTTTTCATTTTCACAAGAGTTATAAAATTTTGTATCGTCCGCAAAGAAGGATACGCATGATTGAAATATTTCATGCATGTTTGAAATATATATATTAAAAAGTAATGGGCCGATGACGCCGCCTTGAATTACACCACTTGTTGTGTATACTGGGTCAGAAAGGGATGAATCTACTCGTACTCGATAAGTTCTATTAGTCAAGAAATTTTTAAACCATGATAAAAGATTTTCTTGGATATCGTATTTTTTCAGTTTTGTTATTAATTTGGTTATTGGTACTCGATCAAAAGCTTTGACAAAATCTAGGTGAATGATGTCAAATGCAGTATTGTTATCATACAGTTTTGTCCGTACATTAATGTTTGATAGTAGGTTAGTAACTGTAGATTTGCCTGGGACAAATCCATGTTGTGTATTCGGAATAATGTTGTTTTCTATGGTGTGACGAGTGAGCTCAGTTACAATTATTTTTTCCGTGCATTTAAAAAAAAACTGATGTCACACTGACTGGACGGTAATTTTCAGGCTTTAGCTTGTCATCGGATTTGTAAATCGGAGTGATGAAAGCAATTTTCCAACTACTTGGTATATGATTTTCGGCTAATTTGGTCATGATGACCGATAAAATTGGAGCTATTGTATCACCTGTATTTTTTAAAAAGAAGGGGGAAATGTCATCAGGACCAATTGCACTATGGTTTCTTAAGCCTTTCAAATAGTTGCCTATAAGTTTTGATGGAAATTGTATTGTTTGTAGAATATTTTTTGCTGTGTATTTTGTAGGCTAACATTGTTGGTTTGATTATCTTTTGCGAAGTTTTGTTTAAATGTTTCCGAATTTTCCGAAAATTAAATCCTTTGTAACATCGTTTTTTAAAGAAAATGATGTAAGTCTTGTACTTAATTTTCTTTTAATAAATTTTAAAAAGTCTTTATCATTGCATTCCAGAATATTTGTGACGTATTGATTATAAGATTTATTTATTAATGTTTTTACCTGGTTATTACATTTTTGATGCTCTTCATAATCAGTGTTTGCTTTGGTTGTTTTATATTTATCCCATAAACATTTCTTTGTTTTAAGTTTGCTTATTATTTGAGAGTTTATCCAGAGCTTAGTTACCCTCCTTCTTTTATTATAAATAGGTACATATTTTTTTTACAGCAAGATCGATTTTTTGAACAAATTTATCGTATAATTCGCTTGCTGAATAATTGTTTACCTTTTCTTGGAGAGTATTTTGTTGTTCGTGCATATATTGGTTAGTTTTTGTATAGTTTGCTTTTTTGTAATTTCTTATTAAAGTCATTTTTGATTTTTTGATGGAAATTGATAACTGCGATTTTGCTGTTAGTACTATATGATTACTTTTGCCAACTGGTGGGCTATCTTTTACATCAAATAGTAAATTTTTTTCCGCAGCAAAAACAAGATCAAGAGTGTTTGTTGCTTGCGTATGTCTATATCAAGTTGGAAATGTTATAATTTGTGTTAATCCCGTGTTTAGGTAAGTTTCCATAAATTCGTGGCTGCAGGCGATCCGTAATTTCCGTTTAAATTAGACCACTTTATTGTCGGATAATTAAAATCGCCAAAAATGAGCAAGTTTTTACAGTGTTCAGAGGCAGATAGTAATGCTGATTTTAGGTTGTGGTCCTGCTCAACTTGTTGGGAGGTCTGTATACACAGGACAATATTATGTCAATGTTATTAATGTTTATTTGTAGCCAAATAGATTCTACTGGTTGTGTTATGTATTTATCGAGTACTTTTACACTAGTTTTGCAGTTAAGTTCATTATGTATATAAATACAGACACCTCCGCCGGATCGATTCCTATCAGATCTGTATATTGTATAGCCCGGTATATCTATTAGACTGTTCGGTATGTTTGAGTCGAGCCAGGTTTCAGATAACAATGTAAAGGTAGGTTTTATATTTTGGATATATATATATATTAAATTCGTGTTTTTTGGAGATAAGCGAGCAAATATTTGTATATAGAATAGTCAGTCCGATAAACGCGCTGTCTTTTATCGTTAATTGGTTTTTGTTATTGTGGGTATGCTCTTTACGTATTTTATTTTGATATTCGTCTCTTCGTTTTTTTGCGATTATTAAGATTATCCGTTACCTGTTTATTATAGTTTCTTTGTTTTGGCGTTTCGTCACTTCTTATGTTGTATTTTAGGTTTTTCTCCCGATTCTTTTTTAATACTGATTTAGAATCGTTTGAGCTTAATAATTTGACTTTGAGTGGCCTATTTGTATTAGGAATTGGCTTGCCAATTCGAAATGCCTGGATTTTTTGCGTATTAATTGTTGGTACTAAGTCATGCACGACTTGCTTAATTTTTTCGAAATCGTTGTTCTTTTTGTCGCGATCGTTGCCGTGTTCTTTAGTTATATCAAATACAATTATATTTGAAGATCTTTTATTTCTCTCGTTCATTTCGGATATAATTTCTTCAGTTGCCGTGTACGAAGACGCATTGCCTACAGACTGTAGCTCGCGTATCTCTTTTTGCAATTCTAATATCATGTTCTTCAATTCAGCAATCTCATTTTTTGCTTTAAAACAATTTGCACAATGAAAGATAGGACGGTTTGTTTCTTTAAAGTAGGTATTTAAATCAACACGATTTAACTCCGAACATAGTTTGTGTATAGGCATAATACACTTATCGCATTTTAGATAGTCATTTGATTCACATTTTTTTTCACAAATACCACAGTTCTTAATAATAGGCATGTTGATAGTTACACTTTTTTAGCAACACACTTAGTATGCTTTGTTTTTATGAGCGATTCTACGGAGTACAATACGAACGTCCGTCCGTGTCGGTAACCCGGTTCACAGTTCGGGTATATAATATGTTCTAGATATTCAGTAAGTCTTCATCTTCGTTTTCAACTCTGGGCAGGTCTTGCCTGTCTTTCTTGTAGAATAAATGGTACTTGTCGTTCATAGAAAACAATTACTTCCGAAACAATATAGGTTTCGTTTCAAATATCATATAGATATTAGACCTGCATTAGGTTTTTTATATCGTAATATATTAAAACTTTTTTGAAAAAATAATAAAGAGGATATCATTGATTGAAGAAGACTAAGACTGGCAGGACGAATCGATTAACTAAAAAATCAATGGAGATTATTAACAATCTGCTGAATGCTTAAGATTACTAAAAGACTTTTTTTTATTTAAATAAACGGAAAGCGTTGTGGACAATTTATGGCGTATTGATGAAATGCCTGTAATTGATGAATTAACAAAAAGTTATGCTCACAATGAAATAAGAGTAATATCAATGTGAAAAAACTTGAACAATATACGCTCGAAACTAACATAAACGGATGGAAACATTTAGGTATGCGGTGCTTATATTTTTGTCAAATCGAAAATTTAAAACAATCTAAAAAATTTTGCAAGTACATCAAATAATGGGATAAATAATTTTGACTATGTGAGGTTGTTCTATGAAGAGGTATTGATAGAAGAAACAAATAATGTTGGTGTTGCTACGCTAATTTTAAATCTGATTGAATTTTTAGGAGATGTTTCTGATACTTGAGTTTCACAATTGTGTTGGCATCCAGACACAGCAGATTCAGCAGATACGTCTCAATACAAATATGACGCGCAAATAAATCGGAAAAATTTAAAGATGTAGACGTCGGTATAAAAACTATTATTTCAAAAATTACAAATAATTCTGCATTCAATAAAGGATATTTAGAAAGATCGTTGTTAACAAAAGATGAAAAACCTATTACAAAATTTATTCCGTTATCTAAATTTTTTCGATTTGTACGAGACTGTAACAAGACTTTGAATGGAAAAACTTGCATTGAATTACGTAAAAATAGAGTGAAAAATATATTACACGCTAAAGTTGATGGAAATTATGATTATGAAATATCTGATATTAGTTTGTGGATCCCAATAGTAAAACCCTCATTAGATACAGAGAAAATATTATCTTCAATATTTGTTAGCAAATCCAACTTTTTTTGTGGATAGAATGCGCTTAAATGTTACCGTAGTGATTTGTGGTCTTCTGGAAGTGGAACTTGCGCGTTATAAATAATCAAAATATAATATCTAGAATTTTTATAGTTTTTTCTAGAGCTGAACGAAAATTATGATAATTTTACCAAGACAATGATGATTTTTGATAATATGAATTTAGAAAGAATAAATATTAAAATCAATGGTACTCAACATCCCACTTATGAATATCAGGTAAATAATGAGGATTTACAGCGCTTGTATGCCGCATTCGTCTCTTCTACTATATAAAAATAAGTCGGGTTTTTCTTTCTGACGCTATAACTCTAGAACGCACGAACCGATTTCCACGGTTTTGTATTCGTTGGAAAGGTCTCGGGTTCCGTGAGATTTATATCAACCAAAATTCAGAAAAATTTTAAAAAAAATTCGGGAAAATATTTTTTCACAAACAGCGCCGTCTCTGATACATAGCATGTACTACAAACCAATATTTTAAGTAGATGGCGCCGGTGCGTGATACATTGAGCTACTCATTGTTCTCTGCTCAGAGCAATGAGTAGCTCAATGTATCACGCACCGGCTCAGGTAATTTCATGAGACAAACCGGTATTGTGTTCATTGTGAAATTGTGAAAAAAAAGTAAAAAAAATAGCATAATCCACATAATGTAAATTATGTAAATAATGTAAATTATGTGGATAGTGCATTTGAGGTTAAATTCACCACTCTGTCCATAGTCCAAAATGTCTAGAAGACGACGTGCGAACATCGGCCGTCGCACAAGACATGCAAGCCAGCAACAAGTGTATTCACAGAACTTAAGCGAAGAAAGACAAAAGATAATAAGAGAAAATGCCCGAATGAGACAATGTGCGAGTACACGAAGATTATTGGCATCATACAATCGCTTGGCATTCCAATATGATTCCACTGCGAACTACAGTCATGATGAAGAGAATTATCAGAATTATGCTTGGTTAAGTCAACGAGCAATTCTTGCCGCAAAGAATAATGATGTACACGCACTGAATTTCACCATTCAATCAAAAATTGCTGGCGATTTGGTGACATACAAATCCGTTGATTTTATAACAAATTTTGATGATGTTGTAAATTATCCAACGGAGTTTTTGAACTCTCTAGAGTTACCAGGATTTCCACCACATAACTTGCAACTCAAAGTTGGTACAGTTATTATGATATTGCGTAATTTGAAACCACCGCGACTTTCGGTAAAAAGACTTATGCCAAATTTGATTGAGGCAACCATTATTAACGGAAAGTACGCAGGTGAATATGTATGTATTCCTCGAATACCAATGATTCCGACTGATCTTCCGTTTGACTTCAAACGATTGCAATTTCCAGTTCGCCTTGCGCTTGCAATGACAATTGACAAGTTGCAAGGCCAATCGCTTAGTGTTTGCGGGATAAATTTAGAAAATTATTGTTTTTTACATGGGCAGTTATACGTTGCGTGTTTACGAGTTGGGAAACCATCCGCTTTGTTTGTGTTAACGTCATACCAAAAAACAAAAAATGTGGTTTACCAAAGAGCACTTCAATGAAACGGATAATTTGCGGCCAAGTATAACGCTTTGATTTAGAATTTACTTTGGATTCATTTTTATTTACTTAGAAAAGTTCAACTAAATAACAATTTATATGAATTCATTACTGTTGTGAAATGAAATAAAATATTGCCTTTTCAAATATAAAACAAAGCGGATTTTCTTTATCTTTTAATCACCAAACAAAATGTTACATAAAACGAAGTCATCTGGTGGCAAAACGGAGTTTGCCGGGTTTGCTAGTGTAATTATAAAAAAAGATTTGGATGAAGGCACGTGCGTTAGCTATAAAGATTTTTGTAATCTCTATTTAGTTGTTGCTTTTTATGTAACAAAAGAAAATGATGAAAATTTATTTAGTAAAACAAAATCATCTGAACTAGAAGTTAATTGGACATTAAAAGATTTTCAAAAGGTTAATTACTATATGTATGCCGTAGTTGAATCTCAAAGAATCGCAAATATGAATATCATAGATGAAAAGATTTATTTGGAAATGAAGTAGACGAAGCTTTGTCGAGTTTTTAATTAAATAAATGACTTAGTCAATAAATGATTATAGAGTATATTTATCACCGAATCAAATAAAGAAACTCCAGAGTTGTAAAGAAAGAAAAATAGATTGTAATATAAGATTCAATTTAACGAAAAGACCTAATTATACTATTAACTATTAACTATACTATGACCTGACCTGACCCGGCAAACTTCGTACCGCCTTAGCGTAAATTTGATGCATTACTTTATTTTGTATAGCTGACCTATCTTATGTATGCGTACCTATTCAATTTGAACTGGAATCTATAATATCCTCCATATAAAAATGAATACCTATTTCCCTGGTCTCGTTAAACCCGAGAAGGACTTTACTAATTTTATTAAATATTGCCCCTTCAGTGTCCCCTCCACCCCGCCCGCCACGATGCCCGGCGCGCTTTTCAGACTGCATCGCAAACAACGGCCACGGCGCTATGGCGGTTTTGTTTACTGTTTGAATTTTTTAATTCGTAATATCTTTTGAATGGAAAGTCCAATTTAAATAACTTAAAAATTATTTTATAGGTAGTTAAATGGTCTTGACCATAGAATTATTTATTTGGAAAAGGATTAATATAATCACATAAATAGCATGGTTTGAATTTGGTTAGCATTTTCATTAATGTTTAAAATGGAAAAAGTTGTTGTAGTGACATAACTACAATAGTTGGACATGCTACCGTGGAGTTTTTTGTAGACATTATGATGTTCTTCAATATTGTTGTACATTATTTTGTTCTATCGCTAATAGTTTCGGCAGCGCATTCGACAAAAGACATTTTAAGACTAATTTTTCTACACCTTCGGTTACATTGTTCAAATTTTACCAAGGATCCCTAATTTTTTTCAAAATGAAATGTAGCCTATGTCAAATAGGAAGAATGTAGCATTCTATTGGTAAAAGAATTTTTCAAATCGTCCAAGTACTTTTTGAGCCTATTCATTACAAACATACAAATCTTTCCTCTTTATAATATTAGTGTAGATTAAGAGAAAAACAAGTTGATGAAATTAAAAAGTATAAGAAGGAGAAGAAAAAATATTGGGATATTAAATTTTTTCAAACGCAGATAGGCGGATTTTTACCTGATTTAATTCCTGCGGCATTAGCTGTAGCCAAAGCATTGAGATTAGGTGCTGCTGGTTATGCTGGTACTAAATTAGCACAAAAAGCCTTTGGAGATGGTATAAAAAAGAATAAAAAAACACAAAAATAGAGGAAGACATATGGACAAGGAACAAAATTGATAGAAAATCGGGTTTAAGTAATATAGAAATATCTGATATTATGAAAAATTTGGGTTTGCTTCATAAAGCTACGCGAAATTTTCGAGGTGTTTTTCCAATTAACATGTTACCAAAAAAAATTAGAAAAGATGAATTAGATATAATTAATTTTCAACCCTCTAATTGTTATTGCTCATACTGGGTATGTTACGTAAACAAACCAAACTTAAGAAATATTTTATATTTTGACAGTTTTGGAATATCTCCACCAGAAAAAATTGAAAAATATTTATTAAGTAGTGAAAAAAATATTGCGTAGAATAGCACGCAGTTACAAATGAGTTCTTCTGTTTTATGTGGTCATTACTATATATATATATATATATGATAATTAATGTCAACAGAAGCAAAGTTTTTTATGATTTATTATATTTTTTTAAACAGGTACCGTGTTGCTTAAATGAGAAAACTACTATTTCAATATTTGAACGTAATTAAAGAATTATATATTATCTATATTGTAAGACTCATTTATTCTAATCATACGTTTTGCCAAATTTTAACAATTAAATTGAATTAAATAACAGTTAACTCTTTCTCCATAATAAATTTGTCAGGATGTCTATGTTCTACGATTATTAGCCTTAATTATTCACTCGAAAACAGTGTACAGAATAGCAACAACCAGCTACATTATCATCAACAATCTACTTTAACTCATCTCTCTATATTCATTGTTAGAGAAACGCTTGAGCAGTCAGACGGATTGATTGGGCGACACATGAAACATATTTACACATAATGTACCTGACAATAATACCTGTAAAGTAACTCACCGGGGGCTTTTCTCCTCTTCGCAGGATTCTCTTCCTCTCGAACTGATTGTGGAAGACTTCACAAGACTCATTGGACTTGGACAACCACTTCATGGACTCGATTGACTCAATCTTCACCCCCTTTCTTTAGCATCGTGTTCTCAATAATGTCTTCATTGTTTCGGTACCTGGTTCGGGAGCAACGTGGACGGTGTTGCTAGGCCTCAATCACATTACGCGAAATAGATTGGCCAGGAATAATGCGTAATAGGAAAAGGTATAAAATAAAGATTAATAAGTGAAGAACCTAAGGATATTACGCATTAGCCCGTCATACCAGCAAAAGGGAAATCCACAACCTTTTTATACACTGATAGGAACATAACCATAGCGGTTAACAGGCTCCAGCCCAGCCCTCTACCTCTTCGCCTCTGTTCGATGAAGTAGAGAACCAGGATAGCAATCTGTAAATGTCTACAGACGCCATGGGAGTACCACCTCAGTCTGAAATGAATTACCACATAGACCGTACCCCAGGTATTAAACTATAGTTTTTGCCGTGGATATTTTATATTAACATATTGATGTTTATCAATATAACTTTACTCATTATTCCTCCGAGTTCAGGGAATCAGCACTGAATTCACAATTATACCACAAAACAACATATGATCAAAAGATCAACACGTTAACTATTTTTCTCTCTCAATAAACAATTAACAGTTTAAATATTTATAATACTGCCCGTCCGACCGCTCTGACTTTTTAATCAACGTTCTCACTCTCGCCCCGATCATTTTTTACTGACTGAACTCCAGCCTTTCAGGGATGCTAAGCCCATGTTCTCCCTCTTTACTTAAGATGCCATATGGTTCTCATCGAGATCATTTACTTATACAAGCGATTTAGCGCCTTATTGGCTTGTTTTTATTCAAAAAAATAACTATAAATTATTATAAAATCAAAAACTTTCACAATATGTTATAAATAGAAAAATATTTACAAAAACGCTTGTATGTATTTAGAAAAAGTTATATTTCAATTTTTATAAAATTGGAATCGGATTATCTATTAGTAATTTATTATTTAGAGTATCGGGATTATCTTCGTTAGCCTTACTTCCACTAGTTTGTTTATCTTTTTGTGCGGAGTTAATAGAGATGTAAGATAAGAGATTGAAAATATCTGAAAGAATTGAAGAATATAAGTTAATTTATAAATTTCATAACAGTTATTGCATTTATATAACGCTGATAAAATAAACAAAAATGAAATAAATTTACGTGAAGAAAATTTTTTCAGTAATTTTAATTATTTTCTCAGAAAGAAATACCTAGAAAAAATTGCTATGAAATTACTGCTTGTAAGTCAATCAGATGATGTTATATTTTGTCCGATGCTACTTATTTTCACATCCTTCGAAAATTAATAAGTTATATGACGCTGTTTCATATTTTCTTGATAAAAACAAAGAGTGTCTCTACAAAGAGATAATATGCTCTTCAAGTCTAAAGATTATGCAAAGATTGTTTTAGTAATTTAATTATTTTTGAAGATATTCCAATTATTTGACATTTACTCTAATAAATGAAATATATTATTCTTTTCTTATTTCTCACTACTGTAAACCGTTCAGATGATATTAATATTACAAGCTCAGCGATGCCTTACAATGAATCGAATTTTCAGAGTTACTTAGAACAATTTAGATATTTAGAAAATAATGGATGATTATTAACAGAAACGTCTTTGACTAGTGCTTCGAAATGAATCATTAATAAGGTTTCAAGATTTTTATAATTTACCAACTGATGAAACATTAAATCAAGAAACACTTGAAAAACCAAGTCTACTGATAAAAATCAGTAAACCAAAATGTGGCGTTGATGATAATCCAACAGCATAGAATTCATTATCAAAAATGGAATAAAACAAATCTTAAATGGCATTTTTCTTTAGCTACAAACGAGATTAAAGAATTAACACAGAAAGCCTTTGATCATTAAGAATCTGTTTCAAATTTAAAGTTGGAGTAATACTATTGTATTGAACCAGATATACTTATATCATTTTCGAACACGCTGTTTCAGCATAATCATAATTCACTTTGTCAAAAAGGAATATGTTCTAGCAGTTTTGACGGAAAAGGTAATGGCTTAGCACATGGCTTCTTTCCAAAGAATAATGAATGTTTAGGCATTTTGATAAATCATAAAACTGGTATTTTGGTGAATCAAGCAATACACCTGATGATCAAACTAATTTTTATACTGTTTTATTACACAAAACTGGACACACATTAGGTTTTGAACATTCTGCAAATAATAATTCAAATGTACGCCTATTATAAAGGTGATATTGATAAATTGACTCAAAACGATATGTGGGCAATTCAATATTTATATGGACGACCTGAACGAGTAAAATATGAATTAATACCAACAACAACAGTTAAACCTACCTAGTCGGAGTAAAAGATACTGTTGGTTCGACTCATGAGCCTCTGGTAAATTTATGAGATTTTAATAAAGAAATTGACACATTCTCAATTACAAATTATCATATGTATATTTTTTATAAGAAGTATGTTTGGTTAGTCAATTTAAAAGATATGACTTATGATAAAAAACCGGAATTAATCAAAGATTATTTATATTTTTGGTTCGATGATTCTAAAGAAGTTTCGCATATTTATCAAAGACCTTCAGGTGATGTTTTAATAATTGTTGGGAATTTATATTATTTAATTGATTTTTCAAGTTTTAATGTTAAAAGTGGATACAATGGTCAATCTATTGAAAATTTAGGAATACCAAAAGGAAAAAGAATTGATGCGATGTTTAGAACTTATTCTAGAAAAACAAATATGTTTTATGATAAAGTTTTGTGTATTGAATTTGATGAGTGGTTGTTTAGATCAAAGAAAAACGGTCTTATTTCAGAATTATTTGGTGGAATACCTCCAAATATAAACAGAGCATCCAGATTTAGAAATTTATATTTCTTTGTAGATAAAATATTTTATGAATTTGCTCATATTTCGAATACATTAGTTAAATCTGATAAATATGACTTGACAGTTTTTTTATTTAAATGTGGTCTTATCGATGAAATAATAAAACTAATCAATCGTCTGTGATTCACTTAAGGTATGCTAGACATTTTCATTTGATTTTAGTATTTCAATACTTATTCATTGTCACAATTTAAGTTTTTTGCAACTAAAAATTTTATTAAATGTATTGGGTTTTGTAAGTTTCGAAACTGATTGAAATAAATAGCAAACTAAAAATAAAATTTTTATTCTTTATAAATTAACAATTATTCTAATATAGTAATATAGATAAATTTTTAACAAAAAGTTTTTTGTTGGACTTCCAATCATTAAGTGACTCTTTCGTGAATAAACATGTTGTTAATTTTTCCTCAAACTTTTCCCCTGGTTAGGATTTATGTGTCGGTATTTAAATTACCATCAACAATCAATATCATACTAACTTACAATTTGTATTTTTAATAAATTATTCTCTGCCTCTGTTTTCAATAATGTCTTCTTAGCCTTTGTTTTTAATAATGTCTTCTCGGCCTCTGCTTTCAATAATGTTTTCTCGATTTTCAATCTGGCTATGTCTTTCATCAGTAGTTCATTGTGCAACGATGATGACAACATTCTCATCATCGTATTCTAGTTGTGGGAATTAAAAAAGATATAATTATTATCACAAGATAATTATCTTGTTAAACTAATTATAATTAACTCACCTTTAAATATCTAGATACCATGTTTTCAGCACCACATAAAATGAATTGATAAAATGGAAGCTGTAACCGTAGAGGTTACACTTAAGGTTACACGTAAGTTACACAAGAAGAAAAGAAGAGAAGGGAATAAAGGGAATAGAAAAACTCGAGGACAGGCTAATCTCGGCTAGCTTTTACCCTGTTCAAAATTACCCGGTAGTTCAGCCGTAGAGGCGTGAATCTAGGAACACAGGTGGTGGTTTCGGCGCCACTCAACCTAAGTTCAGACAATAGCCAAAGTTAGCCTCCCTTTAGCCTTTTAGGGGTCAAGACCTGCAGGCTAAACAAAAGCTCAAGTAAAATAATATTAATATATTGAATAAATAAAGAAAAAAACTAACTGATAGCAATGAGTGATATTGGCATCAAAATAAAAGGAAAAAAAAAGTAAATCCAGAATATTCAAATAATTAATTAATGCTAAACAATTTGAATAAAATTTTATCACAACTTTAACAACTTTACAAGACTCGATGCAGTCTGAGTTAGACAAGACAATACCCTCAAAATTAATTCAAGCACCCTTTACAGATTGTCCGGATTACCACAAACAATAAAAGCAATAATTTAATAAAGCAAAATATAATAAAAAAAGAAAGGTTTTTTTTACTTCAAGGGTGATTGTTCAAGGGCTTTCTAACATTCACACATTTATTCTACCTTTCATAGACCTTGAACTAACCTTATCTGCTGATTCCGCTGACGATGGTTGTTATTGCAGTGGTTTACTTCTTGAAAGCTCTGAGGTGATAAGCAGGGTAACAGGAGGAAGAGAACGAGTGCCGCAATTGAGTCGTCTCTTGAGTTGTCCTTAGACTTGCCCTAGACTTGGCCCTAGACTTGTTCTAAATGACCCGCAAAGCAAGACCGTTAGTGGTGGAATTAATGAGATTGTTTAACTTACCTCTCCTAACGTCACGTAATCGCGAAAATGGTAAAGTCGTTATCTAAACGTGGCTTCAAAGCCGTACCAATTTTCTTGTCAAAAAAAGTCGTGAACACACGTAATACCCACTACCGGGTTTATTTGACTGATTAATTTGGCGTAGAAGAGTACACTAAGGTTGCTCCTTGGACTTAAAGAGAAAATGGACGCTATAACCACTCCTATATATAGGGTCGGTATTTTCCCGCTTAAAAATCTGGTAAATTCTGCATTTCAATCGAAGGATTCTCTTCTTATCTGTTAAAAACTACCTGTTTTTTTTCCTGACCAATAAAAAAGAGTTAGCTTGCTTTATTTTCTCAGATTTACGACGTAACCGATGCTGGAACAGTTTATCTGACTTGAAATTCGTTATCAACAAAGAACCAGCTTCTCGTTGATATCTTACTTTCCCGAATTTCAGAAAGAAAAAAAAATGTTTTTTGCATGTTTTGCCGCAATATACAGGCTGTTCAGAAAAGATAGTTACTCGAAAGACATAAATTTTCGTACAGGCGTCGAGTCTTTGCAGTTCTAGACTAAATCGATGACAGCAAATTTGATAGTGAAGAAACTAGCGTCATGCAATGAGTAGTTTACCGCAAAATGGCAAGAAGGCGCTTATTTATCGTAATTTTTGGCGTTTGCCGCAATTCAACCGTTACACTGTCTTGATTAAACAAAAAGAATAAAATTCTGCAAAGCCAAGCTGCGCTTGTTTTGCTGAACAACAGCAAATAGTGAATTTTCTTCTGCAAAGCAATAAGCTACCCGAGGTGTAATTAATGCTAATAATAGCCCTTAATTAATGCTTTATAAGAAAAATCGACAGGGTTTAATATTGACTTATTTATCTGAGTCTTCAACCATAAAAGAGATCAGTTCATTGCACGATGTTTGTACATTTTTTTATCAACTTAGCAAAAAGGTAAGATAAGAGAAGAAAAAAAATAAGATAAACTTTAGAAGCAAAGATTATTGTAAATAAAAAGAAAATCAAATCAATCAAATCAAATCAAATCAAATTTATTTTCTCAAGTAGAAGTACAAATTGTAATTTTAATAAATTATTCTCTGCCTCTGTTTTCAATAATGTCTTCTTAGCCTTTGTTTTTAATAATGTCTTCTCGGCCTCTGCTTTTAATAATGTTTTCTCGATTTTCAATCTAGTTGTGAGAATTAAAAAAGATATAATTATTATCACAAGATAATTATCTTGTTAAACTAATTATAATTAACTCACCTTTAAATATCTAGATTCCATGTTTTCAGCACCACATAAAATGAATTGATAAAATGGAAGCTGTAACCGTAGAGGTTACACTTAAGGTTACACGTAAGTTACACAAGGGGAAAAGGAGAGAAGGGAATAAAGGAAATAGAAAAACTCGAGGACAGGCTAATGTCGGCTAGCTTTTACCCTGTTCAAAATTACAAATTCAATGAACATAAATACAAATTAATCTTTATACAATAAATACTTAAATATAAATTTGCATGTTGTCACATACATATATTATTATATAATAAGCTTTATTGTTGCCTATACCGGCTTACATACTCTATCTACAATTTATTTCATTTTCTATTCTACCCTCCCTGTTCTTCCTTTGTCCTTCATTTTCCTCCTCTCCCATACTTCTTTCATCCACTTTATCTCCACTCCATTTTCTTTCAGTATTTCTCTTCTTTCTGCTCTTTCTCTCTCCCTCATCTCACTGCATTCATTCCACATGTGCTCTATTGTCTCTCTTTCCTCATAACAGATTCTGCACAGTCTCTCTTTCTTTTCCATCCAATACCTATTCTCTCTCTCCTCATTTCCGCACCTGAACCTCGCCATTATTTTCCTCTCTTTCGCACTTTCTCTTCCCAGGTACACCGGGATCTCCTCTGTCATACATTTCTCATAATTCCTGTTGTACCTGGACTCTTTGATTTTTTCTCTTCTTTCTTGCTTATCTACATCCCTGTCTCTTTCGCTCGTTTCTGCGTTCATCCACTTGCCTTCTGTTCTTAATCTTTCCACTTCTTTACTTGCAAACCCATTTCTTCTGTAATATTTTTCTCTTTCGTTTATCTCCAAATTTTTTTTCTTTTCTCTCCAGCATTCGTTCAATATTCTACATTCTTGCCTTCCATTCATCCTATCCTCAAACTTAGTCGCTCTTTTCCCCGCTTTCACTCTCAGCTTGTTTCTCTTACATTCTTCTCTTACTATATACCCAGGGGTTTCTCTGTCCACCCCTAGGACCCACCTCAAATACTTCACTTGTACTCTCTCTATTTCCTCTTGTTCTTTCCACCCCCAAATTTCCGCCCCATACATCAATACGCTCTCCACCAAGCTCTCAAACATCATTATTCTCCTTTTAAAATCCCCTCCCCACTTCCTCTCTCCTAAGTCACATACATATATTTATATGTTATTTATTTAATTTATGAGTTGCCTAAACAAAATCTGCCTGTGTGCAATCTCACATATCATTAAAATATTCCAACTAGCAAATTTATACAAATACAAAAATATAAAAAAAAAAAATAACGTACAATTTCAAATATTCCGAGGAGTGCAAGGTGTTAATTTTGAGATAGAAGCTATTTAAACTATAGAGAAATACAAAGAAAAAGCAAGTGAGGGAGAGCACCAACCTAAAGAAGAAAGATAATCAAGCAAGGTAATAAAATTAAAAATTATTGTATTTACTATTTGAAAATTTCACAAAATACGTCGAGACTTTCTTTTACAAAAGATTTTAGATTTTTTCTAATTTCTTTAACAGGTGTTGTCTTATCAGTTTTCATTAATTGTTTTATTTTAAGAGGTAAGTAATTAAACAGTTTTGAATCAAAATAAAACACAAAACGTTGTGTGTGAGTTTTTGTACAAAAGGGAGGAACAATCGACTGGTCTTTTTTGGTCCTTGTGCATAGCTATGACCGACTTCACAGAGAGATGAAGGATTTTTGAATACCCATAGGAGACACTGATATGCAAATAGTTGCCTAATACTGAAGACATTTGATTCACTGAATAGCAATGTTGAAGAAAAGCGACGATTTTTATTTAAAATAATTTTTAAAATATATTTTTGTGTTATATTTAAGCTGTTTAAGGCATTTTCATACACACCACCCCATATTACAATACAATAATTAACAATTGATTCTACTAGTGAATTATAAATAATAAAAACATTTTTTGTATTTAATATATCCCGTAAACTGTAGAATTTGTAAAATAGTCTTCTAAGTCTCTTATTTAAGTAATTAACATGAACCTTCCACTTAAGATGACAGTTAACCATAATCCCAAGATATTTCACATTATTTGCTCTCTTAATAAATGGACAATTACAACGTTGATTATTTTTACAAATAGTGTCATGAATAATAAGTTTATCTTGGTCAGGTTGGCCAACCTCCGTGATGGAAATACTTAAAAGTTTAGTTTTTTCCAAATTGAGACTCAGGAGATTAAACGTTAACCAATTTTGAATAATTTTGATGGAGTTCGACGCATTATAGTAAACATCTTTCCAAGAGCTACCTACAAAGAGAAGAGCAGTGTCATCAGCGTAAGCAATTATATTAGCTTCTGTTTGAAGTTTTAAAAGATTATTAATATATATTAAGAACATAATAGGTCCAATAACTGTTCCTTGGGGTACGCCCCTGGTAACAGTCATATAGTCACTATATGTATCATTTATTTTAACGCACTGTAGCCTGTCTGTTAGATAGTTCCTGAATAATTCTAGGGATAAGCCTCGTACTCCTATTTTTTCTAATTTAAACAATAAGATTTCATGAACTATTGAATCAAATGCCTTGCGTAAGTCCAGAAACACCGTTAAACATTTTTTATTAGAATCTAATGCATTTACAATGCCTTCAGTTAACTTGCAAATGGCGTTTTCGGCAGAAATATTTTTTCTAAACCCATACTGATTATCTGATAATACTTTATGTGTTGTTAAATGATTTACCAATCTGGTTTTCAAACAATACTCAAAAAGTTTTGAAAAATTATTAATGACAGATATGGGTCGATAATTTGTTGGTAATTGCTTATCACCTGATTTAAAAACTGGAGTAACAGTAGACTCTTTAAATTGCTTAGGTATTCTGCCTTTTGAAATAATCAAATTATATATGTGGAGCAACGGATTTTTTAAAAATAAATGAAATTTTTTAATGAAGACTGTAGATATTCCATCCGGACCACATGCCGCATTATTTTTTAAGTTATTTATATACAGAATAAGCTCAGATTCTTTTAGAGGATTTATAAATAAGCTATTAACAATAGGTTGTTGTAAATTAGTTGTAGTAATGTCGTCCCGCGCCAATTCATTTGATATATTTACTGCAATGTTAGTAAAAAAATTATTAAACATATTTGCTTTATCAGCATCATTTGTTAATGTTTGACCATCATTATCTTTGATATTAAATTGTTCGTTATTTTTCTTTGGCTTACTATCTGTTATTTCATCAACAATTTTCCATATTTTTTTATAATTATTGTTTGCATTTATCAATTCATTTTTATAAAAGTCATTTTTTGTACGTCTTATAATGTTTTTTAACATATTTCTATATTGTTTATATTCTTCATTTAGTTCAATAGTAAAATTTTGCGATAATCTCTTTTTTAGTTTGTCTCTAAAATGTATGGAATTTATAATTGCTGTAGTGATCCACGGCTTCAGTTTAACGTTTCTATTATTTATTTTCTTAACAATTGTATTTAATTTAATATTATTTTGTACTTTATTAATGAAATAATTATACGATATTTCAGGATCATCTACTTGAAAGACATCATCCCAAGTTTCACTTGATAGCCATTTCTGTATTATAATATAATTTATTACCCGTATAGTTTTTTTCGTCCGAGTTGTTTCTGGTACAATTGTGTTCAGAAGTAATTGACAGTAATATTGTAAAATGATCTGATAAATGTGTATAAAAAACCATAGAGTTGAACCTAAGACGTTTCTGAATACGCTTATTTGTCCTAGCAAAGATATGATCTAGTAAACTTTTATTATTTTCAGTAACTCTGGTAGGTGCATTGATGTAAGAAGTGAAGTTATATAACCCCATGGTACAGATATAAGAATTTACTGAATTGTCATCTTTATCTAGAAGGCTGATATTTATGTCTCCAATGAATATTTCTACATCCCTCATCTCCAATTTTGAAAAGTAATTTGCAATATCACTTATATATTGTATTTTATCAGTTGAGGGTGGTCTATAAGAGGCAGTTATTCCATATGTTTTATTTTGAATTTCACATGATACTCTAATTAAATTTATTTGAGTCAGGTTAACGACCTTTACATTATAGGTTAAGGTGTTTTTTACATAAACAACTACTCCATCATTTTGATTGAATTTAGAGTCGCTATAATGAAAATTAAAATTTTTTATATATAGATTATTTTCCCCCTCTAACTCCCAACATTCTGATAAAATTATTAAATCTATGTTTTTGAAATTAAATAATTCTAGATAGATTAGTAATTCGTTAAAATTTCCTTTCAAACTTCTTACGTTAAAATGTATAATATTTATTAATCTCTCACTTACCACTTCTTCTAAACCATCACTAACTTTTGAAAATACTTTAGTTTTAATTTCTTCGATCTCCTCATACTCCTCTCCAAAAATCAGCATATATTTATTTGTTTTTTTTTTTTTTTTTTTTTTTTATTTTAGTTTAAAGAGTTTATAAAGGTTACAAATCGCCCCAAAAGAGAAAAATATAGGTCTATACAACAGCATTCTGTGAAGATGTAGGTAATTACTATTCTAAAGGTCTGATATCATCAATAGAATTTAATTTTATCGTTTTTCCTTCATAACTTGCAAAAATAAACCCATTGCGTGGCCATACATTTTTGAATCCTAATTTTGTCTGTGCTTCTTTCAACAGGTTTCTCCTGACACTGACCAAACCTTCCGTCAAAAATAATTTTTGACCCTTAAAAGTTTTAGTGTTTTTTAAAAGAAACTGTTTCAGTTCATATTTGTTAAATTTTGCCTTAATTATGCCTTAATTTATTTTGTATATACTGGGTGATCGTGTATTTTTCTAGATTCAACCGTGACATGTTATAGAATTGTTTTTGTTATCTACTTTTACGATACTAGGACATAAAAATACTCCATCTACAATATTTAATTGAGAACATATAACTTCTGTTAGGTTGTTATTTAATACACCAATTTTAACAATAGTTTCAGTTCTTGGGGCTAATTGAATATTTTCATTCGATTGCAAAGCGTTTGGATACACGTTTTCTTTTGGATAAATAGAATTATAACAATCTTTTTCTGAAGACAAAGCATTGTTTGGAAGGTTATGATGTTTGGATTTCAATTGTAAGAATGACTTGTCATTTTGAGGTTGAAAATCTTTGGACTGTTTGTCAAAAGTGTGAGGAAGACTTTGCAGTTTGTTTTCCTTGGAATGTTCAAGATGTCAAAGGTTTAAGAAACTTGCTGTGTCTGTGACACAAAGTTTGTTTTTTTGATAATTAATTACACAATTGTGTTGCTTTAAAAAATCATTTCCTAAAATGCCTTCGAATGGTATAGTAAAATCGTCTGAAACCGCATGAAAAATATGTGTGACGATTTGATTGTCAATTTGAATGTCAGCAGAAATAAATCCAAGAGTTTTAATAGGTTTTTGAATATTTGAATCAATACCTTTTAAAGTTATATATTCGTCTTCAAAGAAAGGAGTGTCACCTTTAATTTGATTTAATTTTATTAATGAAATATCCGCTCCTGAATCTAAAAGGAATGATAAAGATGCATTATTTAATTGATTAATTTTTAATGCAATGTATGTTGTTACCCCTAAATTTATTGTTGAGACTCGGCTTGAATAAGATGGGTGTCCCTGGACGCAGCCGTTGCCGTCGAGGTACCCTTGGGGGAGAAGAATTTGATAAACCGATATTGAAATGTAGAGCTTTTAGTCTTTTTCTACATTCATCAATAAGATGTTCTTTTATTTTGCAATAATTACAAAATTTTGAGTTATTGGGATTATTATGTGTATATTTAATATTAAAATTGCTACGATTATTAAAGTTTCGATTTGTGTTATCATGATTTTTAAAAGAAGTTTGTTGATTAGTAAAATTATTTGATAATTCTGCACTATATTTTTTGAATTTATTTGTATTTTGTTGAAAATTCGTTTTATAACGACAATTATGATTTGTATGACCTGGTTTTCGACAATATGTGCAAAATTATGCTGATGCATTATTTACAGTTTGATATTTTATTATTTCAATTTTCGACTTTAGTTCCTGTTCTTCGTTTACAGCTATGGAAACTGCATTTTCCAAAGAATCAGGTTTTTGTGATTTTACTAGGATTGACAGATCTTTGTGCAAACCTGCTATAAACACGTCAAGAGCTTGGTTTTTTAATAGATTTGTGCTAGCGAAATGAGCTTGTTTTGTTAAAGATTTATCTAATGAATTTATTAATTTTATATAGCAATTTTCTATTTTACTCGCGTAGGTGTTCACGTCTTCGTTGAAATTTTGCTTACAAGAATTTAGCTCATGTTGCAATTGCCCTGTAATACGTTTATCTGAATATACTTCAACTAAATAATTTTTTAGTTGATCCCAATCTGTAAAGGTTCGTTTACTTGTTAAAGATCTGGCATTCCCTGTTAACTTAGTTTCTATTATAGAGAATAAAATATGTTTATGTGCATCTGAGACTAAGTTATGAGCCATATCGCAGTTATCGATAAATTCGATTTATTTAGATTTAGTACCGTCAAATTTAATTAACATTTGTTCAGCTAATTCTAATGAAATAGACATGTTGATGTTTGTAATAGGGTTATTTAAATGAATTTCTAAATGTTGTTCTCATGCTTCACGGTTGATGGATTGAGAACGGGTTGTTACCAGTGGCGGCCGGTCAGATGAGACAGGTGAGGCACCCACTTCAAATCGCTACACAAATAAATAATATCGAAAAAAAAAAATTTATTCGGACAGAAGAACTTAATTTTAGTCTTTAAATGGTCATATCAAATATCATATTTTTAACTACATTTGGAGTAATAAGAAGTACTTCCGTGATTATATAATTTTTTTAATTTGAAAGCGAATGCTCTCCAAATTGAGTAGGAACGTGTGTATATCTGTGTAGCTAAGGCTGTAAAATTTTTGGTTCAGTTAGCCGGCAATAAAAGATTTTGCGCATGCGCACTAATGGCAGGCAAGCTTAGTTTCTACGACAAGTGAGTCTGTTTTCTCGTAGGTTCTCTTGAAGTTCGGAACATTTCGATTATCTTCGTTTTAAGGAATCTGCCATTTCAGTCGTATCCACGCTGCTTGATGACATGTGGACGTGCAATTGCTTTTTTGCTTTGCCCGTGTTGTGTGTTACCTGTCTTTTTATTGGCTTATTTACCTAAGCTTAGCTTATTACCTGGGTGTTGGATTGGTGAAAATCTTGACTTTTTGTAAAAGTCACAAGCCATTGAATCCTCAAGTCTTGTATGGCATAACCCGTAACACCACAAGAAAGTTAAAATTCTTATCTAATTTTCTTATCTATAAAAAAAACTTTAATTTAAGAAGAGTAGAAAAAGTCGGTAGTAAAACACAGCCCTGACTCTGTAGAGAGTCACGAGCCGCCACTGGTGGTTACTATTTAATATTTGTATAAAAAGTATGTTTACAGAAAGAAGAATGTTGCTTGAGGTCCCATTATCCAGAAATCACTCCATGGCAGTGTGCGAGAACTTCCGTTGATTTGCGCGAATGGATCCTTACTGAAGTATATCTCGGGGATGATATTCGGCGATTATTTCTTCTGTGTCGCAAAGGGATGGAGCTTGCAAACCCTCTAATATGCGCTGCACTAAGACTTGAAATTTTTTTGGAATATCGTTTTCTTCTGACACCAATTTTATGTAGTAGGCCTGACAGACTTCTGTTGTTTATTGGGTAAAGGTTTCTCAAAGAACACCCACTACTGTATCTAGCTTTAAAATTATATTAAAAATGTTAAACTTTAAGTTCGATTACAGTTTTCAGTATACTACTTCTAACAATGGTCTACTCTTTTCTATATATATTCTAATCTTAAAATGAAAATGATAATGAATTGACTCTGAACCTGACTCATTTTTTGTTATAAAATTACATATTTGTCAGACTATTTATTAACTATCAAATGTATCATTTGATAGTAATGTTTATGTTTATAAAATAAATGATTACAATATTTGTGTTGAATTATAATGATATGAGAAACAAAGAAAATAGTTCTGCCCTAGGTGGACAGGTACATTACATGTGCTCTGATCATATTCCACATGTTACTGAAGACTCTCCCTGCGAAGTCCAAATTTTAACAAATTTGACTTCTTTTTAACAAAAAAAGAAGCAACTTTAAAATGTCATCCAATAATCTTGAACTTCAAGGATTTCAATGTTCAAAAATTAAGAAAAAACAAATGGATCATCGACACCAGCCATAGTCTTCCTGTTACCTACACCTGTGCTTTCAAGGATCCAAAAACGCAAACATTGAAAGAAAATAGTCTTATTACCATGGAAAGTCAGTGTAGTGCATTTATTGCTACCATTGAAATCCACGCACAAAAGGAAAGGAAATCCAATCTTACCGAATTAGACGTCATCCCTCTAGTTTCATACGATTGTTGCGAAAAACTTATACCTGCAAATTACGACAAGCTCGCCCTTGAACCGCTGAAAATAAACTCTCTGAACCTTGATGATCTACGCACAGCTGAACATAAACTGAGCCAAATCAAAAATCAGCTCAACCAACTTGGGAAAGAAACTTATATTCATCGCCATTTGAGTATTTTTTCTGTAATTACTATTTCTATAATTTCATTAATTGTAATTTACATAGCCTGTTGTAAATGTCGCCTTTTTCGACGTCTAGTAGAGCTTTGCAAGAGTTCAGATAATGGACTTGACGGACCATCACCTCCAAAGTCAACATGTGCTAAAATTTTTAATTATTGCAATGTGAAGTCAGACGTTTCTCGTAGACCTTCGATTCATTTAAATATGGTGTCTCTGGAAGAAGAAGAACAAACTACAGTTTATTCACGCCCTGCTGGCAACAAACGTCGACTATAATCCTTTTTTATTTTGCAAGAAAAAAGGAATCTTAGGGATGGAGGTATGCAAAGTCTGCATGTAATATAAATATAAGTGTTTAATAATTAATATAAGTACTTGTATAAATATGTCAAATATTTCATATCAATATCCATCGTAATATTTAATAGGAATCAGACGATATATGAGTTTAAGTTTAAACCCTAACCTCTAGATAACGATAGCTTCCAAGTTATCTTGTGTATTAATTATTAGAAGTTAACGTTATCTTTTTAAATTATTAGATCTGTAAATTTATTTTTATTAATGTAAGTAAACTTTGACCTTTGTAAATTGAAATAGGAACGTTCGTTTCTATTATAATATTATTATTATCCTGACTGTCTTATAGTTAACACACAGCCACATTACTTGTAACTTTAATTTTAAATAAAGAATTTTAAATTTAACAAAGTGTTAAAATTTCAAGTGATCTTTTATCCCAAATAAAAGCAGAAAGAAATAAACATTAAATATATGTAGCTATAAACATTTGGCTATAAGCTATAAAAAATGGCAAATATTTTATATTGATATTCTCCTGTGACCAAACTTTTGTTTATTTGTCTTGCGTTATGCGTTTTGAACGTCTAACGTAACTGGGAGAACTAAATGATAAATATTTGTGTTTACACAGCTGATAAAAGTCATTAATTAATGTAGATGGGTCACTAGTTTATTGTTAAAAGAATATGTTGTGCAAAAGTAACAAAAGGTAAACAGTTTTCTAAATTACATTGATATTAAAATATCTAATTTAAGTAAATTTGTAAGAAAGCATAATGTTTTAGTAACAAAACATTATATTACTGTAAATTGATCTTAATGTTTGAAGGGTAATTTGATTTGAGTAATAAAAAGAAAATATATAAAATAAAATCTAAAAACAATCATTTAATTATTAATATTTTATAAACAATATTTTGTTTACATCAACTAGATTATGTATTTGGCAAGATTTTACTTCTATGATCCTATTCTACATAAAATTTAAGTTATTATATAAAAATGTATTTGAGTTAATTAAAGATTACAAAGTTGAAATTATTTTGGTGACAAAAGCTGGAAGGATTGAAAGTCATAGCTTTTAGAATTTATAATTAATTGTCTGTATTTGTACTTGCAGAAATCAAGACAAATATTAAACCATTAATAGTCAAGTAAGTAAAGTCGTAAGCTTTACACATCAAGTTGGATAGAGAAAATAAACATTTTGTTATAGCTTGGTTATTTGTATTTGAATTTCTAAAAAGATTTTATGTAAAAATTACTATAATAATAATAATTATTATAGAGAATTATATGATCACAATATTTAAAAGGAGTGATTGAGGTCAACGTCTCCGAAGCCGGTAGCTTATGGTTGAACATTTTTCATCCTTATATTTCAAGGTTATTTAGGAATTTTCTAATTGATAATCAGCAAGGGCTTAACTAATTGGAACAAGTCAATATCAAAATCCTAAATTTTAAAATAATAATAAAAAAGATGATTTAATAATAAAATTGTTAAAATTATTTAAAACGCATTGATAAATGTTTGTCAACTTTTTGAGCAAACTATTTAAAATTTAAAAGTGTAAAATTAAAAGACCCTACACTGCATAAAGTTTTGAAAAGTAATAATATGTAGCCTTGTATTACCTGTCAATCAAATGGTATTAAACACCATAAATAGTTTTATGTAAATAGTTTTGTCTTTCTGTGGATTACAGAAATGGAAATAGTTAAACATAAAAATTCTATCAAAATTATTAATTATTTGAGGTTATTAATAATTATTATAATTAATTATTATTAACTATTGCTAGTTCAGTTTGTTAAAATCCTAAAAGATTGAATATTATTAAATATTAGAAATTTAAAAATAAAAGTGTTTGGATAATCACTTCTATATTATACAATAATGTTTTAGTCTGGAAAACATTTTCAATTAAATTAAAAAAAAATTAATTATGCTTTGCAAAATTTAAAAGTAGGTATCAAGTACGATTCAAAATTAACTAACAAAAGAGATAAGGGGATCTTCACGGTGGATAAAATGCTTGGAAACATGAGATCAATTTCCTGAGCTTAGTTTTTACGCAAATCAAATGAAATTTTGAATATAAAAGTTTTAATGTCTTCTCTATCGACTGGTTGATTTCAATTTTTAAAATTGTTATCAGAGAGTGATAAAAAATCTTAAAAATTGATAACTCGAAAATCTAAATCAACAGTTGTTATCGAAGAGATTCATTAGTCTTGTTTATTTATATAAGCTTGGAATGTTGATAAGCGCACGGACGAGCAAGACGGTGGAGCTGAAGGGGGGTCATTCATGTAATAGCGACAGCGCGAGGTCAAATGAAAATCTTACTTGTTTATGTTATAATCACTTATTATTATATGTATTATTAGAAATATACCCCTAACACAGTGATTTTCAAAATGTAGTTAATTTTAAAGCTAAAATTGAGATATACTGTAAGGGGTATTTTTTTTTGACGCAATTTGCATAAGAATAATGGTGAAGGCGCCGAGATAATTAAAAGCATATAATTAGATTACCTAGTTTCATTAAAATACAATATTTGTCAGATTGTTTCACCACATTCTTTTTCTGACTATGAATGCAACTTAAATACTGCATAAATACAAAATTAACAAACTACATTATTATCAACGATGTACTACAACTCACCCTCTTTGTGGCCGCCGTTAAGAAACCGCCTCGAACGAATTGAATGGATTAGATTAAACACATTCACACATAATGTACCTGTTAATAATACTTATCAAGGAACTCACCGGGGGCTTGTCCCCGCCGGACAATCTTCCTCTATTCCAGCCTTGTAGAGGGCATCCTCTGTTACAGTGGCTTCGCTGTTTCTATCATATAGACCGGATTTGATGGACGTTGGCGGCTTCCTTCTGCTTCTCCATTCTTCAACCTATTTATTATTTTCGGTACCAATGTGAGAAGTCAATAGAGGCCTTCTCACGGATGCCTGCACCTTGGGTAATTAAACCTAGATGGCCATTGGCTACAGTGTTTCCGGCGAGGAGAAATAAAACAAGATTAAAGGGATAATTGAAAGGTATTTGAACACTGCACCCTTCCATTGCCACAATAGAGAACCCACCTACAACTCTTTTCAGTGACAAGGTACCAGCCTGGACGGCAGCATCAAACCCGGCCTCAAAGATCTCTCCAATCTTTTTGAGAAATCTGAGAAGCTAGATCTCAACCGAAAAACAGGAATAATGTTAATCGGCGTCGAGAGCCAAATAATAAATAATAATAGTAGTAGTACTAAGGACCGGCTCAAGAACAGAACAAGTTCTCTGCTGTAGGTTTTCATTCTTAATCATTTCACAAAGAGCAACAATAAACAATAACAACCGTGTCAATTCTGACACAAACAATCTGCATGCTCTTTAATACAAACAAATATGCCAATAATGACATATATGTATCTGCATGCATCATAATAATCAATATAATGAAATAAGGTCTTACATGTGCTCTTTTCTAATATTAGAGCAAGTCATTTCAGTACTCAACCTAGCTGCCAGGGCCAAACCAGTCACATTGTTAGAAGAAGGTAGGATCTGTCACCTGGCTAGGTTACTAGAACAGAAATGTGAAGACACCACATTCGCACTTCATTTGCACACAATAACAAATTATATTCGTTCGAGTATAAAGATAACTATCACTCTCATGCTCTCGACTTGACTTGACTATGCGCGAGTACCGCACTCGACACTCCTACGAGTACTACTTGCTGACTGCTGTCTACTGTCTACTGCCCTTACGGCAATAGTATCATCCCTCAGCTGAGCGCTCTGCGCAATCTCCACTCAGCTATCCCTCCTTTTTGCAATATTATATTAAAGCCGTTTTGACTTATAATAATAAATGTATAAAAAGTAAAGTCTCACAATACGTTTTTCAAAATTTTTGTAAATAAGGGAGTAATTTGCGGATAAAAGTTGAAAATTGTAGCTGGTGAGGTGTGTCGTTTGAATGTATCTGGCTCCTCCTCCAAGAGCTTTATTATCGACGTCACATTAAGAGAGATTTAAATAAACATGAGTCGTTTGAAGAATATCAAAACAAATAAAAAATAAAATTGACAATAAATATATTATAAAGGAAATAGCCGAGCTGGTTCCAGCTGTAGAATAAAAGCAAAGGAACGATTTAGCCTCAGATGGTATAGTTTAGCTAAACATTAAGGCCCAGTTGTACGAACGCGAGCTAAACCAGAGTCAAACCTTGAACCTGGTTTAAGCCAAAATTTGAGTTGTACACGCTCGCTTTGAGGATCAACCACGAGTTAACTACGAGTAAACTCGAGGATCACCAACCCACCGATTTCGATGGGTTAAACCTCGAGTCAAGAAATTGTAGGCAACTCCTGTCACAACTTGTCTGTATCTAACCTAACTTTTTGTTTCCTATCAACGCGAAAATAATTATAATAGCAATTTTGTAAAAGTGATTTTTTGGTTAAAACATAATAATAAAACATGAACAATTGGAATCTCGCCGAATTGACTGATGATGAAGACTTTGTAGAGCTTATCCTACTACAGCTATTTTTAATGGGTTTTTTTTTGAAGGAATAACAGTCTTTAGGTGTTGGTACATTTGGGAGTAGTATTGTATGAAAAATGTGTGATAAATCACATGTGTTTTCGTGAGATTTGAAGCTGTCAGTTTTGTGGACTTGTAGAAAAAAATGAATTCAACTTATGAATGTGTTTTTTTTGTTAAATGAAGACTTTCTGAACTTGTAATTTCTTTCAAAAAAAAGTAAAATTTTCGGCTCGTGATCAACCGAGCGAACCCTTCGGGACGCTTGACCACGAGCCGAAAATTTTACTTTTTTTTGAAAGAAATTACAAGTTCGAGAAGGACATTAACAACATACATAATAGAAAAAACATATCTTCCCTTAACATTCGACAAAAAAAACTTAATTAAACATACATTCCCTTAGCATTAAAGAAAAAAACTATAATTAAACATACATTCCCCTAACATTAAAGGAAAAAAACATAATTAAACATACATACCCCTTACATTCTCCCTTGACTTTACAGAAAAAACATACATTCTCTTAACATTCGACAAAAAAAACATAATTAAACATATATTCCCCTAACATTTAAGAAAAAAAACATACATTTCGACAAACAAAACATAATTAAACATACATTCCCCTAACATTCTTACATTTTTCTCCCTAATTAAACATACACTCTCGTTAAATTTTTCCTCCCTTAACATGTCAGAAAAAAACATATTTAAACATACACTTTCTTAACATTTTTCCTCTCTCATTAAAAACACATTCCCATAACATTTTTTCAACCCCTAAAAATTCTAGAAAAACCTAATTAAACATACACTCTCTTAACATTTTTTCTCCCTTAATTAAACATACACTCTCTTAACATTTTTCTTCCTTTATTGAACATATACATTCCTTTATCATTTTTTCTCTCAAATTAAACATACATTCCCTTAACATTCCAGAAAAAAAAAACATAACTAAACATTCAACATACATTCCCCCAACATTCAACAAAAAAAACATAATTAAGCATACATTCCCCTAACATTCTTACATTTTTCTCCCTAATTAAACATACACTCTCTTAACATTTTTCCTCCCTTACTGAACATACATTCCCTTAACATTCTAGAGAAAACACATAACTAAACATACCTTGACATTTTTTCTCCCTTAAAATTCCAGAAAAAAACATAACTAAACATACACTCTCTTAACATTCCAGAAAAAAACATTACTAAACAATCTAAACATACATTCTAGAAAAAAACAATGATTAAACATACATTTTTTTAACATTCTATATATTAAATATCACTACACTTATATTAAAATTCAAATGAAAAATTTATGGCGTTTGACGTTGAAATTTGACAGTTAACAGTTACTTTTTTGAAATTTAGTTACTTTAAGAGATTTTCGTGTTACCAACCCTACTGAATCGCGAGTCAGCTGAACCAGCTATAGCACGACTTCGTACAACACATTTTACTTGATTCGAGGATCAATTCTTAAACCTGGTTCAGCTGAACCAAGAGTTAACTCACGTTCGTACAACTGGGCCTTAGTACGATTACAATTCTGCCTTCTTACATACTTTGCAACCCCTATTTGCATCAAACTGGTAGCCGACAGATGCGTTGGTAGTTCTTGTCAGCATGAACCGTAATGAAAGTTTCAGTCGGGCTAAATTTCACCGTCAAGTTGAAAAAACTGTAGACGTTGCGTAATTAAAGAAAAACATTTCTCTCGTTAAAAATAGTATCAAAACTAATAATTCAAGTTAATAATGATAGTAACAGTGATTCTAATATTTATGCAGATGTTTAAATGAAAATTACTAATGTTTCAATACTCAATTAAATGTAATTTCATTGTTATATTCAGTAACATGCAGGCGAAGAAAATAGAAGCAATACAGCCCTGGCAGTATCTTCAAGATTCTGCACAGGCAAAACCCTGCGCTAAACCCTAATAAAAATTAGTGAAGATTACGTAGCAATAAAACCATATTTGTACAAAATGTTTAGACAAACTATACTATATAATAAAAGCAAAAAATACCAATTGTTGAAGCACGTTCAGTTTTTGTTCACGAAACTAGCCCAAAAACCTTACTTCTTAGAAAGGTAAAATTAAAAGAAAATTCCAGAACCTTCTTTTTCTTTGGAGAGGGAAAAAAATAATAACATAAATCCTAATATATGGACCGAATTGCGAATTAGTAGATATAGTAGGTATGTTCTGGAGCAATGCTTCGCAAGTCTGCCACCGAGGGCGCCACTTGTCGGTTCTGATCCATGCTAATATCGGTGTCGGTAAGGTAGGGAGCGCCACTATCGGTTCTGATCCATGCTAAGTTTAGTTTCCAGGTGGCGCCACTATCGCGGGTGTGGCGGTTGGAGCCAGGGTAGGCAACCCCCAAAACACATTTTCAGAGAAAAATACTATTTAATTTAGCAGGTTGAGCGGATCTGTTTTTTTCATAGAAAAATACTATTTAATATCTAAAAAAAAAATTTTAGCAAGTCGCGAATCTGTAATTAGCAGGCCCCCAGCATTAGGCCCCCCACCAGCAGGTATTAGCGGACAGCCTCCACCAGCAGGTCTCCAGCATCCCTCCCCACCAGCTTGCAGCAGGTCCAGCAGCATCCCTCGGATCTGTAGGGTCCCTAGGTTTCATTTAGCAGAGCCAGCAGCAACTTGCTTATGGAAATTAATATTTTAGTATAGAATTAGATTTAATTAGGAATGAAGCAGTATCAATGTTTTTCTTATGAATTTTTTATCCTAAATTTGAAGGAATGTATATGTGAAAAGTGTTTGAAAAAAAATTATTGCAAAGTGCAGTATACTAAAAAAAAAGGTCATATAATTTTTAGAAAAATAAATAAGAAATGTATTCGCCATTCAAAATACTTTATCAGTTGTGGTCAATGTGGTGATGGATGTTTCAAAGAAAATGACATTTCCAATTGTTATCTGTGTAGATTGTAGATTGTAGATTGAGAAGGGGTCGTTTGGCGCTTTCCACCTTACAGAACTGCGACCAATTTGATCTATTGTTCTTGAACCCTACGCTCATTGTTTCCCCAGGAATTCTAGACTTTTTGTAAAGCCGAGTATATTCCTAAGTGGCTTGTTTTTGACTTCGACAGGCGTTAGTCTCGCACTGTCTAAGTAGGTCAGCCTTTGGGACGCTAGCGCACCGCAATTACAGAGTATGTGCTCAGCGGTTTCACTTTCCGATTCACATAGTCTGCAGTTCTCATTGTCCACCAGACCCAGCTTTTTAAGGTGATACCTTACTGAGCAGTGTCCAGTGAACAGGCCTGCAATGATTCTTATATCATTCTTCGATAGAAGAAGAAGCTTTTTTGCATTCTCTGGCGAATATTCGATGAATTTCTTCGCCTGTCTTTGCCCAGGAGTATTCTTCCAGTGGCGCATTTTAGTTGCCAATTCCCACCTAAGGATCTCCGTCCGTTCATGCGATTTCGTTAGTCCACAGAACGGTTCGGGGCCTATTGGAGGAGCTTTCGAACCTGCTTTCGCTAATTCATCGGCAATTTCGTTTCCTTCAATTCCTTCATGACTTGGTACCCAAATGAGGGCAATCTTGTTGCCCATTGCCAAGTTTTTGAGGGACTGTCTGCATTCCCAGGCCATTCGAGACTTAGTGTTGTTTGCACTGACAGCTCTTATGGCCGCTTGACTGTCAGACAGAATGCAGATCTTTTTGCCTTTAATACGCCTTCGCAGACATTCTTGGGCAGTTAGATCTATAGCAAGTGTTTCAGCTTGCATAATTGAGGGTGTGCTACCTAGGGCTATTGTTGCTCGGTATTTTGGACCATAGATTCCTATACCTGTCCCTTTAGTTGTTTTTGATCCATCTGTGTACCAGATAGAGGAGTTCACGCCAATTTGTGCGATTCGACTTCGAGCCGCATGACGGTCAGTAATGACTGTTTCAAACGGGGTTTCGAAGTCATGCATTATTGACATGACGTCCCTTGGTTGTTCAAGAAAACCCGGCTGCAGAAGGTCAAGTATCTTGAGGTGACCTGTTCGGTTTCCTAATTTGAATTTCTTTGTTTGGGCCAGCCTCAGAGATGCTTGCAAACTCTCCCTTTGCACCTGTAGGTGAAGGGGCGTTAAGTTCAGCAGCACCTCTAGAGCGGTAGTAGGAGCCGTGCACATGACTCCTGTAATGCCCAGGCACGCAAGCCGCTGCAATTTCTGCAGCTTGCTTTGTGTCGTTGTTTCTCTGGTTTTCGTCCACCATACAAGAGATGCGTATGTGACGATGGGTCTTATTACCGTAATGTACAACCAGTGTATCATTTTCGGCTTTAGACCCCATGTCTTGCCAAAGAGCTTTCGACATGCCCAAAAGCAGCCCGTTGCTTTGGTAAGAGTCTTGTCGACGTGGGTGTTCCATTTAAGTTTACTATCTAGGGTTACTCCTAGATATTTCACTTCGTTGGAAAATTGAATCGATAATCCTTCCAGTTGCGGAGCTTTAAGGTTTAGCTTCTTGCGTCTGGTAAATGGGACTATGGTGGTCTTTTTAGGGTTAACACAAAGTTCCTCCTTATCACACCATCTTTTGATTGTGTTCAGGGCGTTCTGCATTAGGCTGGAAATGACACCTTCATGCTTGCCTCTGACTAGAATTGTGAGATCATCTGCATACCCTAGTACGCAGTAACCCCTTTGCGTTAACTCACAGAGTAGATCATTCACCACTATTGACCACAGCAAGGGCGATAAAACTCCACCTTGTGGACAACCTTTAACCGTGATCAGCGAAGTGTTTTCTTCTCCCAATGAGGCCGTTATTATGCGGCTTACAAGCATTGATTCAACCCAGCTTGTTACAGCTGGTTCAATGCCGTGTTTTTCTGCTGCCAGCTTTATAGATCTAAAGGAGGTGTTATCGAATGCACCCTCTATATCTATGAATATGCCAGCAACTATTTCTTTTGCCTCGATAGTTTTTTCCACTTCTCTAACAATATAGTAAAGCGCATCTATCGTGGATTTGCCGGGTTGGTAGGCAAACTGTTTGGAGTGTAACTGTGCTCCGTTGTGGAGCACGTTCCTCATGTGGTTATCCACAATTTTCTCCATTGCTTTGAGGAGAAAGGAGGATAAGCTGATTGGGCGATATGATTTGGCCTCGTCCGGAGGCCGTCTGCCCGTCTTTGGTATAAAAACTACCTTTACCTTCCTCCAGGACTGGGGAATATACACTAATGCAAAACTTGCCTTAAAAATGCTAGTAAGGCAAGGGGCAATGACGTTCAGCCCTTTTTGCAGTAAGGCTGGAAATATTCCATCGCCTCCGGGCGATTTGTAGGGTTTGAAGCTGTTTATAGCCCATTTTACCTTTTCAAGGGAAAAGATTTTCCCTGCCAGACGTCTGCTGTCTCTATTTGAGTGTTGGTGTACAACACTCGCGAGAGCGGGGCTTGTCTGACTAATGTTGCGTGTCTCTATGGAACCCGGAAAGTGGGTCGACATCAACACCTGTAGACTTTCTCGGGTATCCTTGGCGAATTCACCATTAGGCTTCTTAATAAGCCCTATTGTGTTTGAGTGGTCCTTAGACAGCACCTTTTGAAGACGCACCGCTGGGGCGAGCTCGTCGATCCCCTCGCAAAAGCGCTTTCAGGACTGCCTTTTGGACCTCCTCAATTCTTTGTTGTATTGTGTTAGGGCTTGTTTGTAGTCCTCCCAGAGTCCTAATCTCTTGGCCCTATTGAACGCTTTTCTAGCTTCGATCTTAAGCTTGGCTAGTTCGGCGTTCTACCACGGTACGTCCCTAGAAACAGTACGCTTCCTTAGAGGGCAGCTGGTTTCGTATGAGGCTATTATTTGTTGCCTCATATGTTCAGAGGCAGCTTCTAACTCCTCTACCGTGGATATTCCGTAGTGAAGGCCTTCGAATTCAGTTCGCAGTGTTTCTGTGAAGAGGCACCAATCCGTTTTCTTTGGCACTCTACACTGCACTTTCACCACTTTGGTTGTTTCCAGTTCAAACGCAATGGTCGCGTGATCCGAAAACGATGGTTCATCCATCACTTGCCAGTTTTTGACAAATTGCGTCATGAACGGACTTGCCAGCGTCAGGTCTAGAACCTCTTGGCGAATTGCGTTCATAAAGGTTGGTTTGTTGCCGCGATTAATAATGTCTACATTGTTAGCACAAATAAAATCTAGCAAATCCTTACCTCTTTGATTATTGTCTGAGCTGCCCCATACTTCATGGTGCGCGTTGGCATCACAGCCCAGAATAAGTTGTTTGTTCCCTTTCCGGCACCATTCAGTGAGGCGTTGTACTTCCTCTGGTGGTGCACTGGTCTCATCACCGGGAAAGTAGGCCGAGGCTATAACTACACTCCTCTTGCCTGTCCCAATCGGCAGCTCGACTATAGCCGCCGTTAGGTCTCCCGTGATGAACTCTGGAATTGAGACAAAATTTATATCTTTTCTGAGCAATAATGCTGCTCTTGGTCTTACATGACTGAAGTCAGCTAGAAGGCTATGTGTCCCTCTTGGGAGTCCTTTGATTGCGCCGTTGTTCAGCCAGGGCTCTTGGATTAGCCCTATGCCCACTTGTTCTTTGACAAACCTCCAGAATAAGGCACTAGAAGCTGCCTTTGAGTGCTGGAGGTTTATCTGTATACATTTGAGACCTAGGCCGTTTGGGCTTTAGTCTCACCCTTTTTGGGGTCGGTTTCTTGACGGGGCTTTGAGGCTTTTTGTTTACCTTTTGACCCTGCCCTGGCCATTGGCTTCTTGATCTGGGGCTTCAATGCAATCTTTCCCTCTCTCCGTGGTCCCGGCTGTGAAGCCGGCAACTCGGGAAGAGAGATCGATTCCACCTGCTGTTCACCAGAACCGGAGCTTTCCAGCTCCTTGGATGTTGAGCTGTGCAGCTCCTTGGAGTCAATTTGGGCGTTAGGGATCTTTTGGCCCCTCTTCGAACGCAGCTGGATTTGTCCGAATCGGTAGCCAACCCTATTTCCCAATTTTTTTAGATTTTCGGCAGATCGATGATCTACCGAAAATGCTACCTCTAAAGTTGAAGCAACCGGATTCCTCCGGAGAATTCTCCAGTTAGAGGTTTTGAGGTCCTTATTTTGGCCCTCTATTAACTTCAGGATTTTCTCGTTGGAGTAGTCCTGACTACCTGGCAAATACCCTATAAGGATTTCTGTATGAGGCATTTCAGCCTCTTCTACAACCTTAAGGGATGCCCCTTCCCATGGCTTTAGCTCATTCTGTATGCTTTTTAGCCACTCCGCCGTCGCCGCATCAGCACACAGAAGCGCTAGCCAACCCGGGCGATTGTAGATGTGATGGAATTGAGGCTTGATAGCCTCTGACATCATGTCCACAATTTTGTCCAGTATCGCCTCCTGAGTGGCTGCAAGTTGTTCCACTGTCAGGAGCGTTTTTGGATAGTTGGAGGGTATTATTCCAACCCTTGTGCCAGTCAAAGTTTGAGTAAAAGACGGTTTTTTAACCTTGGTAGGTTCAGCCGTTTCTTCCGCCCTCTTCTGACGTTTTTCCCCTGCTCCAGCCTTGGGAGGAGTGCTGCCATCAGACCTCGCTCTTTTGGAGCTGCCTGTGGGTTTCTGCTCCATAGGCTTGAGGGCAAGTTTTTTGGCTTCTCCAGCCGGAATACCCTTTTGCAGAAGAAATCTATATCTTTTCCGTGCAGCTCCAGAAAGGCGCACCTTGGTCGCCTTCGAGTTAAGGCGTTCCAAGGCGTTTTTAGCCTCTTCGTCGCTGCTTTCGCTGTGACTTTGGAGAGGTATATTCTCCAAGTTTTCTTCAACGGTTTGGCTTGGACCTTCGCCCAATTCCATTGACTCTATTAGGGGTGAGTCAGCCCCTAGATTAATGTTTTTTGTGTCCATAGAAGGTCCCACGAAAAGCTAGGGAAAGAAAAGTCACCTGCAGCAGAGCCCCGCATGCCACAGGAAGGCTATTTAAACCGGAGGTCGCCTGGTATCCGGAGTTCGCATATTAGTGGCTAAGATTACCCTCTTAGTCATACAGAATTCGGCATATGCTGTTCCACCTTAACTTTGGGAATTTTTTATAGAGGCTGTTCTCCTCGCGGACCGGGCGGTGAAGCCAAGCCCCCCGTGCTGCTTCAGCTGCAGCCCTCTCTGCGCCTTGTGAGGGTTTGTTGCAGCGGAAGTAACCTACGGTGTTAACCAGACAAAATGGCGCATGTTTGTCTGTGGCTCAGGTACCTCGGGTTTGCCCCACCCGTACTCAAGTTGCAAGCAACTGGAGCCCTTGAGGGTTGTTATCTGTGTAAATTATATTTATCCTTGAATGAAACCAGACATTTTCATAGAAAAATATTATTTATCATCTAGAAGGGGGGGGAGGTTGTGAAAATGAATGGGTAAATATATAATCAGCTATCAATTTTTTAGATTTATGTTTTGGTTTTCAGGAGATATTTTCAACAACAAAAGAAACTCAAACGAAAAAAACTACTTATTATTAGAAAATTAATTATTGAAAAAAGATTGAAAATGTTGAGTGAAAATATAAGAGAATTGAAAAATCCAATCCAGATCTATAATCTAAGTAAAAAAATTCAATAATCTATATTTATAAAAAATTTTTTACACAATAATAAAATTTAAATTGTTTGATAAAAATATTTTTTTACCTATAACTGACATAATAAAAACAGTGATAAGAAAAAAGGAAGCCAGACTACAAAGCTCTGTTCTATATATTACATCTTTATTTACATTTTTAATGTTGATCTATCAAGGTGAAGGTCTTTTGAATACATTAATTAATAAGTTACCATTTGAATTACATTTACCTGGTTATCAATTTTGTGGGCCTGGAACAAATTTAGAGAAAAGATTACAACGAGGAGATAGTGGGATTAACGGGTTAGATGCTGCTTGTAAAGTACATGATATAGCTTATTCACAAAATAAATCTTTGGAAGATCGTCATAAAGCCGATTTAATATTGGAAAACAAAGCGTGGGAAAGAGTTAAGGATCCAAACGCAAAATTTGGTGAAAAGGCAGCTGCGTGGTTTGTTACAACATCAATGAAAACTAAACGAAAGCTTGGTATGGGTATAAAGAAAAAGAAAACAAAAGTACTACGATGTGGTCGTGGTCTTATTCCATTTAAACGAGGTGTATTGGATTACATTAAAAAAAAGCAAATATTTAATAATAATATTGATCTAAATAATAGCAAAGAATTGAGGAAAGCTTCCAAGTCGGCACTTTTAGCGGCTCGTGCAGCTATCAAAAAAGCAGGTGGTCGGAAAAAAATAAAAGTACCACGAATTATTCCATTTGAAACTAAAGAAGGAGGATTTCTACCATTAATACCAATACTAGCAGCATTAGGATCTCTTGGATCTTTAGCTGGTGGTGCAAGTGCTATAGCTAAAACAGTAATTGATGCAAAAAATGCAAAGAAAAAATTGGAAGAAGATAGTCGTCATAATAAAAAAATGGAAGAGATAGGAAAACAAGGTTCAGGATTATACTTGAAAAAAAATAATAGAAATGGATATGGACTTTATTTGAAAAAACAAAATCAAAAAAACTATTAAGCAAGCTACCTAAAAGAGCTCTTTCTAATGTGGATCTCATTAAATTTGCCCGAAAATTAAAAATTATAAACTTTCGTGGAGTTTTTATGCGTGATACTCTACCACATAAACCGAAACAAAATGAATGTGCAATAATAAATTTAGATGAATCGAAAAATCCAGGTACACATTGGGTAGCTTATATAAAAAGAAGAAATCAAGTGTTTTATTTTGATAGCTTTGGAGCGCTTAAACCTCCAAAAGAACTTGTAAGATATTTAGGAAAAAATGTTGAAATTTTTTATAATAATCAACAATATCAAAATTATAATCAAATAAACTGTGGTCATTTATGTTTAGAATTTCTTCTCAATAAAAATCAATAGTTTTTCAAAATAAAATTTAGTATAATTTATACTTTCACAACCTAAACAATGTCTCAAATTTTTACATTAAAAGGTAATAGTCATGTGTTGTCGGTTGACTTTATAAATCCAATACAACTCAATCCTAATGCAGATTATGCTTTAGCATTGATCAGTTTTCATTCATACAATAGTATTCCAAATATTGATTCAGGTGCAAATAAATTTTATTATAGTGAAAAGAATAAACAAAAAAAAGAAATAACAATACCTACAGGAGCATATGAAATATCAGACATTGAAGCTTATTTACAAAAACAAATTATTCCAGAGACAGTAAAAAAAGAACAATACAATCAATATATCTCTTTAAAACCAAATAATAATACAATAAAGTGTAATATTTATAGTGACCTTTATCAGATAGATTTTGAATCAAATGATAGTATTGGGAAATTATTGGGATTTTCAAAACGCACTCTCGCACCAAAACAACTACACGAATCTGATATTCCTGTCAATATTGTAAAAGTTCGAACAATTCAAATAAATTGTAATATTACAACAGGTTCATTCTATAATCAATCTCCTTCTCATACAATTTATCAGTTTAGTGTGGGCGTTGACCCTGGATTTGCTATTGACGAACAACCACACAATCTTATTTATCTACCAATTATAAATAAACGAGAAATTTCAAATATTTCACTTACTATTTCAAATCAAAATTTCGAACCGGTTAATTTTCGAGGTGAAGAAGTTATTATTGTATTGGAATTGAAACCAATATCATGGGCTTAATATTTAATAATCAAAAACATAAATATAGTATTGGAAGCGTTTATCCAACAGTCTTTAAGAGACGTTTCGTCAAGCAAAAACTCTCGAAAACAAATTTACAATTTCTCAAATCTTTGGGCTACAATGTCGCTAAATCAAGCTTTTAACATTTATCAGAAACCACAAACCGATGAGACAATTCGAAAAGTTGAAAATAGAACGTATTATCCATATGTTAAATCGTTTAATAACAATGATATTATTACAATAACAATAAATCAATCTGATTCTTGGTTCTTAATGTCTGATGCTGCTCTAGTTATTGAAGGAAAATTAAGAAAAACAGAAAGAACAGGTACTGTACAACTATCACGTAATGGAGGTGCATTTCTTTTCGACAGCATAGCATATGAATTAAATGGTCAGGAAGTTGAAAATGTACGAGAACCAGGAATTGTTAGCACTATAAAGGGTTATCTCTGCTACAATAAAATGGATTCAAATCATTTAGATATTGCAGGATGGAATTACCCCAACTATCCTATAGTAACCAATGAAAACTTTGTTTTACGTATTCCTCTGAAACATTTGTTTGGTATTTTTAATGATTATCAACTAGCCTATTTTGGTAGACAAACAATACGACTAATACGTGCTCGAAATGATATTGACGCTATACTAGTAGTACCAAATCTTAATGATGTAACTAAAGGAGAGCTAACAATCAATAATATTTCATTAAAAGTAGATACAGTTGTGCCAAACGATGTATTGAAATTACAACTTTTATCATCAATACAATCCGATAAGCCTATTCTGATTCCATCACGGAAATGGGATTATCATGAGCTTCCTCAATTGACAGTAGGTGCTACAAAAGAAATTTGGGCAGTAAAAACAAGTATTGCTCTCGAAAGTCCACGTTTCATTATTGTAGCTTTTCAAAGTGATAGAAGAAATAATGATAAAGGCGATGTATCAAGATTTGATCATTTGGATATTATTAATATACGAGCAATACTAAATGGTGAACATATACCAACGGAACGTATGAATTTAGATTTTTCCTCAGACAACTTTGTAGAAGCACATTTCAAATACACACAATTTTATAACAGCTTCAGAAATGATTTGAATCTATCGAAACAACCTTTACTGGATTATTCATCGTTTAAAAAACGTACACTATTTGTCATTGATTGTTCACAAAGAAACGAAACATTAAAAGCAAGTACTGTTGATGTGAAAATTGATATAGAAGCAAAGACAGGATTTCCAGCCAATACAAAAGCTTATTGTATCATTATTCATGACTCTATTATTGAATACCTTCCACTCAGTGAAATTGTTCGTAGTTTAACATAATTTTAAAAACAAAGATATTAGAGTTAATTATAGATCACAGCAAACTTTTATTTGTGGTTTTACTTCCTATCTTCCTATCCTCACCATTTTTTATCAGTGTGATTTTGGTTGTGATGGCACTAGCAGTGGTTGATATACAAGGTTTTAATTTAATAGATGAAGAAAAATGTTGGAGATTCTATCCGAAAGAGATAACAATATATGATGGAAGTAGAACAAATTATTATCTTCTAGAACCACCTATCGCATATCAGAAGTTATCATCAATTAATAAAAGACAAGTTAGATTTGATGAAAAACTACACGGTTTATGATATTCAAATGGAGATGTGGTATATAATAAAATTTTAAGAATTTTATCATCCATATTGCAAAGCTCTCAACAAATATATGTCAAAGGTTATCAAAAATATCAATATCTTTTAAATTTGAATCTAAAAAATGTGGAAATAATTAATTTAGAAACATGGAAAGAATTGAATCTACCGAAACTCTCTAAATCGTCACCAAGTTGCTTCAATCATTTAAAATATGTTGGAAGATGTTATTGTAGTAACACAAATTGTTTATCAATATATAATTGGTTAAAAATCAATGTATTAAATAAATAAATATAAAAATGTATGCTTTTTCCTATCTATAAACTAACAATTATTTTACTAATAACCATAGTAAACCATCTGCTTTCATAATGAAAACTACTATTTTATTATTAGTGATTGTACACACATATGCAAACTCTAATAACATTAGTGAAACTGTGATTAAATATTTAGAAGATTTTGGATATTTAAACATAACTAATAGTTCACTTGTTGACTTAGATGAAGCTCTAATAAATTTTAAAGAATTTTATAATTTAAATAATGATGATGATGATAATGCTATAACAAATGAAGTTGTGGAATTGATGAAGAAACCGAGGTGTTCGCTTCCAGATAACGTATATTATCATACTTCCTCTTTTAAGTGGAAAAAACCTATCATTACTTGGTCCTTTACACAAGCACGAGCTATAGACAAAAAAATTGCTACAAAAGCTTTTGAGACATGGTCAAATATAACATCTTTAAATTTTGAGTATACCATTCAAAAACCTGATATTTTAATTTCCTACAAAAGTTACAAACATGAAAACTCTATTCGTTGTATGCGAGGTAAATGTAATTTTCCTTTAGATGGTATGGGTAATGCTCTAGCACATGCATATTATCCAGAATCAAATAATAGTTGTATAGAAATACATTTAGATAGATATGAAAATTGGAGTTTTGATTTAGGAAATTCTAAAAGTGGTACTAGTCTTTTAAGTGTACTAATTCATGAAATTGGTCATAGTTTAGGATTGTATCATTCAAATGATAAAAACGCAATTATGTATCCCTATTTTCAAAATGTTATACAACTTTCAAATGATGATATACAAGGTGTTCAAAATCTATATGGAAAACCAGCAACAACGGTTAAAACAAGCACTACTACTGCTAGTACATTGTCTTCTAGTAGTACTTTATCATTCTCTAATACTTTACATTCTCAAGAACAAAATGTTAGAGATCATGATTTATGCAAGATTCCATATCCTGACCAAATGTTGATAACTTTAAATTCCCATTTTTATATATTTTATAACAATTTAACTTGGATCTTGAAACTAGATGAAACAAATAAAAATTTGCTCAAACCACATAATATAAATTTTTATCTGAATAATATGAAGATTTTACATCTCTATCAAAAACCTAATAGCGATGTCTTTATAATACATGATAAAAACTATTTTAGTTTAATACATTTTCCAAGTTTAACACCAAAAACTGGTTGGCAATATAGATCAATACAAAATTTAGGTATTAGACAAAACATTAAAAAAATTAATGCAATTTTCAATACATACACTGGTAAAACATTTATATTATGTGATGACAAATTGTATCTAGAACTGGATGAATGTACTTCAAAACCAATTAGTCAAGGTTTGACAGCAGAACGATTTCCTGGTGTGCCAACTGATATAGAGCATGTGTTTCGATATACAAATGGAAACTTATACTTTTTTAGAAAAGGTATATATTATGAGTTCAACGAGTTTTCCAACAGAGTTATAAGTGCAGAAACATTTAGTTGGTCAAAATTTGGAATACAGTGTCCCAGTGAAAGTATTTTAAATCAATTGAAACGTTTATTAAGTTCTTTATCAAACTATTTAAGCAATTAATTTAAAAGATGGATCATTTAGTTTCCTGTCCTTGGTCAAATCCAGAAGCTACTTGTGGTCCCGATACATGTATTTGTACTCTTAGAAAAATTCGAGAAAGTTTAGAAGATAAAAGTGATGAAAGTGATAAGGAGAGTGATATAATTGAATGTTTTGAGTGGAGATGTTATCCAGTTAAAATTGTACAATTTTTTATTGAAATTTTCAATCTATTCAAATCGTTTAAAGAAAAATTTCTTTAATCATAAAAAATTTCAATATTTTAATATTAAGCATATGAGGTTCAATGGATGTAAAACAATAAATTCAAACAATATTATAGAATTGTTATAAAATTTGTAAAATCGATTCAGTTCCTGTGATTGAAATACATAATAATAGTACATATTAGCAATAGTTGTGTATTACAAAATAGATTGTATTCATTATTATTTTATATAAAATTAATTTTTTTAAATAAATATATAGATTGAATAAAGATGCAGTGTAAACAACAGCTACCTCTATTACCTATTTTAAATTTAGATGATTTTAATGATAAACCACGAAATACTAGTAAACATGGAAAATTATTACCAAATTCAATTAGAGCTTTATTTTGTGGACCTAGTGGTTGTGGAAAAACAAATGCTCTTCTAAGTTTGATTTTTAGTGAAAATGGAATCAAGTTTGAGAATGTCTATGTCTATTCAAAATCATTATATCAACCAAAATATGAATTGTTGAAAAAAGTTTTGAGTAAAGTAAAAGGTGTAAAATATTTTCCATATAAAGACAATGATGATGTAATACCTATTAGTGATGCTAAAAACAACTCTTTTTTTATATTCGATGATGTACTTTGTGATAAACAGGATAAAATAAGAGAATACTATTCAATGTGTAGACACAAGGATATTAATGCTGCATATCTGGGTCAAACTTATTCAAAAATACCAAAACAATTAATACGTGATAATTGCAATGTAATTGTATTATTTAAGCAAGATGAAATAAATTTGAAACATGTATTTAACGAACACATCTCTCCAGATATGACTTTTGAAGAGTTTAAAGATTTATGTGCTGATTGTTGGAAAGATAGATTTGAATGTTTTGTCATTGTTAAAGATTTTCAATGTGCAAACGGTCGATATCGCAAAGGGTTCGATAAGTATATAATTATATGATTTAATCTATTTCTAGCATTGTTAAAAATGTCTTCTAAAGATTTAAATATAGCCAAGAAAATTGATAAACTATCAAAAAATATTCGAAAAAAATATCTTTCGTTAAAGTTAGGAAGATCTGAAGAAGATAAAAGCTTACAAAAACTTTATAAACCTATCATCACTTCTATAGAAAACTTTCAAAAAACAAATGTTCCATCGGTAAAATCTTCAATTCCAATCAAAAAACCTCCATCATCATTATATTTATCTCCACAAACTTTAACAATAAAGCAATCTCCTTCAACATCATTTATTAAAACACCTTTACAACAAAATAAAGCTGTTTCCCACAAAATTCTAAGCTATTCCAATTTATTGAAATCTGAAAAGAATGAAAAAGAAGAAGAAGATGTGTTTGAAACTAATAATGATAGTGAAGAAGAAGAAGAAAAACAAGAAGATGAACCATCAAAAATTTACACTCCAGAAGTTTATAAAGACTATTTGAATGATTATCCAAAAACTGCTCAATCTTATATAGATGGTTTCCTACATGATAAGAAAAAAGTTTATGATAAAACTTATGGTGTAATACATGATTCAAAAATTGAAAAATGGATGTTGGGTAAAAGTGTTATTGATTTTGAATCACAAACTGGTAACATTATAATCAATAACAAAACCTATAAAGGTACAAAAGGTCTCTATGAATTGATCTTTAAAAAGCAGCCTAGTAATTATACCATTGAAGGCAAAAAAAACTATCAAGATATATTACTTTCAACAAATGTATATAAAAGAGATTTTGATCCAAAAGGACAAGTACGAGGAACAAATCAAATAAAATATTTAGAAATAATACGACCATTAATTCAAGAAAAATTGGAGATAAGGAAACGTTTTAATACTTTTAGTGGATATGGAGTGGAATTGTTAAAATATAATTCAAAACCAATTGAATATGTTTATTGGAATGATCTTAATGAGCTTGTTGATCGATTACGTTTACTGATCGCAGAAGAAACGGCTGGCAATACATCTCACACCAATGAAATTCAATCGATTTTAAATGAATTGAAAGAGGAAGGTGTTATATTATGAGGGTTTTCATAATCATATAAGTTAGTATTAACAATGCCTTTGAATAAGTTTGGCCAATCAGCCATCGCCTCAAAAAATGCTTCTTTAATATCGAAATTTCAACCTTCAAATAACCAATTAAAATATACCATACATGGTGATCTAGATTCAGAAAATATAAAAATTTGTAATATTAAAGATCCTTCTTTGGATGGTGATGCTGTCAATAAAAAATATGTAGATGTGAAAGACAACATCTATTCCAATCTAATTGAGAAAATAGAAAAAAAGATTGATAACTTAGAGCAAAGTGTAACTAAAAACTGGATAATATATACTAATAAAATTGATGAAAACACATCATTATATGAAGAAAAGTTGAAAAAATACAATCTAGATTTTGAAAAAATGCTGAATGATAAGTGTAGTGATCTTGATAAAGGATTAACATTTCGATTTGTAAAAAATAAAACATTAAATGATGGAAAATATGAAAAAATAAATGATAGTGTTGTTGAAATTAGCAATACAGTCAATACAATTGAACAAAACATTAATTATAAAATGATGGAAAATCAACGATTGATTGATGATAAATGGGAAAAATTAATGAATGAAAAATTAGGTGAAAGAATAAAAGCTTTAGAAGAAGCATCATTAAAACGTAAGAAATCAAGTGTAATAAATTCATTAGAAAATAAACAAAAAGATGATGTAAAAAAAGTTCGTATTAAAAAACATTTTATTTTAGATTTTATACAAAAAATATTTAATAATAAGGTTATAGTTAAGTAATAAACAATGGATCCATTTTCTGTATCAAATGGATTGACCCCTTCAGGTACCAAAAAAATACGATTATCTTAAATTATTTATCTTTAATTTTTTAGTTATTTTTTGTGATTATTGTCACATTAATATACCACAAAATAGTTATGTTGGTCATGTAAGAAGTAAAGAACATAAATTACAATGTATGGTAGAGCCTACACATTTGGAAGGTGTAGTAAAAATGGGTAGTAGTTTCAAAACTCGTATATCTACTTATGAAATTTCTAATATGAAGAAGGATGAATTGAATTTGAAGATCACGCTGGAAGAGATGAAACCTAAATTTATTATCCTTATCAAAGATTATTTAGAGAAACATATATCACTTAAAATCAATTTAGAACAATATGCTCTCTATTATTTGGAAAAACAAAACTTGGTAGATGTAAAGTCGTTCAATACAAAGAACATCATAGTTACACATGGTAGTAACTTAGAAACTCTTTTCGATCAGTTTAGCGATATGATTACTAATCAAGCTGAATGATGAATTTGAAGAAAAGGACTCTGGTAATATAAATTTTTAATTAAATATGTTTTAATTTATAGAAAAATTTTTCAGGTTGGGCATTACTTGAAATTCTACAACTTACCATAAATATAAATAAATACAATCCTCTCAAAGCTTCATCCTACATCCCACTTCCAAAAGAAATTTCAAAAAAAAAAGGAGTTCTCAACATCAAAAATCTGGATAAAAAATGTTTTATGTGGTCGATTCTAACCCATCTTCATCCTGTCAACGTGAATGCTGAACGAGTAACAAATTATTTACCATATTTAGATCAACTTAATTTTAGCGGTATTGACTTTCCAATAAAATTATCAGACATTTCTAAATTTGAAAAATTAAATAATATATCGGTTAATGTTTTTGGTTTAGAACAATTCTAATAAATAATTAATATATAAATAAAAAATTAAACAGCAGTGACTGTAACGCTATTAAAAGAAACTACTTCAATAAAATAAGATTAAATCTAAAACTTGTTTTTAATTCTAAGAGTTTTGTTTTTAAAATTCACTAACAATAAAGTGAAGTAGAATGATGCATAATAGATAAACATGTTATTTAAAAAATATATATATATCTTCAACTAAATAAGATTTTATCTTAAAAAAAAAATGTTTTTGAAAGAGTAATCTAATTATTTTATTTTTAAAATTGATCGACAATAAAAAAGTTTAAAGTATTTAGAAATTATGCTTAAATTAGTTATTGAAACGAACTTGCCTAAATTGTCAGTTAATTATAATCCAAATCTAATATTAATACATTTCTAATCAAGTAGATCTAATCGCTTTCATAAAAATGTAAATCTAATCGCTAATCAGTAAAACCAAGCCTAAAATAACGTCAATGTAATTAACCATAAAGATATTTTGTTTGTTTTAACAAACACCTGAAAACTTTCTAATCTTACCTTTTAAGCCACTTTTTTCAGTTTTAAAAAAAAAATTTGTTAACTGACAAGTTAAAACAATTATTGTGTTCAGAACTAAATTTAAAGGTTTGCTGGCTCAGGTGTCAGGTCCACCTAAGCTTGACGCACTGCACCCCCTAGTTTTTCGTATATAACATGGTGCAGTCAACTGGAATAAAACTAAAAAACGAGTTAGGTGAAAAAACAGTCAAAAGAAAGATTATTAAAATATAAAATGTTTAGAATAATTAATGTTTTTTACAACAGATAATCACAATAGAAAAATTTATTCAAAGAAAATAATCAATAAATTTATCTCAAAAATAATACCAAAACTATATTAATTTTCAACATTTATTTGATTGCGTATTTGACGCATTTTAATTAAAAAACATTATGTGTACATATATTTTGAATCTGATTTTTCTTCTACAGAAAATTCTAGATCTGTCGTCCAACGATCACCAGAAAGTTCAAAGAACCCCTTACTAACAATATTCATTTCACCACATCTAGACTTTTGTTTTTCAAACTCAAGACGATTTTCTTCAGTCAAAAAAACACACGAGTACAGATTAGGTAAAAAAACACTGAACCAAAATTCTCGATCACCATTACAATCTTTTTACCATACTTCGTAAAAAGATAATATTTTATATTTCTGACCGATCTTAAGATCTCTCAGTTTTTGGTAATGTAGAGATCCTGCTTCGTTAAGTTGTTTAGCTAAATTCATTTTACCACCTTATCTGAAACAAAAGAATAATCAAACAAAATATACTTAAAAAAATAGATCGTTATTTCACAGAATAGAACCTTTAGGTAAAAAAAATCTTCTCAAATAACGTTGATTCTCGTTTATTTAAAAAAAAATCATACAATAAACTCAAACTACATACACTGCCTTGACTGCTTGAGAACTTTGGCATGACAAACTATTACTTACAATTTTACCACTTGTCAAGTCGTGTTTTAATCTTTATTTTGACAAATAAAATGTCAAATTCAGCAAGTAGAAAAATTGCTAACAGTAGGAGTCTTATTAAAGTTGTTCTAAAAACAGTATAATCGAACCATTTTCTCTTGTGAAAATAATTTCATTTGACGTTTTTCTATAAAGTTTAAGCAAAGTCCATGGATGAAACCTTACATTGATTTAAACACTCAAATGAGAAATAATGCTAAAAATTCATTTGAAAAACAATATTTTTTAAATTGATGAATAATTCAGTGTTTGGTAAAACCATGGAATCAGTAGATAAAAGGGTTGATGTCAAATTAGTTACTCATTGGAAAAATTGTGGTAGATTGTTAGGAGCTGAAACTTTAATTGCAAAGCCCCATTTTAAAAATATTAAAATTTTTTCAGAAGAGTTTTGTGCAATACAAATGAATAAAGTACTCGTCACTTATGATAAACCAATTTTTGTAGGTTTTTCAATATTAGAACTCTCTAAAGTTATAATGTATTCTTTTTTCTACGATTTCTTAAAACCAAAATACAATGACAATGTGACATTATGTTATATGGACACCGACAGTTTTATTCTTGATATCAAGGCATCAAATTTTTATACAGATATGATTCAACATCTTGATAAATTTGATACTTCTAATTATTCTTCTGATAATGTTCATAAAATACCAATAACCCCCGCTTTATTGGGAAAAATGAAAGATGAATTTAAAGGAACAGTTTTACATACATTTTATGGTTCGGGTGCAAAAGCTTATTGTGTAGATGATGGTACAAAAGATAAAATAAAGAAAGCTAAAGGAATAAAATATAGTGTAGTAAAACATGATTTAAAATTGAAAGATTATGAGAATATTGTTTCACATTTAAATGATGTTGTCTTTTGCAAAATGAACTTGATTAGATCTCACTTACATCAATTGGAAACTAGAACAGTTAATAAAGTTGCTTTAAGTTATAGTGATGATAAACGTTATTTATGTGATAATTATGAAACATTGGCTTGGGGTCACTATGCTATACCTAATTCGATTCCTAGTTCTTAAGTTATATTGTTATTTACTAGACTATAAGTTGTAAAACATTGTTGTATAATACTTTATAAAATAAAAATCAATAAACGATTTGAATGTTTAATTTAAAAAAAACTTCCCAGGTTGTTTTGTTAGAAGAAGATGAAATTAGAGAGGTTGTATCAAGGGTTGTATAATCCGCTAGTGGTGACCTACTGAATTTTTTCAATGTGAGTAGGACCCTGGTGGGGGCTGCTGGCTCTGCTCCAGCTGGTGACAGATCTGAGGGATGCTGCTGGACCTGCTGCAAGCTGGTGGGGGACCTGCTAATGGGGGCTGTCCGCTAATACCTGCTGGTGGGGGGCCTAATGCTGGGGGCCTGCTAATTACAGATTCGCGACATGCTAAAATTTTTTTTTTAGATATTAAATAGTATTTTTCTATGAAAAAAACAGATCCGCTCAACCTGCTAAATTAAATAGTATTTTTCTCTGAAAATGTGTTTTGGGGGTTGCCTACCCTGGCTCCAACCGCGATAGTGGCGCCACCTGGAAACTAAACTTAGCATGGATCAGAACCGATAGTGGCGCTCCCTACCTTACCGATACCGATATTAGCATGGATCAGAACCGACAAGTGGCGCCCTCGGTGGCAGACTTGCGAAGCATTGCTCCAGAACATACCTACTATATCTACTCGAATGCATTTTTTATTTGGTTTAAGTTAGTGAAGAGAATAAGTGTTCGAGTGCAGTTTTAAAAATAAACAACAAAGTGCAATCCTGGAAATCAAGCGTGAGTATTATTGTTTGTTATAACTTTATACTGGTTGTGATGAGTTACTAGTTGAATATGTAGTTCCAATAATTATCAATATAAGTCATTTAATAAAATTAATTAAAATCTTAAATAGCTCCAAACACAGAAAACTGAATTTTCAATTATTATACTATATTAACATTATGTGATTAAAATAAAATTTATTCTCAAAGTTATTAAATTACGAATTAAAATATCATTAATTAATGTGTATATGAGGGTTTCCTTATTCATGTTAGTTTGTACACACCAATAATGATTTACATGTCGTATTGTCAGTTGATTTAGTTATTAAGTAATTGATAATTCAGTCATCAAAATAAGTATATCACAGTTTAAATTTTGCAATTAACATAATTTGTTTCTACATTAATTGTTCTGAAAGAACTAAAGCATTGGTCAATCTAAAGAATGCTCTAGTTTTGTTAAATAATTGAAAATATCAATCAGATCACTTTAAGTCTTGAAAACTGTTTCAAAATTTAATTTTAATTATTAAGATTAATGTCAATTCAGTTCAAATTAATGCAATGAGATTACCCTTTGTATACTAGAATTGATACACAAACAGACTTTGTTGATATTAATCAGTTAATATTCAAAATATCGATTATTTTACTTCAGTTACTAAAGTACTTATTAGTTATATTCAAAAATTAGATTGCTAACGTTAATAAACGTTTTATAAAATACCCTGGCCCTACCACTCTAGAAAGTAGAAAAGAAGAACTGTTATCTCTCATTGCTACTTCTAATATCCGGGAATTAGAAATAAAAATTAGAGAACAGTCTAGCAATCCTTTGTGGAAAATAGAGCGCATATACAGGCTTACTGCTTCCAACTTTGGGGCAGTATGTAAATTATTCTACCGATCCGAAGAAACTTGCCAAAAGAATTGTGAATTCAAATTTTACCGGATCTGCTGCAACGCGCTGGGTTGTCGATCACAAAGCCAAATTTATAGAATATTATAAGATCGAAGAAGCAATTACCGAATTACCTCTTCGTTGATGCGGACTTTCCACATCTAGGAGCCAGTCCAGACGGATTACTTTCTGGGGGAGACATTATAGAAATTAAATGACCGTATTCAAGTCGGCAGTTAACTTAAGAAGAAGGAATTTTCCAAATAAAAATTAAATGTTTAGAAGCATGTGCAGATGGAACCTATCGCCTTAAAAAAACTGATAACTATCATTACCAAGTACAAGGTCAATTAGCACTCAGTGGAGCTAAATTTTGCTACTTTGTTGTGTGGACGCCTTTAGGAATTATTGTCGATAAAGTAAAATATTGCATAATTAACACAATTATGTTATAATATACTATTATTTTTTGTTGCAGATAGCATATGACAAAGACTTTTGGAACGCAATGTTGCCAAAACTTAATGAGTTTTATTATAACGTAATGATACCAGAAATTTTAAAACATAATTAATATAGGAGAACCCTGCTATTAGTATCTCCTCGAAAAGAGTACCAGCGGTCAGTTAGTTAAGTCCACCAAGCAAACATGAGCTCAGAAGAAGCGTGACCTGCCCTGAGGTCGCTTTAGGTTTTATGTACTCACCGCACCGATTGAATTTACTCCTGACTTTGCTAATTCAGTTTGCATATTTTCCTTAGCTCATGTTTACTTGAGCGAGCTGTAGAGGTGTTACTAAACTGGTTAGGTGAGAACGGGCGTCACCGAACAGTGTCGGCACTTCTTTTGAGCGTAAATAATAATATTTGATATAAATGTACATTAGAGTTTATTCGGAAAGATAATAACTCAAACTAAATAACGCACGGTATATAATTTCAATTTGTTTAATATGGGCGTTTTATGTGCTTTAGTTGAACATGTTCAAACATGTTAAACATGTTGCAAATGCTTCTGATATCATATGAAAAAATTTAAAAGATTTTTAGTGTTTAGAGTTTTTTAAAGCTTTTATATTTTCATCTTTTGCCCCACAGTTCTTACACGGAATATCAAGTAGCGCTTATCGGCTTTTCTAGTTTATAAAGTTATCAGCAGCCGATGCTTAACTTAAAAGATCATATTACAGTCCACGTGAACCTGCGGATATGTGTCATTTTTGTTTATCCAATCAGATGCAGTTCAAAGCGATAAATCAGCATTGAACATTTTATGAACACACCCCCTAAAAATCGCGGTTTTAAGGTCGTTTTTAGCGTGAAGATCCCCATAACAATTATTGTCTCTGGCAAAATAGATCTCTTTTAATCCAGTTTAATCCAGTGAATAGTCGAAATATAAAAATAATTTTAGAATTTAGAAAAACATCAACAAAAATGTTAAACTATTTTGTCTTCAAACAAAAAAAAAACATTACTTAAAATATTTTACCTAGGAGGGTAACATATGCACTTTTTACAAAGGAAAAGAAAAGGGTCTAACCATTTTTTGTTGAAAATTTTGAAAAACATTTTTGGAAAACAAAAGTCATTTTTGGGGCTGTTTCACAGCTGCAACTAGATAAATTTATGGTCTTAAACTGCATATCTGGACACGTAGAATAAAGAGCAAAAATCTATGGCAAGGCTTCATTTTCTAAACGAGTAAGGGTTTATAGGAAATTTGTTGAAAGTATCAAAATATAGAAATGATACAAGTAACGCCATCTAATGACAGTTATGTCATAATGTATTACTGTGGTCTATTGAATCTGTGATGTGTTTGAATAAATTAGTCGTTCTTTGTCACTGAAAGTGATTGCGTTTCATTTAAGGTTATGGACCCAGAGCACCTCTATACTTTTGTTAAAAAGTAGTAATTTTGTGTCGAGTAGTAAGTTTCGGACTTATTGAAGTTATAATTGTATCGATCGTGTTATCCAGTAAGTTAACTAACGAGGATGGCATCGAATTACCTAGTCAACGTGCCCAATCTGAAAGGCAGAGAAAATTACTCAAAATGGGTTTTCGCTGCAGAGAATTTTTTAGTCCTGGAGGATATGGTGCATTGCATCAGGCCAATACCTGAGAAGACGATAAAAGCTGCAGAAGATGCGAAAACAAAGGCAAAGCTTATCATGACTATAGACAGCGCCTTGTACGTGCATATCAAGGAAGTCAAAACATCGTCAGAACTTTGGAACAAGCTTAAGTCATTATTTGATGATTCCGGATTTTTGCGAAGAATATCTCTTTTGCGAAACCTTATTTCAATACGGTTGGAAAACTGTGCTTCCATGCAGGCGTACGTCACGCAGATCGTCGAGACAGGTCAAAAGTTGAGCGGGACAGGTTTTAAAATCAGTGACGAGTGGATCGGCTGTTTTTTACTAGCTGGATTGACGGAAAAATTCATGCCGATGATCATGGCCATTGAGCATTCAGGTATCCAAATCACAACGGACACCATTAGAACCAAGCTGATGGATATGGAAACGGAAGTGGGCTCTCAATCCAGTGAAATTGGTGGGGCATTTGCAAAAGGCGCGCAGAAGTGGCAACCTAAGAAAAATAAAAATGTGTCAGCCGGTGCGCAAAGTCAAGCTAAGTCAAATGTCAATGTCAGTGGTGGTGCCAAAAGTCATGTGAAATGTTACCGGTGTAAACAAACGGGTCACTACAAGAATCAATGTCCAAATAATGATAATTCAAGTAATCATTCGAAAGAATTGCAACGTAAACAGAGTAATGCATTCAGTGCAGTGTTTTTGAGTGGCCAATTCAACAAGTACGACTGGTACATCGACTCTGGCGCGAGTATGCACTTGACGGCCAATGAAAAGTGGATAAAGGATGCAACATACCACGATAGGCGGGAGATATATGTTGCAAACAACGAGAAACTTTAAGTATTATGTTCCGGCGACGTAAATATTGTGACAAAAACTGATCAATGTGAATATGAAATACCAGTGAAAGATGTTATGTGTGCTCCAGCATTGACAACAAATTTATTGTCAATAAGCCAATTGATGGAGATTGGTAACAGAGTTCAATTTACGTCAGAAAGCTGTAACGTGTTCAACAGAAATAATGAAATGGTGGCTATGGCTGTGCTCAGTAACGGAGTGTACAAGGTGAGACTTGCTGACAGTGAAGTGACAGTGATGTCTGGCACAGAAGACTAAGCCATGTCAATAGCACTTATTTAGATAAAATGTCAATTGCTGTGGAAGCAATGGATATCCAAAAAAAAGTTGACATAAATAAGTCATCTTGTCCTGTATGCTGTGAGGGCAAACAGTGTCGTCTGTCATTCCCAAGTGGTTCTAGATGCAATGAGTTGCTAGGTTTGGTACACACTGACATTTGTGGACCAATGGAGCATGAATCGTTGGGAGGCTCGAGGTATTTTATCTTGTTTATTGACGACTTCAGCCGAATGATAGCAGTGTACTTCTTAAAGCATAAAAGTGAAGCGCTCAGATGTTTTGCAGAATATAAAGCCAAAGTGGAGAAGCAAACGAGCAAAAGAATATTAAAATCTTGAGAAGCGATAATGGGTGTGAGTACTGCAATAAAGAATTTGACTCACTTCTCAAGAATGAAGGTATTATACACCAAAGAAGTAATCCGTACACACCCGAGCAGAATGGTGTATCGGAACGGAATAATCGTACTGTGGTGGAAAAAGCAAGATGCTTATTGTTTGATGCGAAGTTAGGGAAAGAGTTCTGGGCAGAGGCGACACATACTGCTGTGTACGTACAGAATAGAACAGTACTTCCATCATTGAATGATAAGACTCCATATAAAGTCTGATTTGGTCATAAATCAAATGTGAGCCATCTCAGGATCTTCGGTAGCAGTGTGATGGTACATGTGGCAAAGGCAAGACGTCAGAAATGGGACAAGAAAGCTGAAAAACACATTCTTGTCGGATATCCTGATGGTATCAAAGGATACAGGATATTTAATCCAAGGACAAAGTGTATCACAACTAGCCGAGAGGTCATTGTCATGGAAAAGGATAAACATCCAGGTATCACTATCCCAATTATTGAGCGTGAGAGAAAGGAAAACTCATGTTCAGTAAGAGACATAGAAGATAAGAAGGCATCAACCTTAGAAAATGTCACCGGTGCGGATGAAACCACAATAACTGATGAAACACTTGGTTTATCGGATGAAGACTATATACCAAGTAATTACGAAGATGCTTCTGATTTGCCGGCACGTTCCAAGTCTACCAGGATAAAGAATAAGCCAGAAAAGTACATAGTGACTAATATGTGTGTCCCTGAGGAGTTTGATGATGCCAATGGTTTGTCAATAGAAGAGGCTTTACAAGGAGAAGAAAAGGACCAGTGGTTGTCAGCGGTAAAAGAAGAACTTCAGTGTTTTAAGGACAACGATGCTTGAGAGTTGATAAATAGGCCTACGAATGGTGAAACTATAGTGAAGTGCAAGTGGGTTCTTTAAAAGAAGTGTGATTCAGAAAATAATGTGCGTTATAGAGCTAGGCTTGTAGCTAAGGGGTGTTCTCAAAAGTACGGTGTGGACTACAGTGAAACTTTTTCCCCTGTTGTGCGGCATACAACACTTAGGTTACTTTTTGCATTGTCAGTACAGTTGAATCTAGAAGTTACTCACCTTGATGTAAAAACCGCTTTCTTGAATGGGGACCTGGCTGAGACAATATATATGCAGAAACCGGCTGGTTATGCCTGTTCAGATAATAGTAAGGTGCTTAAATTAAAAGAGGCTATATATGGTCTCAAGCAGGCATCCCGGGCTTGGAATAAGAAGGTAGATTCTTGTATGTTAGTTGATGGTTATATAAAGTCAAAAATGGAGCCATGTTTGTATATTAAAATTGTTGGTAATAAAAAAACTTATGTAGCTCTGTATGTCGATGACATGTTTGTTTTTTCCAACAATAGAGCTGAAAATAAACACCTTAAAACCATGTTAAATACAAATTTCCAGTTAAAAGACTTAGGTATTATTAAGGAATTTTTAGGAATGTCGGTAAGTTTTAATAAGGAAAAAGGCACTGTTACATTGAATTAGAAGAAATATATAGTTACATTATTGTCTAAATTTTGTATGACTGATTGTAAGCCAGTAAATACTCCTATGGAGGTCAATTTAAAATGTAAAAAGGAGACTACTGGTAGTAGCCAAAATCCTTATCAGCAGCTTGTCGGGAGCTTAATGTATTTAGTTGTTCTTACACGACCCGACATAGCATATGCGGTGTCTTATTTAAGCCAATTTAATAATTGTAATACTGAAGAACATTGGCAGTATGCAAAGAGAGTGTTAAGATATTTAAAGAAAACAAAAGATTTAGGCTTAAAATATTGTAAAAGCGACAATAATAACATTGTAGGTTATGTAGATGCAGACTGGAGTAATGATATCAATGGTAGGAAATCATATTCTGGATATTGTTTTGCTTTGTCAGGATCAGTAATATCTTAGAGCTGTAGTAAACAAAAATGTATTGCTTTATCTAGCACAGAGACTGAGTATGTATCAATCTCAGAAGCATGTAAAGAGGCAGTTTACTCAAGGAATTTGCAGAATGAAATTACCCAAAAATTGTATACTATTACTGTACTCAATGATAGTATGAGTGCTCAGAAATTGTTATCTAACCCAGTTTTTCATAATAAAACGAAGCATATAGATGTCAGATATCATTATTGTAGAGAAATGATAACTGAAAACATTGTTGGTGTTGAATATATGTGTACATCAGATATGCCAGCAGATTTGCTTACAAAGAGCTTAGGCCCTATTAAACATTACAAACATTTAAATACTCTAGGTATTGTTTAAATATGAATTACTTTTGTTTTGTTTGTAATTTTCTATATTTTGAGTGGGAGTGTTGAAAGTATCAAAATATAGAAATGGTACAAATAACGCCATCTAATGACAGTTATGTCAAAATGTATTATCTATTGTATTGAATAAATTAGTCGTTCTTTGTCACTGAAAGTGATTGCGTTTCATTTAAAAATTAAACTGTAAAATCCTAGAAATACTTTGTTAAAATAAAGGGTTTAATCTACATTGGAGCAAATCTTTATTTATTAAAAAAACTTCAAATTGTGAAACTAGCCCCATTATAAAATTACACTTCCTTGATGTTAAATTATTACACTGATCAGTTTTGTTATTCTAAAGTTTTCATTTATAAAATTTTCGATTGTTTATGATGTTTATTAGCATAATAATATTATTATTGTAAAAGAAATTAATTATCTAAATTATGCACTCACAATATTTCTAATGATTGTTGTAATTAATTGAATTGAAGTAATTTTTAGAATTAATCACGAATTGATAAGAAACAAAAAGTTGTACCAATTATTAATGTTGGGTCAAACTTAAACTATTTAAAAGCCTTAAAACCTAAGGGGCACCCTAATTATTAATTTGAATTCAAAATTAAATTCAATTTTAATTCAAATAATAGCAAAAAAAAGATTTGATTAAAATATTGTTTGCAAATCATGTTCAACATAATATAATAGTAAATTGTCATTGATTGAAATTAATTAAACAATAATTTTAAATTAGCGTAGAGGATGTTGTTAATTAATTAAATAGCTAATTCTTAATTTAAGAATGAAATGCTAAGCAGTGGATAGAATTAAATGTAAAAAAGTGCTAATCTATCAGTCAAAGTTTGCAAATGTCTATATTCAATAAAATTGCAATAAAAAGGGTGTAACGTAGTTTGTTATAAATAACAATATTTTACAATATTCAATTTTAGCAAATGTTGAAAACAAAAGGTAACAATTGACTTACATTTATCAACATTCAATCTAATTAAAGTTTCGTTCAGTTATAAAGCGTCGCACGTTTGAAATTTATTTATTATAATGTAACACTTGTAAAAATAAAACATTAATTTGAAATATTTAGTTTAGAAATAAATATTATAATTGTTATTGGGATTAAATAAAATTAAAAAAAAGGAAAGAACTTGCAGAACCAAATATTGAATATTTTAGTAAATGTCTTTAAGATAAAGGTTCACACGACACCAGACAAACAAATCTATAGGCACCATAAAGGGCAAATACTTGAAAGATAAAATTAGCACAGTACCTAAGATCCTAACGATGAGCCAAAGTAGATACGCCAATGAGGAAAAAAATAGGCACGCTGAAGATGACAAAAAGCAGAAACAAGGCGGTTAAAAACCACTCCCGATTACCCCTATAAATTTATAAATCTTGTGATTACAGCAAATAAGATCATTTTTCTGTATAACTTGACGTGCCAGTGTTGTGAACAATTATTGTGGTGCCATCAGTACAAAAATTAAATTTGGGTGAGTCTTAATTCACTGAATTTGTTTATTTCTGACAGTCGTTTTATATATCTATAGTATATATATATAAAAGAAAGTCTGTTAGTTACTCCACTTATAACTCAAGAACGGCTTTACCGATATGGTTGGAAATTGGTGAGGTGGTAGCTTAGAGCTAGGAGACGGACATAGAATACTTTTTATTCCAGAAACCACCCTCTAAAAGAGGGGTGAAATTCAAATGTGAAATGCGATGTCGGAAACGTTCGGTGAGGCTCGACAAATTACCGAGAAATTTGACGCAACCACGAAGAAGCGTTTACATTAAAATTTATTTGACGTGGCTCAAGAAATTTTTCCAAACTTGGATTTTTATATCAATTATAGTTTAGAGCCAGGAGAAAGACATAGGATACTTTTCATCCCGTTCGACAGCATTCCCGTGTGACTTGACATGAAACGTCAGTCACTATAAAACGTGGAATAACAAAACGCAAATGACAGCTATGTAATTGACGTATAATGACAGATATGTAATGACGTATGGATGACAATTTGATATTTGTAAGAAATCAATAATAAAACTATTTCTATTAAATAAATAATTAACAATTATAATGTAATGATAGTGCTGTTGCCCATTCTTAAAAAGTGAAGTGAACTATAAAACTCGGTATGGTTGAAAATTTTAGTTTTTAGATGAAGTGAAGTTTAATTAATAATGCCGCGGCCAAGACGATCGACCAAGATGGCTCGACTTCGTGCTTCTCAATCACGAGAGCAAAGTGAAGCAGCCCGTGAAACAGCTCGGTTGGCAATGCAGAATCGTCGAGCGAACAACAGAGGTCAACAAATAGATAATTTGCGACGCAGAACAAGATATTTATCAAGTGCTGATTTGAATCGAGCAGCGAGTTTATTAATATTAATAAATATTTAAAGATATTTTAAGAATGTTTCCACTTTGAAAACCTTTGCAAAACTTTTAAATGTGTCTTAATACTGTTTTCACTTTGAAAACCTTTGCAAAACTTTGAGTGAGTCTTAATAATGTTTTCATTTTGAAAACCTTTGCAAAACTTTTAAATGTGTCTTAATAATGTTTTCACTTTGAAAACCCTTGCAAAACTTTGAGTGAGTCTTAAGAATGTTTTCACTTTGAAAACCTTTGCAAAACTTTTAAATGAGTCTTAAGAATGTTTTCATTTTGAAAACCCTTGCAAAACTTTGAGTGAGTCTTAAGAATGTTTTCACTTTAAAAACCTTTGCAAAACTTTGAGTGAGTCTTAAGAATGTTTTCAGTTTGAAAACCTTTGCAAAACTTTGAGTGAGTCTTAAGAATGTTTTCACTTTGAAAACCTTTGCAAAACTTTGAGTGAGTCTTAAGAATGTTTTCACTTTGAAAACCTTTGCAAAACTTTTAAATGAGTCTTAAGAATGTTTTCACTTTGAAAACCTTTGCAAAACTTTTAAATGTGTCTTAATACTGTTTTCACTTTGAAAACCTTTGCAAAACTTTGAGTGAGTCTTAATGATGTTTTCACTTTGAAAACCTTTGCAAAACTTTTAAATGAGTCTTAATAATGTTTTCACTTTGAAAACTTTTGCAAAACTTTTAAATGAGTCTTAATAATGTTTTCACTTTGAAAATCTTTTTTTTTTCAAAACTTTTATTCTGATGCACATTCTCTTTCATCGTTTGAAGACATAATGTCATTGTTGTCCAGTGTAGGTCGAAAAGCTTTCAGCTTATCAACTGAACAGACACCTTTATAAAGTTTTTGTGCACGTTGTGTGCCTGGTAGATCTTTAATAATATATCGATCATGCGGTAACACTTTTGTTACTAAATACGGGCCTGAATATCGAGGTAGAGCCTTTTTACTCTTCCCATCATTTGCTGTTATTACTTTTCGCAATAATACTTGTTGCCCCATCTTATAGACAGTAGGCTTTCTTTTCCTTAAATCGTATCGTTGTTTCTGTACATTTTGTTCTCTAGTTATTCGTTCCGCTGCCTGATGTCGTATTGCCTCAAGATTTGAGACATTTTCATCAATTTCTACATGATTGCGTAAATAAGCATCAGACCAACCACGTGGGCGATAACCGACTAGCAATTCGTAGGGACTTTTTCCAGTTGTTTTATTGATTGTATTATTCAACCCAAACTGGATTTGACTTATAGATTTATCCCATTCGTTTTCGTTATCAGTTGAGCAAGCTATAGAATTCAAAATCGTACGATTATAACGCTCTATTTGGCCATTAGCTCTTGGAGTTGCCGTAGCATTTAGGACTACTTTTATACCATACTGTTTGCAAAATTCATCAAACTTTTCACTTGTAAAACAACTGCCTCTGTCACATACGACCCTTCTTGGGACTCCAAACGTTTTAAAAATTCCTTCTAAAAAAATGTATAGCAGGACCAGTTTTTGTACTTGATGCCGATTTTATAAAAATAAACTTTGTAAATGCATTTCTAGCTGTAATTAGATGCGTTTTTCCCTTTTTACTTTTTATAAATGGTCCCAAATGATCAACGTGAACAGTATCCATTGGCAACTTGCCTTTGTCTATAGGATGTAAATATCCTTCTTGCTTTCCAGTTGGTTTCTTATTATAACTGCATGGCAAACAGCAGGCAGTGTAATTCTTAATATATTTTTTTCATTTTTGGAAACCAATACGACTTTCGTACGGCTTCCAATGTCTTATCAATACCAAAATGCCCGTTAAAGTCATGATTTTGCATTACGACTTCTCGTCTAGCTGTTTGTGGAACAACCCATTTCTGACCTAATGGAGTGATCCGATACAGTTTTCCTTTTTTTAATACATATTCTTTATGTATTATTTCTGCTTCTTTATTCTCTGGTTTGCCAGATAAAATTTCATGTAAAAATTTACAGCGTGCATCTTGTAATTGAATAGCTAATATCCAATCTGAATCATTAATGTTTACTTGTAAAATGCAAACGTCATGTGAACCAGATTCGACAGGATTTCGGCTCAATGCGTTTACATGTGACATTCTAGTACCTGGTCTATATTCAACAATATATCACATTCTTTTTCATGTCCTAAATAATCTATAGTTGTTTTAAAAAAATAACATTTTGACAAACGCAATGTTAAACCTGCATCACGGAATTTTGTTAATATTTTAGTTAAAGCATTAAATCTTTCATCTATGGTTGATGATGGAATTAAAATATCGTCCATATAATCCAATGCAGTTGTAAAACGTAAGGAGTCTAACACTTGATTAATTTTCCGCTGAAACACTGCAGGTGCATTTACAAGTCCAAAAGGCATTCGAAGATATTGATAATGCCCCTCAGGTGTCACAAAAGCTGTCTTTTCCACGGAATCTGCCTCCATGAGTATTTGGTGATACCCCATTTTCAAGTCGAGCCCAATAAAATATACAGCATTTTTTTTAACGCTCTAAACAATCTTCTACTCTCGGTAATGGATATTTGTCTTTAACAGTGATAGAGTTCAGCTTACGGTAATCGACACACATGCACACGTCACCGGTTTTTTTCTTTACCAATAAAATTGGACTAGCATAAGGCGAATTTGATTCTTCTATTATATCATTTTTCAAAAGATCTTTAATCATGTCGCGTACTTTTTCGCGTTCTGATAAAGCCAAACGATATGGTCTATACGTGATCACGTTAGATTGTGTTAACTTAATTGTCATTTCAACATCCCCTACTACGCCTAACTCACTATTAGATTGAGCAAAGCAACTACGGTACTCATTGAGCAAATTTAGTAATATTTCTTTATTAAAATTCGATAGATTTTCATCAATTTGTCCCAATATATCACTCATAATAAATGGCTTAAGGCTTAAGGTGAGTAACAGTTGATACTAAAGCACTCACCACAGAATTGACATCGTCTTCCTGACAAGGACACCCTCTGGCAAGAAGTTGTCCAGCTTGAAACACTATCTCACTTTGAGAACAATTCAAGATTGGTACTGTACCCTGATAAGTAGAGATCACACAATCTGGAATACAATATTCTTTATCTGGCTTCATTACATTTTACACGTTGTAAATATAAATCACCCTCGTAATTTTGCTTATTTAAAACTTTGACATGAGTGATGTGGTTCGGAAGAGCAGTAGTATTTTCAGCGACCATTATGGCAACTTTTGATGGTAAAACATCGATTTCTGGTAGTTGAACCATTTCAGAATTTAATATTCGCAATTTATTATTACGCAGAACCAAAGTTACATTGTCTGTATTCAGAAAACTCTGTCCAACCATGATCGGTACTTCTTGGTACAAATCACTAACGATGTAAGCGAGTACATCTGCTTTAATCAAGTCGACTTCTAAATGAATTGTTGATTTTCCCAAAGGATGAACTGCGCCACCGCCATAACCATTAATAATTATTTGACACGTTGTCATATTTAGATGCAAACTTTTTTCAACACTCTCTTTTATGGCGACAATGCTGCAACCTGTATCAACAAATCCTCTTAATTTCTGCCCGTTAACCATGCAGTCGACAAAATAACAATTCTCTGTGGATTCTTCAAAGTTGCACGATATGGCTTTATTTGCGGCAAATTGCGATCTGCAACGACTACTCTCATGTCCTAACCGATGACACTTTGAACATTCGAGTTTTGGCTTGGGACACTTATTCGCTAAATGTGATTTATCACCACAATTAAAACATCTTCGTTCATTTCTTTGATGAGCATGCACATTATGTTTGTCGCGTTGGAAGAAAACTTTAGTTTTTGGGACATGCCCCTTATCAGCATGAACTGTTTCTTCCATTAGAGTCGATAAATACGATGTATAAAAGTCTTCAGGACTTTTAAATTTGCCAGCCCTCGCAGCAGCCTGTAGTGTAAAATTTTCCAATCCATCAATTAAACAAGCTACTGCATGCTCATCATTTATTTCACACGCTCGTATTAAACCCATTTTGGCAAAATAATATTGCGTCCATGTTTCATTTTTTTGTTTTATACGATTTACTAACTTTTTAAGTGTTGCAGCAAAATCACTTTGATTAGGAAAAGTTTTAATTAACAAGTCTTTCCATTCTTGCCAAGTATAATCATAATTAGATAAATTATAGTACCATGTCTTAGCTAGACCCGCAAGACGGCTTTGCATATGGTAAATAGTTGTTTTTTCATTCCATGCATTTATTTTAGATAGTTGATCAATTTTATCTACCCATCGCGATGTCGTCATTGTGGAATCTCCAGGCGTAAATAAAGGAATACAATCGGGTCTGATTACAAATGATTCATGACCTCGAGAATCATGTAAAAGTGTTTCAACTAAACGTTCTAATAAATGAACGCGTTCATCATTTAAATTGTTTATATGAGCTTGATTGGATTCTTTATTTGTTTCCTTTGTACTAACGTTAGAATTATTAGAAGTACCTTTTGAAGTGGCCTGGAGTCTGCGATCTCTTGAGAGTCTTGGTGGTGTTTTTGTACGACCTGGAGAACATCGCTTCCCTTGTAATGAAGACGATCTCCTTGTCGAGCGCCCATCACTTCGCGCCCGATTTCAATCGTCGGATTGCTTGATACCGCGACTAGCACTTCGTTTACGATCTCGACGTCGCTCACATCGTCGCCGTGCTATGCGTCTCGACCTCGAGCTGGACCTAGAGTGATCCCGTACTCGCGGCATTGAATTGGGGAGTATCAAAATAATATCCAAAAAAGTCACAACACTTATTAAATTCAGTTGCACTTAGAGAAAATTAAAGTCACAAGTCACAATACTCAAATTCAGTTGTACTTGAGGAAAATTACTAATAATTTAAACAATTAAATTACAAGTAGCGTCAAGTCATGAACGGTAAGAACACACAAGTTGCATAAATCCCACCGCTGCACTGTAATGAATACTTGCACTTTCTTAATTATAACAATTTATTATTAATTCTTCAAACATATAATTATAGTTGACAATAAGTGACCATGTGTTTGCGTCGCTTGTACTCAATAGAATGCCCAATTCTCGGACCCCTCAAGATGATGATCTCACCAGGAGACGCTGATCTCACCATTTCATGCGATAACGCCTTATCGCAGTGGTGGGGCGCCTTTACCCATTAAATTGCGCTAACACTTAAAAATGTTTGGTAAAATTAGCAATAAAATACTACATACATTTTTTAAAGGAAAGCGTTGATATTGCTGTATCAATGGGCAGTTCCTGAACAGCCAAGAAATGATTTATTATGAATGACTTCTGAGAACCTTTTAATCAAGTGTTTGTCAAGAAGCGCATAGAAGTTGAAAAGTGCAGCCGGCAAGCTTTTTAAGATTTTGCAAATTCGCAAATTTTATTTAGTTCTCAAGTTTTCAGGTGCGTTTGTGAAAAATTGAAAATGCTCAGTAACACTGATACATGTAAGAATAAACGCCTGAGAAAAAATTAAGTCTTTGTTGCCGAATGAAAAAATTAATTTTTTATCAATAATACTACTTATTCATTAGTTTTTGAAGAAAAAACATCAAATGTAAACGGTTTTATTTTTTAAAGTCTTATAATTTATTATTACTTCATCAAGTGCTTTATAAAAAAACATTAAAAGAATGAATCGACGGTTATTTGATTAGATTGAACGCACGAACCTATTGATTGACATTTTTTCTCACAAATGTTTAAAACAATAATCTAATTTTTCTGATAATTCTTATTTTCACCAGATGGATCATAAACCACCACGAAATCCTTAATTTGTTCACTTGCAAACTTGTTTTTGAAAAATTCTAATTTTTTGTCAAGTTGTTTGCAAGGTCGTTTTATAAAAAAATATCGCAAAAGTTTTTGAACAATTTTTGTGTCTATTGTAGCATTTTATAAACACTAAATGTACAATATAAAAAAGCTACACTTAAAAGCAAGCTTTATTAACAATAAAAAAGAATAGTACCTCATAAAAATAAAAAAACTGCTGGCAATTGGTTTTAGAGTCTTTTATTTAGTAAAACGAGTGTATGGTTAGGTGCTTATCCTCCGTCGGCAGAGGGTTGCAATTTTATTAGATTTTAAATTGATTAATTTTTATTTAATTATATTTATTAAATTTTTTTCTTCGTTTCTCTCTTTTCTCTCCCTTTTTTTTGTCTTCTTTTTTATTTTTTTTATTTTTATACTAATATTATTATTATAATAATAGTAATTACTATTGTTATTAAGGTTACAATATTCTAACACTATAAAATTTTATAATAGTTTATATAAATTTTATGTAATGACATTCTCTGCATTATAAAAATTATCTATATAGGTGTGTCTTCTATTTTTTATTATTATTTTTTTTTCTTTATTTCTTTTTCTTTTTCTTTTTAATGTTTTTTTTCGGTCTTCCTATCTCTTCACTTTTTTTTTCTGTCTTTTTCTTTTCTTTTTTTTTACTTTCTTTATTTTAGTTCTTTTGCTTTTTTTATGATGTTTTTACTTGACACTAATTTTTATTATTTTTTATTCTATTTTCTACTCTTTTTGTTCTGTTTTTTTCTTTTTTTCACTTTTTTTGTTGTTTCTTTTTTTTTCTTTCACATTTGGTGCTGATTTTGTTCAAATTTTGCTTTATATATTTGTATAGTTTTATACCTCATTTGTTTTTTTTTTTCATTTAAAAAGCTAAATATTTTCTTACCTTTTCTTTTTAAATCTGATTTTTCTTCTTTTCTTTTAATGTTTTTATTCTTCTTTCATGTCTCTTTTTTTTCCTTTATTTTTTTTTGTATGTTTTTTTTTCTTTTGAACAGAACGGCATGGCATGTATTGTAAGAAAAAAAAACATTTATCAACAGACAAAAAAAATTTAGTAAACGCTTAATTTATTTTGTTTATTTAATTTGTTTTCTATTTCATTCTCTTAATTCTTTTTATTATTACATACTTATATAATTTTTTCTAAATAATTTCAATTTAAAAATTTCAATTTATTGAATATGTAAGTTATATTTTTCTTTCTTGTTTTTAAAATTTCTTTATTTTTTATCTCGTTTCTCTTATGTAACTTCTTAATCTAAACTATTTCTTTTTTATAAATTCTATTTTATCTTCTGTTTATTCTTTATTTAACCTTATCTACGTTTGTTTTCTACGAATAATATATGTTTGCTTTTCAAAACTGAAATTGTATCTCTCTTTTTCTTCATTAACAAAATTTTGTTAAATTGTTATTTATTATTATCAAATTTATTATTTTTGTTATTTTCTAAACATTTTTTTTAATTAATTTTTGCATGTTTAATTTTTAAGCAACATTATATAATTATAAAAGTGTGTTTTTCTCAATTTTATTGAATCGACAATAATTTTAGTAATAGAACATTATTTTTTGCTTTTGCAAGCAACAAATTTTACAACAGAAAGTCTTTGGTAAAAAACTCGGTATTATTTTCCAATACCGCCAGCTTACTGCTTCATTCTAATATCCTGTAACTTCTCAAGCATGTGGACCTAAGCGGAGCAGTGGTATGTTTTTAAGTACAAACAAACAATGCAAAAAGTGTAGACAAAATGTCAGTAGTGCTGTTGTAAAGTGCATTAAATGAGAAAAGGTTTACCATAAAAGTTGCCTGCAAGTGGTTTTACAGTACAGAGTTAGATTTTATATAATTTTGCAGGAAAACATAATGTTATGTGAACATCATAAACAAGAACTAAGTCTGACAGAACAGATGTACTTAGAAATTATAAACAAAGTCAAAAAGCAAAAAAAAATCTCAAGTTGTACAAAAAATGAACACGATAAACTGAAAGAAGAATTGATGGAATCGCTATCAAAGATGCAAAAAGTTGTCACTGATAAATTTAAAGAAAAGTTTGCTAAAGTGGAACAATTACATGCCGAAAGCAACAAAAATGCGCCAATTCTCCCAAGACACGCTAACCCGATCAAGAAAATTGAAAAATATAGACAAGCTATGAAATTCGACCTAAAATAGAGCAAGACCACAAAGCAACATTTAGTAATCTACGCAAGAACATATCATTAACCAACGGCAACCTTGCCATAGCAAATATTAAGCTGCTTAATAAAGGAGGTGCCCTAATCGAATGTGACTATCATGAAGATGTTGTGAAACTTCAACAGAATATCGATGCCCGAAAATTAAAATTATTGGACTAAGAGTGAAAAAATTAAAGCCGATCAACTCAAATATCAAATTCTCAAACAAAATTCGCAACTACAATGCGAGCTTAAATCTTTGAAATTATTTGTATCTAAGAAGATGGTTGCAAAATATATGGCAATTATAGAAGTAGACAGCAATTCTTTTAAACAAATAATAGAAGCTGATAGGGCTCGGCAGACGCAGCGTTTTCGAGCACATCAGCGTGAGGAGATGCTACTTGTGTAGAGGTTTTAGGCATATTAGCTCCAATTACTGCATTAACTGTGCTAAACTAAATAGGGTACTAAATTATTTCAAATTCGACACAAACCACAACTGCTATGACATGAAATGTAAAGTTTATCAACAACAAATTAACTTTGCTACAAAAAGAATATTTACTATATTTTTTGTAAATATACAGAGTGTTCAAAATAAACTGTATCCACTTGAAGCACAACTACAGGAGATAAAGCCAAGCTGCATCATGAATATGTATATTATTATTATTATTATTATTATTATTATTATTACGACACATGTCTTGGCTATGCGCTCTTATCTGAAACACCCTGTTTATAGGAAAAAACAAATAAGATTGATTGGTACACAACAGACATTTTACAGCGTTTGAATATTTGACAAACTAGTCAATTTTTGTTTTCCAAGTTTATGGAATTGCTTTGAAAGTCACGGAAAGTAAAACATTATAGAAGATCGGTCATTCTTAAGAAATATATATCCAATGACCTATATATTATAAATTTGAACAAATCGATAACTTTTCCTTTTTTTATGCGTTTATCACAAAAATTTATTAATTATTATATAAATTTATTATTTTTATTATAAGTTTCAATAAAAATGATTATTATTATAAAAATATATTTTTGAATAAAATCTATAGTTTTTCTTTCTCAGTCAAAAAGACACCGAATGTCTAAAAATGCTAGTTTGATGTCGGTACAGCAAAAAGAGCAGGTAATATGTGTAACGAAATAAAAATTTTATCTAAATTTATATTAAATAAAATTGTTAACCAAATAATATTTTAGATGTTTTGAAATAAATAAGTAATATTTAAATAGACATTGGTCTGTTTAAATTAATTCAAAACTAAAAGTATATAAAAGGCAATAACTACATTAGTCCGACGGGCTTCAGCTGTAAACCATTTTCTAAAAGCTTTTAAAAGAAATTCTATAAGCAGGTAAATTTCTGGTCGATGAAAGTGAGATTAAGAGCAAAGGGGTCGCTTTTTGTAATGGAGGCGGAAAGGTACTAATTGTAGAGCACGCTCAAACCGTTTCTCAAATTTTTTCCAAACATTAGTTCTAAGAATTCTATAGAAAATAAAATTAAGAAAAATTTCAGAATTGACCTCACAGATTTTGTATAACACTATTCCGTATTAATAGTAACTATAGTTCTTTTAAAGTCACTGCTATAGCCGATAAAAGTAATAATTTATTTGATAAAAGCTTCTGGCAATTAATGTTGCTTTTCGTCCCTTTATTAAAAAAAAATCATTATTGTGTGAGAATTTTTGATTTTATAATAACTTATAGTTATTTTTTAAAGTAAAAGTAAGCCAATAAAGCGCTAAATCGCTTGTATAATTAAATCATCTCGATGAGGGCCATATGGCATCTTAAGTAAAGAGGGAGAACATGGGCTTAGCATCCCTGGAAGGGTGGAGTCTAGTATCAGTCAACTGAGCGGGGCGAGAGTGAGAATGTTGATTAAAGAAAGGTCAGAGCGGTCGGACGGGCAGTATTATGAATATTTAAACTGTTAATTGTTTATTGAAAGAGAAAGATAGTTAACGTGTTGATCTTTTTGATCATATGTTGTTTTGTGGTATAATTGTGAATTCAGTACTGACTCCCTGAATTCCGAGGAATATTGTGAATTCAGTGCTGACTCCCTGAATTCCGAGAAATAATGTGAATTCAGTGCTGACTCCCTGAATTTAGAAGAATAATGTGAATTCAGTGCTGACTCCCTGAATTTGGAGGAATAATGTGAATTCAGTGCTGACTTCCTGAATTCGGAGGAATAACGTGAATTCAGTGCTGACTCCCTGAATTCGGAAGAATAATGAGGTACCGAAACAATGAAGACATCATTGAGAACACGATGTTAAAGAAAAGGGGTGAAGAATGAGTCAATCGAGTCCATGGAGTGGTTGTCCAAGTTCAATGAGCCTTGTGATGTCTTCCACAATCAGTTCGAGAGAAAACGTAAGATTAGAATAAAAAAGTCTTACACTTCAAATCTTCAAATCTTGAAATCTTCAAATCTTAAAATCTTAAAAAAGTTACAAAAAGCGCGAAATTTATTGCAAGATATAATAAAATTCGGAAAAATTCGGCAAAATTATGTTCTGAAAAGTATATATAGGCATTATTGACGGCATTGAACCGTCTGATGTTCTTTTGGTAAATTGAAACATTAAAAATATGAAAACAAGTGTCAAACATATCAGACTGGTTATAATTTTCCAAAGTTTTGAACTTTTATTTGAGTCACAACACATCAAAGTAGTAATCACATTAGTATGTTGCTCGTTTTACGATATTTTTTTTGACAATAATTTTTGAAAATTATATAAATTTAAAGATAAGTTGCCGATCTATTCATAATTTTACTGCAAAAGCTGATAACGTTACGTTGATTTTTCCTTGGTTAAATGAGAGCTTGTTTTTAAACATCAGTTTTTACTTACATAAGTTTAACTAGTCAACCGTTTTTGGAACCACACGACTTTTATAGTTTGCCGCAATACTGCTTTAATAAATACCTCACCTACCGGCCGACAAGAGTTAAAACTTTTGCGACACACATGAAGCTATTGTTTTACTTTTTTTGACTTGAGGATAAACAATTTTTGACGCAAGTTTGCCTAAGTCAACATTTGCACAGCTATTGAGCAAGATAGGCGAATCAGTCGGAATTTCTATACCTAATATGTTCAACTGATGAGAGATCTCGGTCTAACATTCTTTCAGGTCTATTTTCAAACTTTAGATCTTTATTAATGCTTGAACTTTATTAGTACTGAATACTAATGGTACGGACACATTGTGTATGTACCCGTGTGTTTATAAAATATTTACATTAACTGTTGCAATAAACTTTAGAACTTTTGTTAATTCCGTTGATACAACGTGATCAACAATAGCTGTTTGAGTTGGCAACACTTTTCAGAAAATGTTGTTATTTGTTTAGTTGCAACACTGGTTACGCTTGTTTGACAAATATTTGACATATCCCTTAAAATTGTAGATAATGTCACAGCGACTAATTTTTTAATCGATGATCAATGATGTTGTCAGTGTCAAGGATGTCATCCGTCAACAACAAAAAATGGTTGCAGTTGTATCATTTTAATATGAAATGTACGATGGCCAACTGAAACCATTCTAATTGATCACACTATACAAAAATACTAGCTTGTCGTGTATTATAACTTTATCGTTTAACAATCGAATAAAGCCAAATCAAAGACAATATAAATATTTGTCAAGCTAAATTGCACAACAAGAGTTGATCTAAAAAATTTATGATTGCACGATACCTGCAGTTTATTTTTTCAAGCTTCGAATAAACGTAGAATTTATAAATATACTTGTTTACTACACTATTATTAAATAGAAATATTTAAAAATTTTGAAAAAACATTGAGTTTGTTAAGTTGTTCGGTTGGTACTAAAATATCACTGTATTTGTCACTTGATTTAATGAATCGTTCATTCATTTTCGACTCTTCGGCGCAATCGGGTGTTGTTTAAGTGCAGCGCGCCAAAAAGTTTTAAGGGGTCTGGCGTGTTTTGTGTGTGCGAAATTTGATGGGTTTTAAGGTCTTAAAACATCATAAAACGCTTTTTTATTTAAGCGGTGTGACATATTCAGTCACATCTTCAATATGTGCTACAATTTTGTGAAGGCGGCTGAAATAACCTGAGTTTCCTTTTAGGGACCAAATTAGAAGCTCTTATGTGCGAAGTTTGATCGAAGGCTCTGTTAGAGGTACCTATAATAGACTGCTAAACCGTGTCGTCTAATCAAATTATAAGTGAGTACTTACCGTAATTTTAATTTCATAACTATTTTATTGCCGTAAAATGTAAGAAGGCATGAAGGGCTACTCAAAATTTAGAAGAGGCATAACATCTTTTTTTATAAATTCTTAATTAAATTTGCGGTTGAAGATCGGCTTTTAAAAGACCTGTCCCATTGTCTATGCAAGGCAAGTTTATCATTCTTAAATGTTAAATGTTAGATTTCTTACAGTAATAAATTTTTATTTTGATGAATTTTTCAAGAAGATATTGTGCGAGTTGACCCTCAATATCGATGAATTGGTAAAACTAAGACGAGATATTAATTATGTGATCGCAAAGTAACTAACTGTTTCGAATCTTTGCAAATTTTGTAATATGTTTGCTAATTGTAAATCATAATGATTATCTATAGTTAAGGCTCTTCAGCACTCCTATGCGCTGGGACATGAAAATGACTGATTTTTGATGCAAGTTATTTCGGTTTAGTTTAAATTTGAAGAAAATTCCGCATTTTCATCTTATCTAAAATACAATAATCTACCGCGCCTTGCTATCAAATTTTTAAAAAAATTGCTAGATGTAAGGGGAATAATTAATATGTCAAAACTTTTGACTCAACTTTTCTTCGAAAGCATTTACTGTAGCATATTTATTTTTGTTGCATCTAAGCAATGATATAAATATCTATCTCGCTGTCTTTTTATTTTTTTTTATTTTGTCTTATTTTTTGATTTAATCAAGAAAACAATATATTCATTTTGTTCGCTAGACACAAAAATTCGTCTAAACGTGAAAAGATTTACGACATCTCTCTGCTTGAAGTGCCGGTAGCTAATTTTTAATTTATGGTGGTAGGAGATTAAATGACACCCTCACTACACACCCTGTTTACCTGCTAATATAGTTGCCAAAAGAGACATCCCTACCCATAACTGCAGTAAAAATTGGAAAAAAACATCAACCTCTATGGAATCACAAATCATTGTGGATGGATTTTTGTGTTCTTTGAAAACGCATGGCTTAAAATATAATAAAATAATTGGAGACGGTGATAGCAGCGTTTATAAAAAAATTAGGGATTCTAAACCATATGGACCAAACTATTTTGTAGAAAAAATTGAATGTAGGAATCACATTCTTCGCAATTATTGCAATAAAATTCGTGAATTATCTAACAGCTCAAGGGTTGAAAATGTGCTAAAATTATTTATACAAACTAGTATTTTACGTTTTAGAACTGCTATAGTAAGTGCTGTTAAACATAGGCGGACAGAAACGTTTCCTACTTATGTGAAAATAAATAATTTAAAAAAGGATATTTTAAACAGTCCTAAGCACATATTAGGTTGCCATGATAACTGCAAAGATGAAAATAACCGATATAAATATTTTTGCAAAGGCTAGAAGCCTGGGGAAAAGAACCTATACAATATATTTAAAGAAAGTACGATTTTTTCAGACTTTGAAAATTACGTCAATCGAGTAGCTAGCCATGCTTCTAGTTTATTGCATGATGTCGATACAAATTTCGCCGAATGTTATAATAGCATAGTGAACAAACTAGTGGGGGGCAAACGAATAAATTTTTCACTGGGAAAATCATATGAAACACGATGTTTTGCGGCAGTTTCTAATTTTAATAATAAACGACCATTTTTTTATAAAGTTCAGGAAAAATTAAATAAAAACAAAGTTTGCAGAAAATACACTGAACAATTTTGTTTCATCAAAAAAATTTCAAAAAAGACAAAAAATAAAAGGACGCTTGAGGTAATAGAAGCAGATGATGATTACGGCAAGTCAGACGATATAATACCAGATAAAAATTCTGAGGAGTTAAATATTTTAACTTCTTTGTATTTAGAAAATCTTAATAAGGTAAATTTTCAAACTGTTGAAGAAATTACACGCGGACAAAGTTCAAATCCTGAGTGGTTTAAACAAAAATACTTTCGTCTAACCGCCAGCAATTTTGGCCGAATATGTAAAATGCGTCCGACTACATCAACCGCCAATCTTGTTAAATCATTACTATATTCTTGCCCAAAAGTCGGTTGCAAGTCATTAGAATATGGAATATCTGATGAAATCCATGCACGAGATTTATTTGAACAGACATACCAGTTTGATGTCAATTCTTGTGGTATTTTTATTCATCCGGACTATAAATTTTTAGGTGCTTCACCAGATGGTCTTGTTGATGAAGATGCTATATTAGAAATTAAATGTCCGTATGCTTCTAAAGATATGACAGTGCGCGAAGCAATTATATCAAAAAAAATTTCGTATTGCATAATAGACGATAACAATAAAATTAAGTTAAAGCCAAAAGATAATTATATGTTCCAAATTCAGGGACAGCTGGAAGTTACTAATAGAGAATTTTGTTATTTTTTTATATACACCCAGAAAGATTATCACTGCGAAATAATTTCTCGCGATAGAAATTTTTGGAAAAATTTTATGTTTGACAAGCTGCAAAATTTTTATATGTTATCATTCTTACCTGAACTGTTAGATTCTAGATTAAAGCGCAATTTGCCTATTAGGGATATCTACGGCTAACAACATTATTTAGATGGTATTTAATTATATATATATATTTATTTTGAACGATATTAGTTTTCATGGCAAAGACATGACAATCTATAATTTTTTTAAATATTTTGTTGTAAATTTTTAAAATCGAGGTGTAAATAAAAATACTGCAAAGCCTGGCATTTTTTTAGCTTAGTTTTTTTAAAAACCACTCTGTATAAGTAGATGTAATTTATAAAGTTCTAGTTTATATGTAGATTTCAACAGAATCTAATCAATGTTTATTGTAAATAATAATTATCATCATAGTCTTATATATTTTCAAAAAAATATAATGAGCACAATTTACAATAAATAATTTTTTTCTATTTTTACCGAATTATACTCGTCTAAATTATCTAAACGATTCTACCAAAACATCTCGGAGAAGTTATCTTAAATTTCAAACATCAGGTAGTGTTGTAAATCAACAAGTTCGACTCAACTATATTATGATTATGTAGTTATTGGTTTATTACGTGTCAGTCACTGGCTATGTCATAAAACTGTGTAAGTTGGGTTGCGGGACCAATCCAAATCTGAAAATTCTTTTCACTGCACAGGAGCCTTAAATAAACAAGAAGTTGTTTGCTCAGACACCTTTTTCATTTAATTGCAGATCTACGGTCTCATGGTCGGACTGCTCTAGTAATATGTCGGCCCTACAAATAGGTGGACAACTACATATATTTTTTTCGTCAATCTAGCTTGATAAGTCGACATTTTTCTAGAATTTTATAAGGAAAATCCAGCGATATTTACTTAAAGATATCAAATAGCTTCAAACTCGTTTTAAAAAATAATAAATATTTCATATTATTATTCTCCTGTGCCAAAACTTCTGTTTATTTTGTAAAGAATAATTTTTTGAACGCATATTACATTAAAATAATTTTGAAATCACCGGGACAATTATTATTATAGTAACTGTAACGTGCATAGTTAGTTTATCTAATTTTTTTTTTAAGTACAATAATTATTGTAGTCAGATTGTTTTCATCATAATCTCTTTCTGATACGAAATCACCTAGAATATTGTATAATTATTGTAATATTAATCAACTACGTCATTATCAAAAATCTAATACAACTCACCTTCTTTGTGGCCATAGTTAAAAAGCTGCCTTGAACGGGTTGCATGACTTAGTTCAGTCATTCAAAAACCACATTTCAATCATCTCTCAATAATAAATAATAACAATTGTGTTAATCTTGACAAATAAAGATCTAAATGCATCAGAATCCTAATTATATAAATGTGAAGAAGATTTGGGTTTGTTTCGGCTCGTGCATGCGTTGCTCTACAAATTTTTTTCATGCAAATATTTTATTTATTTATATTTATAAAGTTTTTTACAGATTGTTGGTAGTGTTTTTTTTGAGTACCAAGTACATGTATTGCAGGAACGCTGGATGGATGGGAGTTCATGTTTCACCATCTTTAACGTCTTTCTAGACGTTAGATGCACCATTAGATAATGGAAGATTTAAATTGATTGAAGTAAATAAAAACAAAAGAAAGGGAGTGAGAGAGCAAAAGAAAAGGTGATGTAGATTGGAACAATTACTTCTAAATAAAAAGGACTAGTTTATTGAAAAAAAAGGTGTCAAAATTACTGAAGATTTTAGTTTATACACTAAGGGAAAGCATAACGAACAACTACTTCTAAAGCAGAATAAATCAAGTGAGAAGAATCTTTAAACCAACTGAAAATCATCAAACTGAAGTTTTCAAATAAACAAGCAGCTTGAAGGTTTATAAGTTTATAGTAAGTCACCTTTCCTTTGTTTTAAAAGCCCAATTTTTTTTAAGATTATTATAAATACTTTTTTTGCTATCATTGCTATCTCAGCCTCGCATGAAAAAGATCACATATTTTATTTTTCTATCACTGTTTTATCTACCTGTGTATTTATTTGCTAATTTTGTACACAAGTTTTCAAAATATTATGAAACTTAGTGTTCGTTTGAAGAAACAATTTATTCTCAATTCAAAGGTTATTTTGGATTTTGTTATCTTGTTGTTCTGCTATAGTTGTTTATTTTACTTTTCCGTCTCTTCTACATTTTTTTTTGAATTTTTATGCATATTTCATAATGTCACATCTTTATCTGAGAAAATGATCTAAATTTATATATTGGTTTTTTGTTTCTTTATTAATTTTTTTTCTTATTATAGTTTTGTCTCCTACGTATAATAATTGTCACACTTATTTTATGACATTTTTTTATTTTTACTTAGGTGATGATGTTTTCTATCTATTTTTTTTTTGTGTTTTTACTGTTTTTATTTTTTTTCCTTTAATTTTTAAATGTTTTTATCTTATTTTATGCTTTTTTTTGTGTGTCAATCTTCCTTTACATCTTTCTGATTCAGCGACTCTATCTAATCGCACATTATCTCTTATAGACAACCAAGATCAATTGTTTTTTTGGTTCTCGCGCTACAATTAGCCTAATTATAGACTCTTGGTTTAATTTGCAAAGATGTACAATAGATAATAATGTAATTTCGAAAAAAAGATAATAGCAATTAGAGACTTTAAATACTTTTAAAAACGGCAGAATAGGTAAATCTAGTTTAAACTTTTTGTCTTTTTCAGGTCGGTCATCAAAAAAACTTTCTGGGTCAACTCTTTAATTTGGTTTTTCTACACATTTAATACTAGAAGGGTTTTCTGATATTTATTTATTTTGTTTTGACAATATTAAATTCTGGCAACAACTTAGGAATCTACTGAATCTCATAACTGGAAAAACACTTGCTTTAATGACAAAGTGATAACTGTTCATTTTTCAATGCAGAAGTGTTTATCAAATTTAACTAAATTTACAATATTCTGAAAACAAAAATTTTCATGCTTTGTAGACTACGTTTACCTTTTGCAGTTAGGTATCTTTATAACTTGCATGTTTTATCTAATGTTTCAATCAAAAGTAGCATTTATTAATATTATCTGCACAATAGTTTACTATAAAAATGTCAGAGAAAACTTTTCAGTTTTCAGTAATGATCAGATCTTGAAACAATTGTTTCGGTCTAATAACTAATCCAATCATCAGTTACAAACACTGGCATCTCTGACACTTTAATGCTGTTTTCTGTTAGCCATCTATCTCCTATATTAGTTGATTAATTATTAATCAACTAATTAGTTCGAAAGAATTGTCATACATAATTTTGGCTGACGCCATACATCACAGCGAAAGTTTTCTGCAATGAATTAAATTATTTACAATTATAATATGTAATTTAAATAATGTTTTTTACTTATTAAATGTAGTATATAATTTAAATTTATTTAATATAATCCAAATAATAAAAATGGTTATTGAAGTTTTAACGGTTGGTCGACTTAGGCCAAGTCTGCTCTTTGAAGGCAATCAAATTCTTATCAAAGAGGCTGAGCTTGAGGGTTGGAAAACATGCCGTCAACCAGCTGCCGCACATCGCCCTTTAAAAGATCTTCGAAGTAAAAAATTTATTCTTTTTCCTCCAACATATTTAGCGACAATACTGTTAAATGTCTCTACTGTATTGGTATCAACATCTTCAATTAAACTTCTTGCATGATTAGCTGCTAATTTGATAATTGTTTTTAAGCGAAACCAAAAAGTTGTATTAGGAAAACTTTCCGCTACCTGATCTGACGAGTTTGACTTGGAACAATAGTAATCTTTGCAATTTTTATGGGTACCGTAGCTGTGGTCTAAAGAGTTTACAATATTTTCTTCCAACTTTTTAATTTTTTCACTTGCTGTTAACTGCATATGTTTTAAATTTTTTATTGATTTGACAATATCTCTTCTTATACTTATTATCTTTTGTTGGGTTAAAGTTTTTCGGTATTTACAAATATATTTAGTGTCTGTAGTGATTTGTCTTAATTTGTTGCATAAAGCACTAACTAACCAAAACCAAAACTAAAAGTTTTCAAGAGTCAACACCACTCTTGGGTCATTATGATTTCGACACATTGAGTGAAGTATGTATACGGAAGTTTATCTGGCTTGAAAGAGAAGGGTCAAAAGATTTTTAAAACCCCGCCTTAAATTCAAGTTAACTGAGAAATATTGACTTAAAATAATCAAAATTGCAATTTACTCAAAAAGGGTTATTGATATCAAAAAAATGCTTCAATAGTCCGAAGCAACTTAATATTAGAAACATTTTGAGCCAATTTTGCTTAAAAATATGCAAACATAAAGGCGCTAGAACGGATCCAGTTTGTTTGTTGCATAGTTTTTATTTATTTTTTTTCAAGAATTGCAAATGTTTTTTGAAGTTTTGCTTCAATAGTCCTGTTTTAAAATGTTTCAAAATTCATATATATTTTTATCCGTTCATTTGCGATTGTAGTTTCATCGAAATTTTTTCTCAAAAAATCATGTTTTTGACGTTTGAGAGCAGATTTCGCCTTAATGCATTTTTGTAGGATGTATTTCTAGTGCATACTTATTGTAATTCTGTGTTAAGGGCTTTCCCCATTTTGAATCCCACCTTTTAACGAGTATTATGTGTTGCAGGATCTTTGTGTTTATCATGGCCAATTTCTTTTTGAAGAGAACAAATATGGAAGATGACGTAATCAAGCTAGAGCAGTTATATTTACAGTCAAATCAATAATATGTTTGAAAAAAGAAAAAACTTGAAAATAGCCGAAAAGCTAGTTTGTTGGCTGCAGAAGAGCAAACAACGGAAACTGGTTCCGTAACTTTTCACCCTAAGACAAAACAACCACGACAAAATAACCGCGACAAAATTACCGAAGACAAAATAACCAAACGATAATTCATCCCCACGACAATTCGTTTATGAAAATATTGAACCTATATTGGACCTGACGGTATTCTTGGACCTGACCTGACCTGACCTGACCTGACCTGACCTGACCTGACCTGACCTGACCTGACCTGACCTGACTTGACCTGACCTGACCTGACCGAATTATCGTTCGGATGAATTGTCCGCGGATCAGATGTCGCGGATCAATTGTTGCGGATCAATTGTCTGCGGTTATTATGTCGTTTAGTTATCTTGTCGTCGGGTATTTGGTCGCGGTTATTTTGTCGCGGTTATTTTGTCCGTGGTTATTAATGCGTGTCACCACGGAAACTACCTAAAACCATAGTAAAATTGTCTGGAAATAGCAAGAAAAAACTTTAAGAAAGTGTCATGCAAGAGTCCCAAGAAGGTGTTTGAAAGTAAATATTGACATAAAATAATCTTTCTAGGTGATTTTAATAAGTGACCTAGTTATTCAATGAATGTTTTTTTAAAACTTTATGATAAATTTTTTTGTTTTTTAAACTACAGTAACAAATTAAGTTAATCGTCGCTGATGAAAAGCTAAATTAAGTCACCAATTTAATTAATCGTGCCTGATATAGGAATTCAAGCATAACGGGTGTTTTTCAAAACTTGGCGTTATAGTTGGCTACGCCTATGAGTTTGTGTGATAGGATCATAATTTTTAAAACCACTGCTTTAAATGTCAAAATAATTACTAAGTTTGTCAATTTCTTTATTTTTGAATTTAAAATAGATTTCTCACAAAAACAGTAAACTTTTGTGGTGGAATCTTGTTTTCGTAACGGCCACCGAGTTGATGGTGAATGATGAATTATTGGGTCATTTTTTTTACTACTGCAATGAGTAAAGGTACGATTCAATGATTAAGGTACGTTTACAATTCAAAGTTTTATGACAATCTTCAACCCAAAATTAAAATAAAAAATGTTATATATATTTTTTACAGAACATTTTATTTGTAATAGAAGTGTTTTTTTACTTCTAAATAGTTTAATATTTTTATTTTGTAAAAACTAAAGCATAGACAATCAACCTAATTAAAATGCGTAGACCAAATTTTAAAATTAGAAACGGAAAGTTACAATCTACTTGATAAGCTCCACCCATACGAAATTATTTCATTGTTCTAGTTTATTACATTTGGTCAAGAATACCAGCCGATATCATTTTTTTACTATGGCATTTGCTGTCTTAAGACCTGGTGTTCTAGACGGTAATCTCATAACATATCAAATTAACCCAATATAGGAGTAGCTTTTGTTACGCATTTTGAAATTAGCATTAATTCTAGGAAAAGATTGAAAAAATATTTAAAATTTTGTATTGTTTTTAGAAAATATCAAATGTGTGCTGCATTCAGTGTCTCTTCTTCTAACTTTCTTTATGGAAACTTATGGAAACAACCCTGCAGAGTCACTAAATTGCAAAATAGACGCAAAAAAGGCGTGAGTGTTCATTGAAAATGGTCGCTCATGGTGGATACCATATTAAATAGAAGAGCAGTCACATTCTAATCGCGAGTCCCCTGAAACGCCACGCTCTCCGTATTTCGGCATTATAACAAACGGGGATTGTGATGGGGGATCCTAACTCCATTCTATTATGACTCCATCATTTAAGTCAATATTTGAGCAATAATTTTGACTAAAATGTCTGAAACGTGGCAACGTCTATGTTTTTGCTAACTTTCTGCAGTTTTAATTAAGTTTTTGCTTTTCTATGTTTTCTTTTACTTTCTTTATTAAAATGCTATTATGACTTTTTATTTATTTATAGGTTGGTGTCTTACTTACAGTTGCAAATATCATTTTTAAACTTCAAAAAAAATCAGTCATTTACTTCATACTGCGCATTCGATGGAATCCGTCATCCATCTCCGCATTTAAAATTTGAACTTTAAACGTTGGAAATTATAATTTGTAATCGGTGAATAAATTATTTATCAAAATATGAGCTCGAGTATTTATGCCCAAATAAAATATCAATTTTTATTGTATTTAATAACCAGTTTGATTATTTACTCAAAAAATATTAAATTGGAGTAACAATTAAAAATACACACTTAAACAAAAACCAATAAAAAATATCAAAATTTATTATTGAAAAAGATTATTAAAGATTTTTTGATAGATCGAATTCTAGGCTTTCCATTTTTTTTAAATTTAGATTTGGCAATAGAATATATTGGGAAAGCTTATCAAATGTTGTAAACATTGAGGGCTTTTAGTATTTTTAGCAATAAGTTAAGTATTATTTGGGAAAGTAGAACTGATAAAGCAGACCACAAATGGTGAACAAAATCTTCAGTGATAAAAATCTATTACAATTCAAAGATAGTTGAGCGCTTATGAACAAGAAACAAGTTGTTTGTGTTGTTTATCAATGTAAACCGATTTTTTTAATTTTATGTTTGTTGAATAGGCTGTACTTTAGAGATTGGCCCATTTATGATTTGAAACGAAAACACATTTTTCAGATTACTTTAAATTTAAAGATATTTGTTCAAATTATGTATCACAAATAGATTTTTTCAACTTTATTAAATAGGTATAATAATTGAATCTCATGCTATTTAAATCTTTAGAAAAAATACATCATTTAAAAATAGGTACAATTATGAACTAATTACAAAATATGTAGTAGATAGTACAATAATCAAAAATTTTGGTTATTTGAACTTTTAATTTGTTCAATGTATTTTTCACTTTGATTTTTGCTATATTTCCAAAATATGTCAAACTGATATAAATAAAAACTTATATAAAAACAATACAAATTGAATAATCTGAGTTTTCCAATTTGGAATGTTATATTTGTCATGCGCACTGCAGTAATATAATCTAAGAAACATTGGAACCTAGACGCTTGTGTCAAAACGTTGAAAAGCATTCGATCAAATCGATTCTTTTATTTTAATAGATAAACTTTGTATTTTCGGATTTTTCGACTCAACCAGGAGCAAATGCTAAAGTATAGAAACTGTAGATCGATGTTCTACACTGTTACCTTTGGTATTACTCAAGGTTCCAACCTTCGGTCTTTGCTTTTTTTAATTTTCAGCAACGATTTAACAGATATGATAGCATCTGAAAGATTGCTTTCCGCAGATGATCTAAACGTTTTTTTTAAATAAGAAATTTGAACCATTGCAAAGTTTTACAGAGCGATCTTGATCCTATAAGAAACGCAAAATTCTGTCTTTCTTAAAAAAAACATGTGCTTGAGTATTCAGGCGGCATAGACTCTCATACTATTTCTAGATGTAACAGCTACCGCAACTTTTTCAATTTTAGGCTATTTTTACAGAAACTGTAGGGAAATTAAAAATATCAACAACAGTTTAATTACTTTATTTAATAGCTTCAAACGGACAAAACTTGAATACTGCGCAATTATAGTTATCCCTGCTACAACTATCAAATCAAACTCTTAGAATCAGTTCAACAAAAAAAAATAATTTTGTCTTTCTGAACAATTTTTTTTAAATTTTGTAGCTTACAGATTGGATGGAGTTTACCCTCCGCAAGGCGGCTATGAACACCAGATTTTATTAGACCTAATTAATTTTCGCTCGTTAAAGACACGAGGAATTGCTAGTTCAATATAATTTATTTATAAAATTTTCAACAATTTTATAGATTATTTGTGTCTTTTATGTCAGGTACCATTTCACATTTTAGTTTTGGCAACAAAGCATGAAACTGTTTTTTCACTATGAAGCACATAAAACACACGTTTTATCTAAATCATTTTAGTAGCGTGCAAGAATTTTGAAATATGTTTTATTTCAACTGTCAGATTTAAGTTACATATTTTCACAAATTATCACAAAATATTACAGTCTATTTCAAAAACAGCAAATTTAAGATAAGGGAAACATATGTGTAATCACTCTTCTATTATAGTTCTATTTTTTATTTGTATTTATGTATTGGTTTTGTATTTTAAATGTTCCACAATCTGGAATTACTCTGTTTTTAGAACAATAAATTATTATTATGTTCAACCCTTCTTTTCCCGCAGGCACAGCAATTTTGCTGGATTCAAAAATCATTAGGATCTTTGACAAGTAATGATAATGATGACAAAATTACATTTTCAATAATATTTAAATTTTTAAAAAACATGTTTTTAGTTTTTAATTAGTTTAAAAACCAATTTAAGAATTAAATTAAAAACAAAACCTCAAATTGTGTTTCAAGCCAAAGAGAAAACAAAAGGTTGTTTTATAAAAAATCAAGCTAAATTACTATGTCCCTACGCATCTGCAATCATATTATTAGAATTTTTGGATATAACATTTGAAATTCGAACAATATGACATGGATATAATAATGCTGCTTGTTGTTCTTCTGCAAAGATTTTTGATTCCAAATCTAAAATTTTGAGATTTTTACTTATTGATATTGGTACAACACCTTTATTTGAAATAAATAAAGGTAACATTTTTACCATTTTTAAATGCCAAAGATCCCCAATGGCCTTTGAAAGCAGCGAATATTTAGCCATTTTCGTATTAAAATGATAAATAATATAATAGAAATGGAAACAAAATTTATGTAATAGGTCCATTTAAACCCCTTTCTCATCATCACGCAGTTGATGCTATGTTGAAACAATCCCATAATTTACTTTCAACACAATTGTTTGATTTTCTCAAATTTTCTTGATTTTTTTGTGACGTATGGCGAAATAATTTTATTTTAATAAATTATCTAAAAAATAATAGATTAATCATAAAAATAACATTTTCTACAAATAGAAAAAGTAGTTATAATCTTCAGGGTAACCAGCTCAAGTTAAAACTATTAAAAAATTATTATTATTATTATTATTATTATTATTAAAAACATAATTTTTACATCTTTTTGAACAAATTTTGCACCTCATGTCATTTTTGTAAGTAGATTTCACAGCGGCTTTATATATTTAAATTTTTGTATGTTTTTATGTTATGGTTTTTTTTAGGTTGATATATTACACTTGCAAAATGTCATTTTCAAACGTCATAAAAAATATATAGACGTTTTATTAGGGTGTGTTAATTTAACTTAAGCAAACTTATTTATTCCTATGTTTCCAGTAACGTCATTAATTGACAATAACTGATAAACATTTTTTAGTTTATTATTTTGAATTTTAAATTAAAAATTTTCTCTAACTTTTATTTCTAGCTTTTTTTTTGCTCTGCGCAAAAAATAAGAATTTTGTAAACAATTTTTGCAACACTTTTTGTGAATGTAGTAAGAAAAATCTTATTGTTTTTGTAGTTAATGCAACCTCTAAATAATTATACAACTGCACAGCAATAACGGTCTAAAGCTTCAAATATTTTTAAAAAAATAAAGATTTTGCAGTGCAATTAAATTACTAGCAAATCAAGCTTAAAAAACCTACCCGACACGAGTGAATCACTCTGTATATATTATATACATAATATGTATTAAGATCACTTTTATCAGCTCCTCATTCTTCAATCTTTAACAGACTTTTTCGATTGGTGTTATAACAATCATCAATCTTCTTGATGATTGTTCTAACCATAAAAATCTTTAAATATAATTTAAGTATTGGTTTTCAATTTTAGTAGTCTACACTATATAATAATAATTTGTCAAATTTTTGAATATATATAGAGTGGATTTTCATCTTGATATTTATAGTTTAATTTTTCTTACTACAATGAACTCTTAAATAAATTAATCAAATAAGTATAAATTACAATCTCTTTTCTAAATAATTTAATTTTTATTTTTAGAAATGGGACAAATTGATAAACACTGGAGAGTCTCTTTTGGGTGTAAACAACAATTCATTATTGATTTGGTGGTGCTAGAATAAAATAGACTAAACAAACGTAACATTTACACTGTTTTTATGTTGTATGGGATTAACTTATCTGATTTGATTACTAACATAAATAACATACCGGCTTTGATTGTGTAGCGTTAACATGAGCTACACAATCAGATTGCTTATTTTTGAAATGCAAATTTTTTCCTTTTTGATAGTTCGAATTGTCTGAGAAACTTTTATTATAGCTATTATGTGATAACGATTTATAGAATTGGGATCGCCTATTTAAAAATTCTTTTAAACAGTTGAAAGTTGGAATTTGTGATTTTAATGATGCTTGCCAATCACGATTTGTTTGATAATCTAATTTATCTGCTACTACTGGAACTAAGATAGCGTCCCAACTATCAATTGGAATTTCTAAAATGCGCAATGATTCAATGTTTGTTGCTAATTCGTCTATTAAACAGACGACACTAAAAAGCGCCGGTACCTCCGCATTGCCAACCTTTTTTTTTTAGGGGAAAAACGAAAAGTCACTAAATTTGGTCACTTTGCTTGTCAATTCTAAGCTTTTGCGCTATTTTTTGCTGTTGCAGTTGTTATTACCAAGCTAGCTTGATAGAAATTTTCATACAGCTATTATTGCGATTTATTTCTTCCTAAACTATTATTTATTTTAGATAACTTTTAAACTCTGTTCGTTAGAACAAAACAGTGTTTTGTTGTGGATATTATTGTTTATAATTTTATTTCATTATTTGTAAGTTGTAGGTTGAAACAGGTATGGATTTATCACAGGCTTCCACATCTCAAGTTCCAGAAAATTTAGATGATAAGCAACGATGTCTGCATTGTGGCAAACGGTTTAGTACAACTTCTTCAAGGAATAAGCATGTAAGAAAAATCCACCAGCAAGCAATAGGTACTCAAGAAGTCGAGAAGAAAGGCCACATTTTATGTCTAAGCGAAGATTGTAGAGAACTTTTATTGGACACTTTTAAAGATCTAAACTACCGAAGACCATCACATGGTAAGTTTACATCACATGGAAGAAAAGAGCAGAGCTCCCGCATCAAATAAAAGAAAAATGGAGAAACAAGAATATTATCCTGCAAAACGGCAAAGGTGAATAGCAAATTGAAATTATGATGTGCTGATGTCTCAGTGTTACAGATAAGATTCACATGAAGAATAACAAATATTGTGTTAGTTTTAATATTTTGATTAATATGTATATAATTGTATAGGCATGTATAATTTATTGTAAGTAATTATTATATCATTTCTGTATGTATAGTAACTGCAAGTATTTTTATTTTATTCTACCAAATCAACGCATAGGCAATACACATCATTTTTATAATAAAATAAATTTGAAAGAATTGTATAAATATTATTTAGCATTTCTAAAAACTTCTTTGAATTGGATTGACAGGTGAATTGGAAAAATAGTAGATTAGGAAAAAAATTTAGAGAATTGTTTTGAGCATCATGCTTATTTTTAGTCTAATAATTTTATCATTTATTATTTTCAAAAAAGTAAGATATTGATAAAATTAGAATCTTATTGAAAAATATTTAAAATTAACATTATATTCCAGAAACATGTCTAAAATTTAAATAAATTCAAAGTATAATAGTGGAAATAGACGTTGTTTATTTGATAAGAGTTTTATTTTATTCCAGATCGATTACAAAATATTTAATTGTGAATAAACGTTCGAATTTAAAAATCTGATAAGCTTAATTGGATCACGTGAGTTGTTATCTCGTAATGACGCCGATCTACTTCTTACAAATCGCAATCGCCCGTGGAGCGAGTGATACAAATTTAAAACTCGTTTTGATTATTCAGTGACTTTTCGTTTTTCCCCTAAAAAAAAAAGGTTGGCAATGCGGAGGTACCGGCGCTTTTTAGTTTCGTCTCTATTAAACGACGTAACGCTTCGGCACTAGCTTTCGTGATAGAAGATAAATTCAAAATATTGCGTACGTGAGAATGAACAATTAATCGTTTGTTTTCATACCGTTCTTGCAACAATTTCCAAGCTGACGCATAATTGGCGCTAGAAATTGTTAGAGATTCAATGGCGCGAAGAGCTTTACCCTTTACCGTGGTTTTTAAATAATGTAACCTTTCGATATCGCTTAAATCACAATTGTCATGAATAACTGATTTGAAGGTATCGCGAAATGATAACCATTGTGAAAATGATCCGTTAAACTCTGAAAGCTGTAGTACCGGAAGATTAATTTTTGGTTTTATTTGAGAAGTTGTCGCGCATTCGGTTATTGTGGCCCGACCTTTTGTTTCGTTTTTATTAATAAATGTTTCAATTTTCTCAATTACCTCGTAATATAAGTTTTCAAATGCTATTCGACTTTCTATTTCATCCTCACAGTTTTTTGACTTTTGTTCAATAAATGATTATACCTGATTGAATTCGTTAAGTGCATGTATTGCGACGGTTTGCCTAGCTTTTATTGAAGCAATGTTGAACACGGTTTGATTTTGTTCTTGATGATCTAAAAATGTGTTTATACGAGTGAGGCGTTCTGTAATTTGAACGCGTTCATGTATATCCTTCTTTAATGTATTGTTATCGTTTGTTCTAGTCATGTTTGTGACTTAACTGTTTTAACGAGATTAGATATGTAAGGATAAGGTAATTTAAAATAGGACTGACCTTTTTGGACTCTGTGTTGGTCTCTGTGGTGTTTCTTTTCTGATTTGATTTGTCGTGATGCTGTTTTTCTGGACCTGATTGGGATTCACCTTTCTTCTTGGAGTTGGGTGATGTTCTTGGTCCTGGCGAAATGTTGATCACTTATGTGCCTTCATTGTATACTAATAGGTGTTGATTGCTGTTAATTTTGTTGAAAATGACGAATGCTTTTCAATAATCCAGCTCGAAGGACCATAAAATGGAGCGTCTGGGTTTCGTAATAGTTGTGGTGGAATAAAAAAGCCTTTCTTTTCTTAATAATTAACTTTAATAACACTTATTAGCTAGAGCTGTTGCTTCATGGAAGCTTAAAATCTTAATAATGTGGGAGTTTTAAAATTACAAGTGAGCACCTTCCTCTCCTAGTCAATTGGTGGGGTTGGAAGGAAGAAGGGGCATGGCGTTAGCCGTGACAAACAGAATTAAACGATTTGGTTATGTGTGATGGTCTAACCTCAAGTTCGCTTTGTTAGTCACTGAACTAACGCAGTTGGGTGTGTGCAATACAATATGTATTATATAATTTTAATATGTGTGCAATAGTGTGTGCAATACAATAATGTCTTATATAATTTTAAATAACGTTTTCTCCGTACAAGTAACGAGTTGACTTAGGCTATATTTTATACTTTCTCGTTGTTGTTATTGTTTTCCTTGTTGGTTTGTTTGCTGTTGCACATTTCCATTTTTTGGAACAGGGCAGGAAGAAAATTTTTGAAATAAAATTCTTCACATTTTATCACAGTGTTACTTAAAAAAATTTCATTGCGTTTAACAGATATGCAAACACTTCCATTTTGAACAGGTGTGTAGATAAACAGATCACACAGATCTGAACCAGAAATGTACATTTGTTTTTTCATTGTGTATAGTAAACTGTGGTTTCTCGTAGTTCAACCGCGTTTCCGTTGAACTTCAAGTAGGACACATTACATGTTTTTGTACTGAAGTCAACTATTTCTTTTTTTTCGCACTGACTAGAGCATTTTATCTCGACAATTTTGGTAATTTTTGTATCTTCTACTACTACTCCGTTGAGACTGGCACACAGCCATGGTTGTTTTTCGCTGATTATGACACCTACATTTATCACGTTTACATTAAATAACGATTTGTACGTTTCTCGAGCTTTCGACTCGTGTTCTTTTTCATATCTGGTAGCACGAATATCGAGCTTCTTTGGGAATAACATGTCACCAATTAGTGGCTCGACAGTTTTTTTAACTCTAGTTTTAATGGAATGAGCTTTTTTACTTGCAGATACCCTTAAATATCGACTATTAAACCGTTCATCACATTCTGATTGTTCCAGCGTATCATAGGCTAATTTCACAATTTGGTTTCTCGATAGCTTAATATTTTTTTCATAAAAGTCTTTCAATTCTCCACCAATGGCTGTTATTTTGGAATACACATTTTTTGCATACATTGAACCAAAAAGGTTCGACGCATACTTTACAATCCTCCTTTTTGCTTTCCAAGTCTACTTTAACAAGCATGGAATTCATCAAATCTTTAACTGACTCTTCCACCTCATTTTTTTCGCTTTCAAAGCTTATTATTTTTAATGCTGATCGACTTTTCAATTCTGATAACTGAATCTCGGATTGCTCTACTTGTAAATTACCGTGCGGCGGATACATTTCGGAAAAAAATTTTCCTTTGGCATACTTCTTAAGTTTAAGCTTCTTTTCGCTAGGTTTACCCCATAACTGTTCATGATTTGTTTTTGATTCACTTTTGTCATTGTTGATATACTCAATAAGGGCTGCGACATGCTTGCATTTCGAACTATTTCCGTAAACGCAATTACTAGAAACTGACAGAATTCGCCGAGTTGGATCAAGCTGAAATAATATTAGAAAACATGCGATTATTTTTATTATTGTCAATAATAAATGGATTTCAGTACAATTTTTATCTTACATGCAATTTTACAAGATATTCTTTTTTCGTGACAAACGTTTGTCTAATGACACCAGCTCGGATAAAAAGGCCAACACCTGACTCTCTGTGCTCTTCGACATTTATGACATGCTCGGCTTCTACCAAATCTTTACCTTTTCTTGGCGTTTCAGGCTGAAAGTTTATGTCATGAGATATTTTCTCAAATCCAGTGTACAAGATGACACTCATGACAAAAATGTAGCATTTAAAAATACAGACAAAATTACATTGGTTTATGACATTCAAAACACAGATACTTCGTATGCATAACCCCCAAATATTTTTATGTTACTTACTTACTTTTTGTGCGACAGAAACAATTTTTGTTACTCTATCAACAGCGAACACAAAACTTATTGCAACACTTAATTGTTGAAAAAGAATTTTCAAGTTCAACTGTTGAGTGTGAGGATAGCAAGTGTTTAGACTCGCGGTTGGTTTAACGTAAGCGATTGTTGTTACGTGCAAGACTTGCAATAAGTTTTGCACCAAAAAATATACTCAAGATTTAAGTGAACTAGTATTTTTATTTTATGCCACTGTGCGCTGTAATAATTCCAAAGTAACTGATCTACAATAATTTTACAATATTTTGAGATACCTTGACCCAGGGGGTGGGCCATTACAATATTTAGTAGTGGGAATCGAGAAATAGAAAGTAGGAAAATTGGCAACGAATGGCAAGTAGGTCAGATGACCAGAGGGGGAGTAATTAACAAGGGAAGGTTTTTGGGAAGGTGTAGGCGGTGAGAGAGGCCAGGTGCAAGGTCTGACGTCATTGGGTCCAACGACATACCTGAGGATAATTAAGGTAACGGTATGGCTGGACCCTAATGGCAATGTTTACCAAGAATATCTAACTGTACAATTTATGATTATAAGAGGATGAGCGGGCATACCCATCTCTTTTGCTGTAAATATTTTAATATTTTCTAAAATATAATATTTTAATGACTGGAAAAACCCAGCTACTTGGTGACAAACTAATATAAATTTTAAGCCTAAGACTACAATAAACAGATAAACAGCTTAAAACTTAAGTACAATAAAATTTAAGTGCTTTTAAGATACATGAATTTAGATTATAATTTTAAACAAAGGAATTTAAACTCTAAAGTCTAGACAAAAATAATTATTTTAAAATATAATAAGAATATATAAATTTAAAAAATATAAAATTATAAATGCGCGACTGAACATGCCGCCCCCCTTGAACGGCCTGGTTCAATCAGATGGAGTGAAGTCGTCATCTTCTTTATCTATGGGAAGAGGGCAGAGCTTCTTAACACATCGCTGGTATTCGCCGGTTTTGGTCTTGAGTGTAACTACTCTAACGATGCCATCCTGGCCCGGATGCACGGTGACGATGCGTCCCAGAGCCCATTTTAAAGGAGGCAAATTCTCCTCAAAAATGAGAACTAAAGATCCGACTTTGAGATTTGGTGGTTGTGATCGGGATTCGCTGAATTTGATAAGCTGCTGTAGATACTCCTTGTGCCAACGTGTCCAGAAGTGCTGCTTAAGCTGCTGAGCATGCTGCCAGGCTGATAAACGGTTAGCTGGTGTGCTCGAAAAGTCAATCTCTGGAAAAGAAGTCAATAGACTACCTATAAGGAAATGGGCAGGAGAGAATGGGAGAAGATCGTTGGAATCAGAGGACATAGGGTAGACTGGGTAAAATGTCGTACAACGAATAACACGCGTTCAGATCGCTCCGTGAAAGAGTCTTAAAAAAAATTACTTCGAAAACTAATCTATTTAATTACAAAGTCAACTGTGTAATAGTATAACGTGTCTAGTGTTGGCAATTTAAAAAATGGCAAAGTTACGTAGTGATAAAGACATAAAATTAATTATTAAAGAGACAATCAGTGAATTACTTGAAGACGAACAATTCATCGAAAGGATGGTAGATAAGGTTTCAGATAAGATACAAGAAAAGCTGCAGAATGTTGAGTGCAGAATAAAAACCCTTGAAGCTAAAATGTATTTATTAGAAGATAACATTATCAAGTTGCAGCAAAAAGAAAAGGCAAATAATGTCTGCGTATACGGCTTATCTGAAAAAGAGAAAGAGCAAGAACATTTACTTGGTTACGTAATTAAAACGCTAAATAATAAAAATACCCTTAATATAAAAGAAGAGGATATATTATCATGTTATAGGATTGGTAATCCCAAACCGAAGAAAGACAAACCTAGACCTGTTATAATAAAATTTAACAAATATGAACTAAAACAGTTTCTTTTAAAAAACACTAAAACTTTTAAGGGTCAAAAATTATTTTTGACGAAAGATTTGGTCAGTGTCAGGAGAAACCTGTTGAAAGAAGCACAGACAAAATTAGGATTCAAAAATGTATGGCCACGCAATGGGTTTATTTTTGCAAGTTATGAAGGAAAAACGATAAAATTAAATTCTATTGATGATATCAGACCTTTAGAATAGTAATTACCTACATCTTCACAGAATGCTGTTGTATAGACCTATATTTTTCTCTTTTGGGGCGATTTGTAACCTGTATAAACTCTTTAAATTAAAATAAAAAAAAAAAAAAACAAAAAAAACAAATAAATATATGCTGATTTTTGGAGAGGAGTATGAGGAGATCGAAGAAATTAAAACTAAAGTATTTTCAAAAGTTAGTAATGGTTTAGAAGAAGTGGTAAGTGAGAGATTAATAAATATTATACATTTTAACGTAAGAAGTTTGAAAGGAAATGTTAACGAATTACTAATCTATCTAGAATTATTTCATTTCCAAAACATAGATTTAATAATTTTATCAGAATGTTGGGAGTTAGAGGGGGAAAATAATCTATATATAAGAAATTTCAATTTTCATTATAGCGACTCTAAATTCAATCAAAATGATGGAGTAGTTGTTTATGTAAAAAACACCTTAACCTATAATGTAAAGGTCGTTAACCTGACTCAAATAAATTTAATGAGAGTATCATGTGAAATTCAAAATAAAACATATGGAATAACTGCCTCTTATAGACCACCCTCAACTGATAAAATACAATATATAAGTGATATTGCAAATTACTTTTCAAAATTGGAGATGAGGGATGTTGAAATATTCATTGGAGACATAAATATCAACCTTCTAGATAAAGATGACAATTCAGTAAATTCTTATATCTGTACCATGGGGTTATATAACTTCACTTCTTACATCAATGCACCTACCAGAGTTACTGAAAATAATAAAAGTTTACTAGATCATATCTTTGCTAGGACAAATAAGCGTATTCAGAAACGTCTTAGGTTCAACTCTATGGTTTTTCATACACATTTATCAGATCATTTTACAATATTACTGTCAATTACTTCTGAACACAATTGTACCAGAAACAACTCAGACGAAAAAAAACTATACAGGTAATAAATTATATTAAAATACAGAAATGGCTATCAAGTGAAACTTGGGATGATGTCTTTCAAGTAGATGATCCTGAAATATCGTATAATTATTTCATTAATAAAGTACAAAATAATATTAAATTAAATACAATTGTTAAGAAAATAAATAATAGAAACGTTAAACTGAAGCCGTGGATCACTACAGCAATTATAAATTCCATACATTTTAGAGACAAACTAAAAAAGAGATTATCGCAAAATTTTACTATTGAACTAAATGAAGAATATAAACAATATAGAAATATGTTAAAAAACATTATAAGACGTACAAAAAATGACTTTTATAAAAATGAATTGATAAATGCAAACAATAATTATAAAAAAATATGGAAAATTGTTGATGAAATAACAGATAGTAAGCCAAAGAAAAATAACGAACAATTTAATATCAAAGATAATGATGGTCAAACATTAACAAATGATGCTGATAAAGCAAATATGTTTAATAATTTTTTTACTAACATTGCAGTAAATATATCAAATGAATTGGCGCGGGACGACATTACTACAACTAATTTACAACAACCTATTGTTAATAGCTTATTTATAAATCCTCTAAAAGAATCTGAGCTTATTCTGTATATAAATAACTTAAAAAATAATGCGGCATGTGGTCCGGATGGAATATCTACAGTCTTCATTAAAAAATTTCATTAATTTTTAAAAAATCTGTTGCTCCACATATATAATTTGATTATTTCAAAAGGCAGAATACCTAAGCAATTTAAAGAGTCTACTGTTACTCCAGTTTTTAAATCAGGTGATAAACAATTACCAACAAATTATCGACCCATATCTGTCATTAATAATTTTTCAAAACTTTTTGAGTATTGTTTGAAAACCAGATTGGTAAATCATTTAACAACACATAAAGTATTATCAGATACTCAGTATGGGTTTAGAAAAAATATTTCTGCCGAAAACGCCATTTGCAAGTTAACTGAAGGCATTGTAAATGCATTAGATTCTAATAAAAAATGTTTAACGGTGTTTCTGGACTTACGCAAGGCATTTGATTCAATAGTTCATGAAATCTTATTGTTTAAATTAGAAAAAATAGGAGTACGAGGCTTATCCCTAGAATTATTCAGGAACTATCTAACAGACAGGCTACAGTGCGTTAAAATAAATGATACATATAGTGACTATATGACTGTTACCAGGGGCGTACCCCAAGGAACAGTTATTGGACCTATTATGTTCTTAATATATATTAATAATCTTTTAAAACTTCAAACAGAAGCTAATATAATCGCTTACGCTGATGACACTGCTCTTCTCTTTGTAGGTAGCTCTTGGAAAGATGTTTACTATAATGCGTCGAACTCCATCAAAATTATTCAAAATTGGTTAACGTTTAATCTCCTGAGTCTCAATTTGGAAAAAACTAAACTTTTAAGTATTTCCATCACGGAGGTTGGCCAACCTGACCAAGATAAACTTATTATTCATGACACTATTTGTAAAAATAATCAACGTTGTAATTGTCCATTTATTAAGAGAGCAAATAATGTGAAATATCTTGGGATTATGGTTGACTGTCATCTTAAGTGGAAGGTTCATGTTAATTACTTAAATAAGAGACTTAGAAGACTATTTTACAAATTCTACAGTTTACGGGATATATTAAATACAAAAAATGTTTTTATTATTTATAATTCACTAGTAGAATCAATTGTTAATTATTGTATTGTAATATGGGGTGGTGTGTATGAAAATGCCTTAAACAGCTTAAATATAACACAAAAATATATTTTAAAAATTATTTTAAATAAAAATCGTCGCTTTTCTTCAACATTGCTATTCAGTGAATCAAATGTCTTCAGTATTAGGCAACTATTTGCATATCAGTGTCTCCTATGGGTATTCAAAAATCCTTCATCTCTCTGTGAAGTCGGTCATAGCTATGCACAAGGACCAAAAAAGACCAGTCGATTGTTCCTCCCTTTTGTACAAAAACTCACACACAACGTTTTGTGTTTTATTTTGGTCCAAAACTGTTTAATTACTTACCTCTTAAAATAAAACAATTAATAAAAACTGATAAGACAACACCTGTTAAAGAAATTAGAAAAAATCTAAAATCTTTTGTAAAAGAAAGTCTCGACGTATTTTGTGAAATTTTTAAATAGTAAATACAATAATTTTTAATTTTATTACCTTGCTTGATTATCTTTCTTCTTTAGGTTTGTGCTCTCCCTCACTTGCTTTTTCTTTGTATCTCTCTATAGTTTAAATAGCTTCTATCTCAAAATTAACACCTTGCACTCCTCGGAATATTTGAAATTGTACGTTATTTTTTTTTTTTATATTTTTGTATTTGTATAAATTTGCTAGTTGGAATATTTTAATGATATGTGAGATTGCACACAGGCAGATTTTGTTTAGGCAACTCATAAATTAAATAAATAACATATAAATATATGTATGTGACAACATGCAAATTTATATTTAAGTATTTATTGTATAAAGATTAATTTGTATTTATGTTTATTGAATTTGTACTTCTACTTGGGAAAATAAATTTGATTTGATTTGATTTGATTTAAATTGAATGACGTTGACATTCGTAACGCGCTTTTTTTAAAATATGCAAAATTAAATGTATATTTTTCAATTTTTTTGAGAAATTTTTTTAATATTTTTTTTTGTAAGAACCTTGTACAGAGTATTAGAAGACTACAAAAAAAAATCAGCCAAATCGGTCACGCCGTTTTCATGCTATGTCGTGACAACAGAAAACGGGTTTCATTTTTATATACAGTGAGATTATTGTTTTACTGAACATAACGTTATAAAACGCATGTTCAGTTTTAAAAAAACCCAAGTCAATACATTGTCGCTAGGTAGGCAACCAAATTAACAAATGTTTTATTTTGACACTTGACAGAACAGCTGAACTCTTATTTTATTGTATTCATAGATAAGGAAGGTTATGTTACCTCTTAATAACCAGTTTAAAAAGAAACTTAAATGCCGCCAAGTTTTTAGAACTATTGCAAAGACACATAATGCGACGACTAAAAGACTTGAATCTTGAGAACGCATGGTTTCAAATGGACGGCGCTCCACCACATTCCACGGGCCCTATTACACGTTTCCTGACTGAAAACTTCCAGGAGCTGGATTGGACAGTTTGGACCAATAGCTTGGCCACCTCGGTTGTCAGATTTATCACCAAACGATTTCTTTCTTTGGAGTTATCTCCAATCTAAAGTCTACAACAGTACCGTAATAAAGAGTACAGAAGAACTAAAGAATAGAATAATCACCGCCTGCAACGAAATAAATCCAGTTTCTTTACAAAGTACTGTACAAGCATTTTATTGCTTGGAACAAGAAGGTGGTCACTTTGAACATTTATTAAACTAATTTCATTAAAAGTTTCTTTTTAAACTTGTTATTAAGAGGTAACATAACCTTCCTTATCTATGAATAAAATAAAATTTCAGAGTTCAGCTGTTTTGTCAAGTGTCAAAATAAAATATTTGTTAATTTGGTTGCTTACCTAGCGACAATGTTTTGACATGTTTTTTTTAAAACTGAACATACTATTTATAACGTTATGTTCAGTAAAACAAAAACTCACTGTATATAGATTACAGCAACGATGTTATGTTGACATCTTATATGTTTTTTTTTTATTTTGTTTACAAACATTAGTCTTACACTATTTCTGCTAACTCATTTATTTGTAGTAAAATTTATATTTGAAGTCCAAAAAACTCTGCTAATCGATAGGTTAATGATTTTATCTATTCTGTTTACGGTTGCAAAACCTTATTTGAAAATAACAATGATGTTTGTATCTCCAATCATGGTTTTTGAATTGCCATAGGTTTGACCTCATATTAGCAAATTAGCATACTCTTCTTTAGAATACATACTCAAAAATTGCATTTATTGTTGCTAAGTTTTGATCAAACTTTTCATTATTTTTATCTCTAAAAGAATTTAAAAAAAATTTTTTTAGACGACTTGTCTCGAAAATGACAGGTATCAATACTATAGCCTACTTTAAAAAGTTGAAAATTGCATAGACCGGTGCGGATATGAAATTTATCATGCACCGTGCATGATAAGTGTTAGTGAGGTTACGTTTCCAAAATTCATCAAACAAATTCGCTCCGGTTTTGTTGAAATATTAATTTGTCAAACGATAATAGTAATTTACAAATTTATTGCCTTTCATTATGCAAATGGAAGGTTACATTATTGAAAGAACAGTTGCTGAAATTCATTAATTTCTTGTTGGAGTTTTCAAAATAATCTGGTAACTCTGCAGCAGTTGTCGAAGATGTTGTAAAAAATGAGGTAGACGGCAACAATTGATTAGTGGAATTTTTTTGTGGACGATTTTTAGAGGAATTTCTTATGGCTGTGGTGATTTTACTAGCCACTTTCATATTGTGCCCAATAGACTCTTGTATGTAGCCTTCCGCCACAGAAGTAGAAGCCCATCCTCAATGACGCTTAAGATCTTCCATACTACCACCTGCATCCATAAAAATTGTAGACGATGATCGCCTCAAGCAGTGACCTGTGAATCCTGCAGGCTCTTCCAAACCCAAATAAACAGCAATTAGTTTCGGTATGGCACTAATTTTGTTAATTCCCACAGGCTGTTTTGTGCATTTACGGTTCTGGTAGTTTAAAAACAGCCGACGTTCGCTTGTGGTTGGCCGAAGAACAGCATATTTACGATAGATTTCATAAAATTCATCAATTATTGTAAAAACACGCTCGTTCTGGTTTTTTGTGACTGATAATTTTACAATAAGTGCTGATCCTACATCCTTTACATCATCAACTGTGAGTTGAACTAGTTCTTGTCTTCGCATAGCGCCACTAATTCCAAACACCAAAATCACCTCGAAAAACAAATCAGCCTAATTAAAAAAGAAAAAAGATTTCGTTTTTAAATACTTACTTTTTGTAACAAATATTTGTCGCCTGGAGCTTCTTTTATGAATGTATTTACTTGCTCGGCTGTTAAAATCTTAGACTTTTTTGGTTTATAGCCATGTGCCTTTTGTTTCAGAAAAGCTTTCAATTTAGGATAGGAACTTATATTGACATTCTGATGAACAATAAGCGTGCTTCTCAGCATAGAGAACTGCGTCCATGCGTCCATAAAGTGTTTGGACTAATTTTTTTCGACAATTCACCAAAATAGGCCAGAAGAACGTTTTCCGAAAATGACGATTTCACTTGTGATTTCTTGCGTCATTGTATAAATTTGTTGTAGGCATCCTCGTAACGCTGCCGCGATTTTGTTGGGAGCAACAGCAAAGTATTCTCACTGGCAGCTTCAACCACTGATGGGGGTGTAAGTTCTAATAACACATCGTCTTTATTATCGCTATCCATTTTCGGCACACAGTGACACAACTAGCGAAACAATGAAATTTTCAAAACAGTAAACAGTCCATAGTAACGCGCCCGTGGCCAACGTAGTTGGATTAAAAATAGTGTAACGTGTTTTATCGGTTTCAGGCGTTCAAACATCAGTTTACATTTGTAAAAGTTGGCTGGTAGCTAAGCCATAGCCGTATCCTGTATGTAAAATCGGTATGGTAATTGAAGATGCTCATGCATCTTTATCCGAATTTGGCTTTTAAACATTCTATGGATAAAAAAAATGGTTATTCTCTTGTTCAAGTCGTCTAAAAAATAGTGTTCACAACTCGTGACGAAAGTGGCTATCATGCTCGTGCTTCTTTATCCGAACTCGGCTTCGCCTCGTTCGTCTAACTGCACTCGCATGATATCAGTCACTTTCGACACTCGTTATGAAATATACTATTTTTGAATTATAAGTGTTTTACTGATTGTCACATATTACAGAATTTTTCTTGCGAGTTTATATTTGATCTAAATACTTTGTATAATTTTGCATTTAAAAATTTAAATGTATAGAAAATTGTAAAAGATTAACCAACATTTGTTATTTTGTTTTTCAGAAGAACTACAAAGTACGCTTATAGTTACCAACCCCAAGATAAAAATATGTGAACAAAAACAGCTACATTTAATACTAGATTTGAAAAATATATACAAGTGTATTAAAAACATAATATGCCTTGATGGCATTGGCAACATACATTAAACATAAAAAAATTGTTTCATGGTCTGGTTAATTGTTCAAATGACTTCAAAATAAAATCTTTTGTTGCTGATGAAGATACAACTCTTATACTCAAAACATCTTAAAATTGGAATGTTTAATACGTTTTATTCAAGATTTGAACGTTTTAAAAAAGGTCACGTAGTAATTGAGATAATGTTCGTGACTTTGCTGGGAGTTCAAACAGGTTTATCAGCTATTAAGTGGAGCTAAGCATGTTATTGTCTGTCATCCATCAGACACAGAAACTTTGAAATCAATAGCTAAATACAAAGTAACAAAAGCTATTCTAATGTCTAGTTTTTTTACATTTTTAGCCAGAACCTCTTTAACAGACTTTTACAATTTATCTAGCCTTCAAGAAATAATTTCATCTGGTCTTGGTCTATCTACTGCCGTTATGTTACTGTTAAAAAAACGGTACGATAGGACCACTAGCCATGAAACGTGAAATGTTAAAAAACATTAATTTATCAAGTAACTGGTTTTTTTTGTAAATCTAAAATAATTGTAGCTATAAAATAGAATAAAAACAGTTCTCAAAATAAAGTTTTAGTTTTAGTTTGTGAATATAGACAATTGCATGGAGGAGTTCGTTTTATCAATCAAATCCCAACAAGTGCCAATGGAAAACTTTGAGGCGAAAGCTGTTGAATTTGCTCTAAAAATGTGACTTTATTTTTACATTCATTTAAATCAGAATTCAAACTACATAATACATTGTTATTTTTTTCATTAAAAATCTTTTTGTTGAATGATTGGGCTGTCATTATTAAACAGTGCGTTAATAAATTATTTAGATCTACTCTTGCTACAAAATTTGGAACCTATGTTCATTTATTGATTAGTTTATACGCAGAAACGTACGACGTTAAGGACAAAATTTGACGTTTGTCGGCAATCATACTATCACGTTATGAACGCACGTTACTATCTATTAACGTTGACTTTTTATCATTTTCTATCAAAACATGTGATTTTTTTTTTATTTTGATGCAAGATAGCTTCTAATAGATGTCGCTTGTTTTCATTTATATTGTGTAAACTCTTCAGCAAAAGTAACAGAGCAGAACAGAAAATAATTGTAATCTTTATCAATGATTTATCAATTTAAAAAAGTACAATAATAATAATTGATTTATTTGATAATTTATAATTACTAGAACAAACGGAGGCAGAGGAGTTTTGAACATTATGTTCAAAACTCCTCTGCTTCCGTTTATCAGTATTATTAAATAACCAAATTTCAAAGATGCAAAATTACTTTCATAATTATAGAACGGATAAAAAATTAGGTAAAACCTATTATGAACACAGATACAGGTCTTACACCATTAAATTTAAAAAGTTAAATTATCACAAATAAATTAGATAAACAAGATTATAATTTGTAATTAAAAATTAAACAAAAGACATTACACAGTAGATTTTTTTAAGAAACTGAGTTGGATGGAATAGATAAAGAGCTGTCATTTTTATGGATCACTAAAGGACATCTTTTTCTAGAGACTGAAGGTTTTGTTTTTGCTATTCAAGATAGGGTAATTACTATTTATAATAATCAATAAAATAATATTAAAAATAATAAAATTATTAATTAATAATTTTATTAATAATATTCATAAAATTAAGAAGGTTCGATAGCCGTCGCCATGTTAGAAAATTAATTTTTCAAATAACTTTGTTAATTTTCATTAATTTTTAATTCTGCTTTTACTGACACAACAGTTCTAAAAGATGTATTTACAAAAGTCAATAATGTTTTTTTTTGTAAATGAAAAAAATATTTTTTTTTTTAAATAGAGTGCCAGTGTTAAGGTAAAGACTTTTAATTGACTTTCGAATATTCTTATAATAGATTTGAGAAAAAATGTTTTATTTTTTGTACCAACAAAACGCATCCTGTATTGAATAGTTTTGAGAAAAATTTTTTTTATCAGTGCAAATAAAGCGACAATTTAGAAAAGCGACATTCTCACTTGAAACTAAAAAAGCGATATACATAACTTCTTTTTGAAAAGAATTACAGATTACTTTAAGCACAAATCTGTTTTCTTACATTTAAAAGTAGAAACGACTCCTGGATGTTATTTTATAGTCATTAATAACACCCCTGCATTACCAAAAACTAGAAAAAATATTTAATAATTTAATTCTTGTGGTAAACAAAATGGTATCGGCAATTTAAGATAAAAGTCAATTTTTTTAATTGATGACGAACTCAGGAAAAAAGTGTGACTTTTACTTTTTGTTGTAAAATAAACTATTAATTAAATTCAAGTTATTCTGCGCATGCTCAATGCCCGTCAGATTTCTTTATTGGCACAGCGATGACATTTCTCTGCCCCTTCTCACTTATTTTATCTCTGCTTATTTCTTTTTTGTTAGTGAAGTCGTGTCGCGAAGACGCCAAGTTTGTAAACTGCCAAAGTCCAAAGTGAGCGTTATCGGACCGGTATTAATATTATTCGTTATCCATATTGCATACTTCGTCGTTGTTAGTCGTTACTCGTTACATATGTGAGTTGCCGTTAAGTTTGTCCGGATCCTTTCGACTTTAAATAATAATTGAAATATTTATTTAGGGATTTGTAGTGTTTCATAAATAGTTGTAACTGAAGTTGAAATATTGTGATGTGTGCTAAACCAAAAACAGCTCTGAACCCGCATACTTTTCCAAAGGTCAAATTAAGAAAACTGCCCAATTATTGTTATACCTAACCAATATGGTAGGTATAATCAGATCATCTGAAAGGTAAGTGAATACAAATTCTAGCTCACAAAAATATCAGATCATTGTCTTTGTCTATGTGCAATATGCATGCAATTTTAATTATGAATAAAATAATTAATAGTAATTAACCGAAATGGTCTAAAATAAGCCCCGCGTGCGCTCGTGATCAGTGTGGCCAGATAAATTTTTAGTAAACCAGTAGAAGGCGCGCTTAAAAATCAGTAGAAATATCTGTTAGTTTAAATTTAAGTTCACAGTGGTAGGTCAAAAGCAACAAAGGAAATTAGCACAAATGAAATTTATTTTTGTATAGAAAAACAAACGTAAAAATAAAAAAAAAAATTAAGTACCTACAAGAATTTCACAAAAAACTATTCTAAAAAAACAACAATTATAAATTAAACTCGTTAATTGGACTCTGTTTCAGAATCTGTTAACTCGTTTTGGTTTTTTTTATAAATATCAGAATTGTGACATTTAAGAAAGTCTTTAGAAAAATCTGTTGAGAAGCATATCTCGTTTTTAGTTTTTAGGTAAATAGTGTTTTGTATGCAAATGCCCACCAATACTCGTGGTAGATAAACGATTTCTTTGCTTAGTTTTCATTAAATTGATCCTCTCAACATTCGCAGAAGAATGCGGGAGACACAGCATATTAAATGCAAAAGTAGACAGTGTAGGGAACATCAATGTTTCGTCACCACGACGGATTTTGCTCACTTTATCCCAAAATTCTTCCACTCTCAAATCAGATTCGAAATCAAATTCCATGTTTCGAAGTAATCGCCATTCGTTATCTAATTGTTGTAACTTATCTTCTTCAACCAGATTTGGAAAATATTTTGCAAGAGGTACGTTGGTAATTATGCTCGTTGCTGTTTCGCTTTTAATTGTTGACGGGTTGATTAATCTAAGATTTATCAAAATTTTACTATTAAAATTGAAACGTTTATTAATTTGATTCACACTTTTAATAAAAAAATCTAAGCATCTCCTTCTCAGGATAAGAACTGATTCCCTACTAAGCGAATTGATTATTATTGCAACCTTAACACCTAAGTATATTTGCTCTAAGGGGACAAAGTTAGCGGGATCTTTATAATTTATTTTGTGCAAAGGCTGTTTTTGAATTATCGGTTCTTCAATAAAGTATTTTAGGAGAGTTTTGTATAATGCACTTACAGATTTATGCAATTCGTGTAGTTTTGGTTTCTCAGCTTGAAATTCTCTGTTAAGATTAGTGAAAAGTGGTAAAACAAATTGCAAAAACAGGAGAAAGGCTTTGTTAATGGGTCTTGTAAACCATTTAAAATATTTTGAGCAGAAAACACACTCTCGTTTACCACATAATCTGTAAAAAATAATACCAGCGCATTATAGAGATTGAGAAAGATGACCTTGACGCCACCTGCCGAGAAAAGTGTAAAGTTAAGTGGTGGCAAGTGGTATACAAAACAATAACAAATTTGTTAAATTAATAATTTTTTTAATCTAATTGAAATAGTTTTTCATAATTTCTCGTTCAAAAGTATCGTGCTGTATCAATATGCCATATAAAAACAAAAACCAAAATACAAGTGTGAAATTTTATCGTTTCCCTTCAGTACTCTGAATTCAGAGTGGATAATCCTTAAACGTCAACAATGGATGAATGCAGTGAAAAACTATGTGTAAGTAAACTATTTTAATAAAAAAATTAAATTGACCATCATCAAATTTAAATAGCTAATTAGTATAAAATAGAATATTGAACTATTTAATAATTATTTTATGAAATAAATAAAATGTTCAAAGGATTGGGAACCAACTAAAAACACACGCATTTGTAGTGCTCATTTTGTGAATAATCAAAAATCAGAACATCCTCAGCATCCATCATCAATTTTTATATTGTAAACATCGGAAACTTTAGTTTGAGCGACAACTGAGCAGGTTATGGTTGAATGTTTATTTGAATCTTCTGTTTCTACAACATTCAAAACGTGTCCTGACTCGCATAATTTTTTTCCCTTTATGTCATTTTGACCCCTGATAAGGGTATTTTTTACGGGCAAGAATCCGAATTTAATTATTTTTTGCATTATTAATTTTAACTAATAGTAAAAAATTTGCTTTCTCTTGTAGCAGAGGTCCATTAAGAGGTATTCCCCGGTCGCGCTGAAGCTTAAACCACTGTAACAATGCCTTATCCAACTGCTCATGAGTAGAAGTTCTTACACGTTTGCATTTCAAAACATTGGCATTAAATAGCGGCTCGATCTTGTATTTATTCTTCTTTATTGTTGATATTGTAGAATGAGATACGCCAAATTCCTTTGCGAGGGTCGCGTTTGATTCACCAGCTTCTAACCTGTGTAATATTGCACTCTTTTCTTCAATTGTAAAACACTTTCTCTTCACACAACTCATTTTATGGCGCTTTATGAACTTGTCATAACAGGTGACAAACACTTACTGTGATTTACGCCTTACGCGCGCCAATAATGAGAATTGAACGGTGAAGCGCGCAGGGAAAGTGAGGGGGCCGAGGTATTGGTCATTTGTTACCTAAATTGAAACAAAACACGGCGCGTCGTATTAAACGGACGAATTATCACAAACGAAATCCTGGAATTAACTAACAGCATTAAAATAACATTGACTCTCTTTATAACATTTTAGTGTGTAGAAACAAAATAAATATATAAACAAATTATATCAAAAATTAATAAAAAATCAGAACATGTAGCTTTAAGAATTAATATTACTAAAAGATTTTAATTAGCAGATTATCAATTAGACAAAAAAATTGAATATAAAAAAAAAAAACGAAACTTGGTGTTGCGTTTTGTTACACATCTCATAATTATATTATAGATTAAATGAGATGATATCAAATCTCTTCATCACGACAAGGTAGCAACACTTGAAGAGGAAAGTGAGAGCCCCAGCATAAAAGCATAGAACAATAGCAAAAACCATAAAACAACAGCAAAAAAAAAACTTTCTTAACTTGTAATAAATATAACAATAAACTTAACATAAAATTCTTCACAAAAAACTTAAACTATGAAAAATAAAAAATATATAATACTTTAAATAAACTAATACTTGAATAAACTATACTAAAACAAAAAAAAAAATGAACATGCAATTTTCATTCCAATTTGAAACGCTTAAACTTTCGAGTGTGTTCTTCTGAAAATAAAGCATGCTGATGCTTGTCTTTACAATATTTATAAATAAAAAATGTTACACTTTTTTCCAAAATAAAACTGTTGCAATCAGTTTTTTTAAATCAAAATGTTGCTTAAACAACTGCTTGAAATTGTCTTCCAAATTTCTTCTTCGAAATCCATTTTCTTCAAGAAAGTTGGATAAGCAGTCATAAATCTTTTGGATGGAAACCCTCAAATTATCGCTGACGTACTTGAGCCGCTGTTTATCATCTATTTCCTTCAACAAAATCAACAGATGGCGCTCTGTAATTTTGCGTGAAAAAAGTGATTGACAAACATCACAATTTGAAACATCAATGTTTTTCAACATCCAACCGGCAACATAAGCCACCCTTTGACTTTCTTCTAAAGTAATGTCCTCAAAAATTTTGGAATCGGATGCTATTGATGGTTTTTCTTATAACATTGAATTATGTTCAGAAAGATCTACACCTTGCATAAAGCTTCTCAAATCATGCAGCGGCGAACACAAATCATCCTCACAATTTGCCAAATTTTGTGTTGACCCAGCAAATTTATTAACAACAACAGTTTTTAAAGCAGCTGAAAATTGGTCACAGGTACAATCCTGACCGATTTTTTTCAGAAGCATAAAGATTGCTATGGAATACTATCATTTCAAAAATATCGTCGTCAAAAAACAGCGAAAAAAGTTCTAGCGGTGATAATTGAATTTTTGGTCCCTCAACGTCTTGCCAAAGAGGAAAATTATTATTTGCAAAATCTTTTTGTTCCCACGAATAATTTTTGGGTTTTTTCTTCAATGGCAGCTTCTTTACCAAGTCAGACAAAAACAAGTCGTCATCACTGTCGTCCGTATCAAAATTTTGCGTGTCGGTCTCTTGTTCACCATATATTGCTTCGACTTCCGCGTTGAGGTGATGACCCGGTAAATTATCAATTGCAACAACATCATCTTCGCCAGAATCTTCATCTGTATTATCTGCATTGCAATTTAGGGGTGGAAATACATACGGCAAGATAATCTGGTAGTCTAGACTTATCGTCAATGTTTTCAATTTCCTCTAATAATTCGTGAAGTTTTAGAGGTTTTCGCCAATAACTAAAAAAATATTAAGTTGTAATAATGGTTTATGCCACTGTCCTTTCAAAAGGACAGGGGAAGTTTTACTTATTTAATTAGCAACTAAACAAAACTTTTAAGCTGCTTTATTTAAATAATTAACCTTTAATATGTTTTTAATAAATCATAAAAGTTTTATTAATAAAACTAATTAGATACGTGTGTAAAACTTACCTACGAGTATCCATTTCAAATCTTTCAAAGCGAGCAACACTAAAATAGCACTTTTTTATAACAAAATGTTTTTTCACTGTTGAGTAAACGTTTGACGTTTGTAAAGTAACGGTTTTATTTGATATTAAAGCAAACGCCATCTAGTTTTCATCAGAAATAGCTTTTATATAAAATTATTTAAGCACAGTCTTTTTAAAAGGACAGTGGCTTAATCTGGGATGAGAAAAATGCTTCACATAAAATGTAACTCGCTTTGTCACTAATCTATCACTACCAAACAGTGATTTTCATGAGGTAAACAAATGTCCATAATAATCCCCAACACAGAAATTTGAATTTCCAATTCAAATCTTATGCCAATTGAATTGAAATGAACTACATACGTGGAAATACAAAAGTTTAATTCAATCACCTGCGATTTTCTTCTAAAATTCAATGAGTTTTTTCCTCTTGTCTCAAACAGCTATTGTCGTTCAAGAACGCAAACTAGTTCAAATTGAATAAAACCTGTCCTAGAATATTTGTGGTTTTGAAAATAACCAAGAGCGACATTGCGACAAAGAATATGTGAGTATAAACATCGTTAACCAAATCACTACAATGGTCGATCGAATTTTGAATTCCACTTTTGATATACATACGCAACCACGTGCTCGCTAACTTCTATTAAATTATTGAATTTTTATCATTCTCTTATTGGCATGCTCAACAAAAGCGCAGTAACATCAGATGTAGCTTCGTTCTCATCAATAGCGGTCGAATTGCTCATCGCTTTTTTCTCAACCAATTTTGACCTATAATCATGCAAAACATCTCTCAAATTAAATGTGACTCTGGGAAGTACATACAGTGAGATTTTTGTTTTACTGAACATAACGTTATAAAACGCATGTTCAGTTAAAAAAAAACATGTCAATACATTGTCGCTAGGTAGGCAACCAAATTAACAAATGTTTTATTTTGACACTTGACAGAACTCTGAAATTTTATCCAAAGGTAATAAAGGTTATGTTACGTCTTAAAAACAAGTTTAAAAAGAATCTTTTAATCAAATTAGTTTAATAAATGTTCAAAGTGACCACCTTCTTGTTCCAAGCAATACGCCAACCGATTGTAAAGTGCTTGTACAGTAAAAACTGGATTTATTTTGTTGCAGGCGGTGAGTATTCTATTCTTTAGTTCTTCTGTACTCTCTATTACGGTATTGTTGTAGTCTTTAGATTGGAGATAACCCCAAAGAAAGAAAACGTTTGGTGATAAATCTGGCGACCGAGGTGGCTAAGCTATTGGCCCAAACCGTCCAATCCAGCAATCCTGGAAGTTTTCAGTCAGGAAACGTGTAATAGGGCCCGTGGAATGTGGTGGAGCGCCGTCCATTTGAAACCATGCGTTCTCAAGATTTAAGTCTTCTAGTCGTGGCATTATGTTTCTTTGCAAAAGTTTCAAAAATTTTGCGGTATTTATGTTGCTATCAATAAAAAATGGACCAATAAGGGTACCGTTAACTATTCCAGTCTAAACATTAACTCTGCTATTATACTGAGTGTGTGTTAAATTTTGAACCTGTTCGTTTGTACGTGACCAATACCTGTGGGAATTTTGTTTTGTACGTGATCAACACCTGTTGTGGGAAAGATTTTTATTTTTTTTCTTCTGTTCCTTCATAATTGAAAGCTGCAGCTTTCTCTGTAAAAAATCGCACATCAAAAGAACGTCCTATTGCTCCATAATTAGCGATAAATAATTTCTTTTCATCTTGAAGTTCCTTATTAATTTTTTGAATTTCCTCATCTGGTAGATATGTTAGAAATCGTGATGGTAATACTAAATTAAAGTCTTTCAAATCACATACAATTGCTTGACCAAATTTAGTCTTGGCACTTTGCATTACCATTACCTGATAATGTTTATTTTTGGTAAGGTAACTTACCCCTATCAATTCACCAGCCTAAGTCTTGAATTGAACTCATTTTGAAACAGTTTTGCTTTAATTTAATTTTTTCCATCAATATTTATACCCGAAGCCCTCCTTGAATATTTTCACTCCAATATTTAAAATATCTATCTTTTTTTAAAATACGTATTTAATCCAATGCGCTGAACTAGACCACCAATTGTAGCGGAACAGATAAATCTCGTATAAATGATGGCTCTTAGGTCTAAGTTTTTTTGACAATATATAGAACCACGAAGATTTGTTACAGGGTAATAGTTTTCATTATGTTCAATTATATAACCGATATGTTGGTTGTTACGATTATAGATAAACGTATCTGAAAAAAATTAATATAAAAAAACAATGCTTCATTTTTTTTTCTTTACTTACCAGGCTGCATAGTATAGTTGGTCTACATTACTTATCAATATCTTGAAATTTAACGTGTGAAATTTTATGAAGACTAATTATGTGTTATGTGACGAATGTTAATGAATCTATAATAGTGTTAGTTTGGCTTTAAGTTTGGCTTTATTAATAACTTCTAAAAATTTATTTTTGTTTCTTAACTCTCTTACACGTATTTAGGCTGAATTAATTTGTTTAGAACAATACTTTGTTTAAATATTTACTTTGCAAAATTTGGAACAGAATATCTGCAATTGAAAAAAATTCTCTATAACTCAAAGCTAATATCGTAAATTCAAAATCAGCAAAATGTTTTAGAAAACCTTGGGCGCCTCCAATTGAATCGGATGTGAATCCTGAGCCATCAACAATTTCTTCAAAAATTAATTAAATGATCTCATTCTGATGTTACTAAAAATAGTATTGTGGAATGTGTGTACCATCGAGTATCATTTGCTCTTGGTATTCTTTTGCCAACAATTTTATCTAAGACAAAAGTACGCTGTGCAGATAAGTGAAAGTATTTTGGACATACCTGAAATCGTAGCAAAGAAAATTCTAGATTGGGATATGCAATTAGAGCCTTGCTGTAAAACTAGTTTTAATCTATGTGCACAACAATGTGTAAAAAAAGCTAAAGGGGCTACAGATTTGATTTTTGATTGAAGACCATTTAATTCGGCTGCCATAACACTGGCGTCATCGTACAATTGGGCTACTAGTTTTGTTTTAAAATGGTCCGGTTCTAAGACATCATTTAAAAATAGCATTATAGCTGTTTTATATTCACTGACATCGAAGAACCCTAAAAAACGTTCATTGACTTCTGCTTTCTGATCAGCGTATCTCAAAGTAATAGCACATTGTGATTTCTCAGTAATGTCAGTTGTGTCATCAGCTTGTGCAGAAAAAAAAAAGAACATTATTTACTTCATCTTTTATAAACAATAACAAATACTCTTCCATACAATTAATTAATTTGTTTTGAATTGTTTTTGTCTGACCTCTAAAAATAGCACTAAATGTTGTTGCATGATGCTCCGCAAGTTCTGCTTTTGCAAATCTTTAACATAAATAAATGAATTGTTGGGAATGAGCCATAACTTTCTAGGAAACTTATTATTTTTGAAGAATCTAAATTAATAGTTTTATTATTTTCATGTACATCCAAACCGTGATAATGATAATGTTTGTATTCGTTAAGGCCCCTCCACACGCTCCGTCTTACCTTGATACTTGCCTGCGCAGTTCTAGTCTTAAGGCAAGTCTCAAGACTTCATTTGTATCCACACGTTCCGTGTTCCGTTCATACTTTTTCTCAGTTTTGAGAGTGCGTTGTAGTGTCACCATGTCGAATGTCAGTGACGATCTTTTAATAGCGGTGTCTTTAGCCTTAATTTTAAGGAAAAAGAGTACACCTAGATCAAAATGGGCAAAGTCGTGGCTATTAAAGAGGAATCAACTCTCACATATAAATTGAATTAATTAAAAATTTCCTAAAACAGCTCCTTAACGAATTAATTTTTTTAATAACTGCATCTTTTGTTGCCATTGGGTCTTTTTCTTTTAATTTATCGCACAATACATCGTACGCTGCTTGTTTCTTATTGCGGTTACTGTAATCTGCAGACTTGATTCTCCATAAACATGGACTTTGTCTGTATAATGAGATAAATTCCGTTATAAATTCTTTGCTATTACCCCTCAAATCTGCCATTCTTGTAATCACAATCTTCACGACGCACTGTTTTGGCTCGAACTGAAGACTGTCGTGTGTCCACACGTTTCAACTTGCTCGAACACCAGTCGGCTCGCGTGCAAAATTTCAAGCAGAATCTGAAATCCTTCGAGCCAAGCCACAGAACTGTACACGGACGAAAAGTCTTAAGACTTTGCATCCACACGCTCCGTTTTACCTTAAGACTTGGAACTGCGCACGCAAGTATCAAGGTAAGACGGAGCGTGTGGAGGGGCCTTTAAGGAAATTTGAATCCATTGCATTGACTAAATAATCTGTATTTAAAAAAAATAAGTTAGATTTACCTAAACTCAGGTTATAAATTGCTAATTCCTTGATAAATAAGGGGGATGTTTTATGCTGAAAACCTTGATAATCAATGATTATTACACTTTGAGTCATTTTGTTTAGTGAAATTCAATATCATTTGAAATAGGATTATATTCAGCTAATCGATCAAAGATGATCAAACAGAATGCACTAGACTTAGCCGGAACGTTGCTATTTAATCAAATTTTAGTTCAACGTCTACAGCTGCATTACGAAGGGTTTCGTTTTGATTGCTACAATCTATAAACACTATCGGATAATTTTTCATGAAAGTCTGAGGATCTAATAGAGGGCAGATGATATCAGTGCCAAACAACTAAAAATTTCTTTTAAAGTTCCCTGGTTTACTGAAGTGGATGATTCGTCTTGTCTCCGAAAAGCAAGTTCTTGTTTTGCAAGAACTAAAGTCACATCGATTAAGTACCTAATTAAAAGACGATTTTTTCTTACATTTTCATTGTATAAAATTTTATTAAAACTTGACTGCTCGCTTAAGGCATCTAAAATTGTTGACGCAATTTTTTCTTAACGTTTTAGTCTCATAAATTTTTTTATATGTTCTTTTGAATTTGAATGAAGTTTGCTACTACGCGAAAATTTTTTTAAGTCATTATAACCCTCTTATGAACTCCATTCATTTTTTACGGTCCCTAACAATAAACATGGCCAACAATAAAAACTATGCTTGTAATGACTACCGCATAACCATTGATAAGTTTTATACCATGACACGTTAAAAGACCTTGAATATGATCAACCACCGTTTTTACCAGAAGATTCAAGATTTATTGCTGGAGTTGGGGGCGCAACTGTAAAATTTGGCGCTTTTCCGTCTCTTGACGCCTCGAAAAAGGCTAATTTAACAGCGATAAAATAATATTATGCATCGGATTCAGTTTGCTCAAACTCTAACCTAACGCTAAATATTAAAACTAAAACGTTAATAATTTATAATTATAAATATAAAGAAGCTTTGTCTGAAGGTTAGTCCACCGCCTCGCGGTGGACTGCGAACGATTTGCGATTGATATTTCTCATGAGAATGAATACAATTTTTTGTTACATTATTTAAATTTTCAAAAATGAAATCAAATTTTCCCGAATTAAAGTCGTTAACAATAGCTTTGACTTTTGCCTTTTGGTTTGCATGAGCATTTGTGAGCTTTAACAAACGAGATTGCATGTTTCTACGCAGTTGATACATGACATTTTGATTTTTCGACAAATTGCGCTTAGCCCGTGTACTGTCCCCATGGAAAGCCGAGGCTTTACAATAACATTGACCATTGTCGATTTTTTTGTTGCTTATTATTTCATCCTCTTCAAAAGCAAAACATACCATTTTTGAAGTTGAGGGCTCATAGCATGTGCAAAAAACGTGGGGTCCCTTAAACGACTTTGGCAAAGCATCAGATGATAATCGAATTCTATTTTCTTTTATCATTTGCGACTAATCAAAATGGTCTTCGCAAATACGCAAGCCCTCAGTGGGTGCATCAAGCGGAAGGTGACAAATCTGCTTCCAAGCCTCACAAATGAGGAGGAGACTTGCAAAATGAATTATGTCCATTTTTACAATTTTACAGAATACCGTAAAAACGATTGCTTAAAAACTACAAAAGCAAGTAAAACTTGCTAATAATGGTAATCTGCATAGCAGGCACAACATTTTAAAATAATTTTTAGTACTAGGAAAATGTAAACTACCCAGTCAAAAAAAAAAAACGACTGGACATAATGCAGTTTGCAATTCTTCTATGGACAAACTGCGCTTTGAATGTCAGTAGTATATAAAATGTTATTTCTGGGCCAGGACATTTGGCGTTTTAAAAAACAAGGCAAAATCTTACAAATTTACCTGTTTGCCCAAAAGCACACAACCGAAAAGGGCCCAAAACCTCTCAAAAATCATTAATTTTTATCTACCCCAAAAGTTCCCAAATATGTGTTAACCACCAAAAATTGGGCACACGAAAAAACCGCTAAAATTTTTCAAAATAATGGAAGAACGCTCTAAAGAACTAACAAAATACCTTGTTTTTAGTGATAGATAGGGAAATCAAGATGAGATTTCCCTGTCCTGATGACGCCTCTACCGATGGAGTGCGAAACGTCGACAATTTCATTTAACTTTTCGACACGGTCTTTTCCGAAAGATGTCAATATTTCTATAATTTAAGTGTATTATCTGAACTTTGGTTCAAAGATGGTATTGATGCAGTCACTTTAATTGCATAATCTAACATGGCATCTCTAGGGTGTTCAGTCATATTAGAAAATTTAAATAAATTATTTCTAATCAGTCTAAGTGTTACTGGACCTTAGTTAGTGTTCATTAATTTCTTGTAAGAATTCTTGCAAATAGGGGAACCTCCGTATTTCACCGAAATGTCGCTGACTAAACTCCTCTTTTGATGGTAGTTTTGTAAGGTCTTCAGGGCAAGCCATCCTGGAAGGATTGAATGCTTTCCGATACTCGCCTATCTGCCGACGGTGCGACCGACGCGTGGTTTTCCTGTTGCTCTTGATTTAATTTTGTATAGAGATAAAACCACTTTAGCCAGTTCTCTCTTGAACTCTAATCAAGAAATTTTCTGTTTTTCTTGATTTGTTGTACAAAATCCAGCTATTTTGTACCGTCACATCTAGCATCTAAGTGAACAACGGCCAATACCACTTTTTAACCCATTCCCTGCCAACTTTTTTTTTTGCATTTTTTTTGTAAATTGTAATATTTAGGTTTTAATAAGTCAATATAACGTTATAAATAAATAAAATTATGAAACATTTGTTTTTTATAACAAATATTTTAAACTTTTGAATAACATAAATTTTTGTTTAGGATATTAAAAATGTATTTATTTCTCATGCCAATTTACAACACATTCAACATGTAACCCAACGTTACATTTTACACATTGTTTTCGAACATTTTTTTTACAAACTGCACATTTTCTCTGTTTACCTTCTACTGTTCGCTCTAAATAATGTCCAACAGGATCTTTTCTTATAGCTTCCGGAATACGTTTCTCATTACTTATGCTAAATGATGGTCTTCCAAGATTTTGGGGATTAGAAATATAACTAATGTTTAAATATGCTCTGGCAACTGTGCGTCTGAAATCTGGTAAAGGTATTTTTCCGTTAGCTACACAATAATAATGCATGTGCGTTTACAAGAGTCACATCCACCGCGTTTGTGAAAATAGGAAAATACCACCATTTTTTTGCTCTGATCTTTATGCGATATTTTTGAATATGCCAATCAAGTTTGTCAACTCCACCTATGTGTTTATTATATTGAACTACAGCATTTGGTTGTGGAAGTAGAACCTGTGATTTTTTGGTTTTTGACCACCTGTGCGCTCGACCTAAAGGTAGAATTTCCAGATGATTTGATAGCATTTTCACTGTGTTATTATCCTTCCAAACAAGCCCAAAAATTTCGTTTTCTTTATCAAAACGGTAGTCAAATGCCCCACGAGATTCTTTTTTCATATCACAATCATTTTTAATTGGACACTTGTTCATTCTGTTGGATCTTACTGTTCCTGTAGCTCGTACTTTCATTTCTTTTAGTTTTTTCATCAAAATAAAAACAATGTTGCTCTGGGTGTTCAATCATGCTAATCTTATCCATTATTACAGACATACCTAAGCCATTGGTAGTTGATTTCTGGCTAACTTTTCTTCCTTCATAGATTTCAGCATTGTAACAGTAGCGTGTTTCTGCACAACACATTGCCCATTGCTTGAAACCAAAGCGAATGGGTTTACCTCTAATAAACTGTTTTAGGTAATGGTGTTCGTAATAACGAATCATTTGCTCGTCTATGCTAATATTTTCTGAAAACACACCAAACTTCATGTATGTTTTATTCAACTCTTCTATTATTGGCCGTATTTAAAAAAGTTTATCTTTTTCTCCATTTATAGAAGATATGTTTGAGTTATCGCCAAAGTGCAAATTGCGTTTTATTTCAATATAACAATTTTTTGGCATACATTTGCGAACAATGCCAATACAGTACAACCCGGATTATCCGAGTTTTCAGTTATCCGAGAAGGGGTCCTCCCACGTTACCCCCACGTTACCCGGATTATCCGAGGTAACGTGGGGGGACCCCTTCTCGGATAACTGAAAACTCGGATAATCCGTAATAATTTTTTTTGTATACAGTGATAAAAAAATATATTTATTTGAAACGATTTATTAACAAATTCAATTAAATATGTATTACAAAACAGGAAAGTAACTATCTATTCGCTCCTGCTTAAAATTTGATTTTCGTTTCCTTGCTGCCATGTCTTTCCAGCGTTTAAAATGGAGATCTCCTGGTGTTGCTTCAGCTTGCTGTTCTACATATAGCAAGGCTTTATCTAAAGCAGCAAACCCTTCTTGGTGAGAAACACGCTGGTCATCGACCACACATTCATCCATATCTTCATCATCATCATAGTCCGGTTTTTGGGTATCCTGAAAAGCCGCTGATAATTCTTCAATACTGAATTCTTTTTCTAAATCATCTACTGCAACCCATTGTTCAACATCTTCTTCTGTGACATTTTCACAACCCTCTAAGGTTTGCATTAACTCAAACAAACTTTTTTCATCTTCTTCTTCACTGACAGAACATGAAAGCATTTCTTTGCGGTTTTTTAATTTAGAAGCTAATTTATCTAATGAAATATCATCCTCGCTGTCATCAAACTTTTCAAAGTCAATAACTTTTGACCAAGATTTCTGAATCGTGGAATCACGCACAGAATCCCAAGCTTAACTGACCCAATATATAACATCTTTTAATGTAATCTTCCGCAAACCAGCTGTCAAATCTTCTTTTTCTGTATGTTGTAAGAGATGAACAAGGAACAAACGCCTATAATTTTTTTTTATATTCTCGAGGACACCTTGATCCATTGGCTGCATTATACTTGTTACGTTCGGAGGAAAAAACTTGACAATAATTTCGCCCACATGAAGTCCTTCTCCAGGGTGAGAGGGCGCATTATCCATTAACAAAATTGCTTTAATAGGAAGACCTTTTCTTTTTAAAAACCTGGTAACCGATGGCACAAACTGTTCTGTAAACCAGATCGTAAATAAGTTTGCAGTTTGCATCCATCCACGCGCTTTTTTGACTCTTGTAGTAAACTGGTAGGGCTTTAGGTGAAATGTCTTTTAAAGCTCTCGGACGTTTAGACTTTCCAATTACCATCAGTGGGATTTTATGTCTGCCAGATGCATTGGAACATGCCATTATAGTAACTCTTTCCTTACTTCGTTTATGCCCCGGAGCGGATTTTTCCTCTTGAGATGCCAAAGTTTTTGAAGGAAGCATCTTATATTTCAGACCACTCTCGTCACAGTTATATATTTGATCACGTGTGTAACCACTGTCTACGATTTGTTCTTTGAAATCCTGGATAAATTTTTCAATTGATGTATCAGCGGACAGTTTTTCCCCGCATACCGTTAATTGTCGTACACCATATCGTCTTTTCCAGCGTTCAAGCCATCCACAACTAGCAGTAAACTGGTCTAAGTCTGGAAATTGCTTACTAATTAATACTGCCTTTTGCTGTAACATAGGTCCCGAAAGTGGCACCCCTTTCAGTCTTTGTTGATTGAACCACGTAAATAATATCTCGTTAACTTGTTCATATCCACCAAGTTTCATTGATTTTCTCCCTGTCGACGAAGAAGCTTGGTTAATACACCATTCCTCAATTTTGGCCCGATTTCTCTTCCAGTCTCCCACAGTTACTTCACCTACTCCATAACTACGGGCTACGGATTTAATTGTTTCACCGGCGTCTAATCTTCTAATGGCTTTTGATTTGTCGTCTATTGTAACTACAACTCTTTTTCGTTTCTCCATAATAAAAATTTTAAATACATAGAATAAACGAGATTAACAACCACCAATAAAGGAAGACTAATTAAGACTGAACAGCAATTTAGAGATGCAAACAGAGTCTACAGGGAGTTTCCGATGCACGAGTGTGATTCCCCGAAAATTTTACGTGACAAATTTGTATAAACTCGGATAATGCGGAGCGCCGATCCCGGCACCTCGGATAATATAAATCTCTAGTCTGCTCGGTTATTGCGGACCTCGGATAATCGCGACTCGGATAATCGCGACTCGGATAATCCGGGTTGTACTGTATTCAAATCTTCGTCTTCACACCAATACATTTGCTCCTGAGGCAAAGAATGATAACCAGTTAAAAGTAAGATACCCATAAATTTTTTTAAGCAATTGGAAGAAAAAATAAAATGATGTCGATTATTTTGAACAGCAAAAATAACACTATGTTTTACAATGTTCTCAACGATGGCGTCCGTAAACAACATCTCGAAAACTTCAACTGGTGTTTTACCACAAATTTTTTTAACCATATTTTCTTTGCGACTTTTGCAGTCTTGTTCGCCAGCAGTGGGAATTGTAAATGAAGCTCTTTGTCTCTCCCAAGACGACATGACTTTCTTTTTCTAAATTTTTTCTTAGAATTGTTGACGGTTCTTCTTCATCTTCTGATGTGTCCAGAGTATTACTTGCTACATTATGAATTTCAATCGACCCAGGAACATCTTCTGGAAGTGTATCTTCTAATATGTCTTCGTCTATATCTTCTAAATCTGAAATATCGTCTACTTGGTCTGGGGGTAATTCCACAATGTCAATTGCATCATGTGGGTATTCGTCATCATTCTGATCAAATTCATTTTCCCAATAATCTTCCAGCTCTTTTATAGTTAAAAATTTTCTTTTCACCAATCCCCGGCATGGTTGCAAGGTGTTAAATCTAGCATTTTGAAGGCGGATTGGCAGGTTAAACAATCCGTGTTAGGGTTTCGGCAGTTGCGGTAATGGACCGATTTGATATCGATCGCCTGCAACAAATCCTCAACTTCAGTGTCATCGCACTTAGAAGGAGGACGTTTTGGTTTGCTTGGCTTCGGGGATGCGAGTTTTCGAGCACTGGGTTTCGGTGCAACGCTGACAGGTTTAGTCATGTAAAGACTAGATACCAAAACATCAACCATATCACTTTTCAGTTGGGAATAGATATTGATGTGTGTTGAAGTTTTCTCGCCAGCAGGTAGTGCATCGATTTCCTCCAGAACAAGGGCACATCCGCGCCGTATTGCACGCTCATGGTCAGAGGGCAATAGAGTGGATCCTCTAGTTAGAAAGTCATCCATCTCGAAAGCAACCAAGCCTTCTCGAAATCCTTTATCAAAGACTCCTCGATATGTTGGTATATTGTCGCATATACCACGAAGGGTCTGAACAATACGGGTGAACTGCTGGTGAGCAGTCACAAACTCGTATGTAGAAGAAGTTTTGCTAGATTGGCTCATCGTCATACTCCGTATGATAATGTCGGAAGAAAATTTTACATTGATCGTGAGCCTCATATGGGGATCGTTTTTTTTACAAATTTTAAGAAAACTATAAATCAATTTATGATTTATTAACAATTAACGCTTCGAGAATATGTCAACGCAAACTATAAAGCCAGGAAGAAATGTGCTACTGCATTAAAAAATAAAATAAAAGCTAGACATACTCAATTTTGTGATACTTACGTATAAAATTTTTGATATAAATAACTTTATTGCAGTTTCTAACAAAAGTTGGACAAAACTGTTTAAACACACGTCTAACATGGATAGTCTAGAACACAATTAACCTCACAAAACTTGAACATTTGCAGATACCAACGTAAAGCACTCAAAAACTCTTTAAATCCCCAAATGGGGTCGACGGAAGGGAATGGGTTAACTCGCATACCAATGTGGTAGCAGTATATGTTCTGGTCCATTTGGTCAGTACCTCCCAGAAATGCATTGTACATTACGACTTGTTGTGGTCTGGGAATTATCACATTCCGTTTCTCTTTCTGAAAAAAATTATTGACTTGGTCTACTCAACTACGGAGTTATTGATCTAAGGTATAGATGCCCGTCACTTCTCTCTATCGCGGTTTCAATGTATTTAGGGTACTTTTTTTAAACATATTCTTATCCAGTTATAGACAGTTTTTTAGCATTCTATTTTCTCGAATAGTGCCTATGGCTGAGTAGCTACGAATGTCAAAAATGAAGACAATGTCGGTCCAGAAAATGAACTGTGCATGTATAAACTTGCAATACAGTTCTTTCTTTTCGCCGGGAAGCTTGTCTAGTAATGCCAACATATGGGCTCGCACACATAGGTTAAGTTGTGGATGACTCAAACATTGTCGCCTCTGTCAAGATTGGGTTTTGTCACTTTCATAGATTTGGATCATGTCGGGTTTGGTGACTTTGATTGAGAGTCGGGTTTAATGTTTTTTCTCATATTTATTTTTTTTATCATCTATGTATATGTATTGTGAATTGGTTCTTTAATAATATTGATTTAATACATCATGTTTTGAGTACTTTCACAAAATAATTAGATTATTTGGTTTACAACGCTCAAGCTTCCAGGTACTTCGATCGTTTCATAAGACATCGCTCTAGAGAAAGCTGAAAAAATAACGTTACTTAATTCTGTCTCAAACTGATCAATTAGTCGCTGCAACATGGTGGGTGTGTTTCTTATTCTAAAACTACATAGTGTTTTTTTTTAACATCGTATTAAGCTGATAGACAATTGATATGTGATCAAACAACGTGATTAGAACTTCTGCAAATGGCCCCACCTGAGTTTTAGACTCCAAAGCGCTTTAAAAGCTGACCAACTCAATTGCACTTTTTAGCCTTGAACAAATTTATTTGTTCGGAGGCATATGATAGTGCTCAAACCGCAGTAACCAAAGCATCCGCAAAAACGCTCTGGAGTCACATCGAATAAGCAAATGTGGCGTGTCTGGAAGAGAATAAAATGATGTCAGTAACATATATCTACTTTTTAATATTTGTTACGCTTAGTAACACTTATTAAACTGCCCTTATCTCCTACCCTGAAGAACAGGTGTAGATAAGCTTTTGAAAACAGCTGGAATTTGGAGAAAATGATTATCTTTTTAATTATTTTTCTGAGAGTTTCTAAGAACTTAGCTCGGTCGTGAATGTATGTGCTTGTATGTTTCCAAATCGGACTAACAGTAGTATTTGGCTGTTGGAAATACTTTGCACATCTTAGATGTTTCAACGACATTTCGACTCGTTACGTTCGTTGTTTATCATTTTGTTTTTTTTTACACCGAATTAAAAGCAATTACATACATGTGTTTTAAACATTTGTCTGTAACAACTTTTTGTTTTGAATATTTGGCTAGATTTTTTAGGTTTTATTTAGAAGAGCTACAAAAGAAACACCACTGCTGATATAGTGTTTGTTATTTCATTGTAGGCAAGGAATGTTGTAGATACATTTTACAGGGATGTACAGTGGCAGTGTAATTTATTGTTCTTACAAGAGTTAGAACAGAAACCTGAGTTTTATGTACAGTCTCTTCAGAGTTCAGCAACGATACTTGTTTGTGCATAATAGTGGTTTTGGCAACTGTAGAAAACGTCTAGTCACGGTGGATATGAAGTCTTTTAAACAAATTGTAATAATGAGGGTCTTAGTGGACTAGTTTCAACGCAAACAACGCGAGCATTTTAGGTCCGATATGAATTTTAATTAAATTGTTACATGTGCTTTATCTAGAAACAAAGAAAGAAGTTTCTAAATTTTATGGATACTAAAATTAATATTTAAAAAGATACTCAGTTTCTATTATCGATGTTGATGGATTTAAACATTAAATTTAAGTTGACGATCAAGTTGATGTCGAAAATTAGAATGACGCTTTAGGGTAAATTTTATATCACTAAATTATAAGTTGACAAAAAAATAAAGCATTGCTATAAAAAATAAAGCTAAATGCTTAAGTCATTGAGTTGGAAAAAAGGTAAAATCTTCCGAAAAGTGTACAAATTATACAGCACGTAGAACTTCAAGATCTGCAGCTTGTAGATCCGAAGAGCAAATGGAATCCAAAAGTATCTTTCTACAAAACTTCAAAATATAAGCGGTGGTGCTAACAAATTTTTCCCGTGAAGAAAAGTTAAGCGATTTTGAGTAAAATAAAAGAGCTTTTTTTGTACATTTGCAGTCGAATGAACTAGGTGGTGCTAACCAAACAGTAATAAATTTCTCTAATGCTAATATAGGGATAGAAGATGGTAGTTTAGATAGTATCTTCTGATATGCTCAAATGATTTGAGATATGTGTTAACCCATTAGTAATAAATTTTTTTACTGCTAATATAGGGTTAGAAGATGTTAGTTGAGATAGTATCTTTTGATATGCTCAAATGTTTTAAGATATGATTTTTACTGTTACTTTTTGGACCCTGGTCTATGTCTAGTTCAGAATCCAGAAAATTAGATAGTGGGTAAGCTGGATGATACTTTGATTTGGTTACCAATCCACTAGCATCTAATGTTTTGAGATGTAAAGATTGGACACTGCTCGATGTGTGAAGTCTGTGATTGACACAATATTTATTCAAGAAATACACTACTCCAGCAAGACCAAATTTGCTATTCAGCTCAACAACTGTCTTTAAAAAAATTTCTTTGCTTTGAATCATCTTGACCTATGTGTTGTCCTATTTCATACGTATTTTAAGCTAGCACAACATTTCCCGTTTTAGGTATAGGTTGCAGATAAAATTTCAAAAATAAAAAAGTCAAAATTTGGTACAATTATGTAACAATTGGTAAATGATCTCTAGAGTGCACGAACAAAGTAAAGAAAGTAAAGACACCCTTTGAGTAGATGTCCTCTTTCTTTCTCCTACACTTTCATCTATTCATTCTAGGAAATAGATCAGCATACCTTGGTTTGCGAAAAACAGCTAATGTAGTAATGTCGCTTTAAAAATCTCAACACAATCTTTTCTCTAGTTTCTAAGTCCATGAGATTGCCATCTTGAGATAAAAGGGTAGCGTCTTGGGATGTGTCTAGCGTTTAGTTTCGTAAAAAAAGCCTCCCAAATACAGGCTTATTTTATTGTCTATCACTGGTTAAGTAAACGTTGAGATCTAGGCCTCTAATAAAAAACACTATTGTATCGCTATTAACAGCTTAACTAGAGCTTAATTAAAGCCTACTGAATTTGGCTAATAAAAACAAACTATAAAAAAATATTAAAAAAGATAGAGAAAAATTTCCATATTATATTTCTTTTGCTATTAGGCTCTGTTTTGACAGCCAGTAACTTAACATTGCGGTAAAAGTTGTGTTTCACACATTAACCTAATGGTGTGAATATTTGTAAAATCAGATGTATTCAGCATGTGATAAATGCAAGAAGCAATTTCATTAGAACCCTTGCTGTATTCATTTTGGGTAAAACAAAAATTGTTCACAGTTGAAGTATTTAATTTAGATTTTGAAGTGCCTCTAACAACTGTAAAATTGTAGATGTTAAACTGTCTGGAATAATAAGCTTGCTGATCAGGCACTTTTCCGAACACCCGATTCTTTTTGTAATCGAAGAAAAAATCTCAACGCCATTCTCTGCTTCTCGTAGGAAGTCGAAGTATGCTTGAGCCTTCATTTTGTGTATTCTCTCCTCGGTCATCAAACTAATCTTAGTAGCTTCAACAACACAACTCTTTCTCTTTCCTGTGAGTTGTACACATCTAGAACATACATCCGTACGCGGAATAGCAAAACCCAAGAGTGTTAAAAATGTTTCTAAAATAACTCTGCTCTACTGATTGTTCTTTATTGTCGTTTTGATACATGGTTCACATTTTTTTAATGTTTAGATTGTTTAGTGATGAATCAAGATAGTATCTTTCAGTCTGTCCCTGCAGGAAAGAACTTCATTAGCTTTGAATATTGTAACTTTTACAAGTTGAATACTTGATCTTGTTAGCAGGTCTACCAAGTTAACGTGCAATGCAGGATGCTTTCACATGTCGCAATAGTGCCTTTTCTGTTGTAAATTTTATCACGCATGTATTGCAAGACACATGCTGCATCTAATATAAAAACGAAGAAACAAAAAAAATCTATAGTTAGGTGTGGCTAAACATTAGACTGTCTTTAGTTATTAATATTTATATAGTATGTGCTTATTAAATTTTTTAATTATTTTACATATACAAGGCGATTTTTTTATCTAGAGACAACTAAATATCTTGTAAACGAAGAATCGTATCAAAAAATGTTTTGTATAAAATTTGTTTGTCTCAGAAGGGCTTATTTGATAATCCCAGTTGCGACCTGTTGCATCCATCCCCTGACGGTGAGGGGTGTTTTAACTTGCAAATTTTAAATGAGAACCTCTATTTTTATAGCGAATTGGGATTCTCTGTAAAAAATACGTAGGTTTTGTTTGATTTTTTTTGTTTTTTAGTGGATAGCGCTGTAATCATAGAAAATAATTTTTTTTGTAATTTCGGTGAAATTGCACCAGGGGGTGAAAAATCATGATGGTGATTTTAAAAATCTTATCTAATTGATAAGAGTGAGCACCCTTCAACCTCTGATACACAGGGGGGCAACTTTTAAATTGAACACATTTCTAATTGCTATAATATCAGGGGTGCTTGTTTTAGGTGAGTCCTCTTGCCTCTCACCAACGGGGAGCTTGTTTTAGATGAGTCTTTTAGCCTCTCACCATCGGGGGTGCCTGATTTAAATAATCATTTTAACAAGTGCTTAAAAACTTGACCACTCACTTCGATACATTTATTTATGCGCACTTGGAAATATTGAACGCAACTAAGAAGTTTTTCGGGCAGAATCTTACAACTTGCAGCGGTAATTCGCTCAATCATGTTCTCGCGTGTTGTTTATCAGTTGATCATAAACTTCACGTTTCAAGTGACTCCACAAATAAAAATCAGAGCAGGTAAGATCTGGTGATCTGCAGGCCAAGCTACTGTACCACCTCTTCCGATCTACCGGCGAGGGTACAAGCGATCTAATACTTTTCGTGTTTCTCGATTATAATGAGCTGGATAATCATCATGGTGAAACCATATTGTTTGTCGCACGTTAAGGGGAAGATCTGCAAGCGATAACGGAAGTATGTTCTTCAAGAACTTTGATATTTTTTACTATTCAATTTGCCGTCGATAAAAAACGGGCCAATTAGTTTGTCTCCAATTATGCCACACCAAACATTCACGCCAAGAGCGCTGATCTTCAATTTGTCGTTACCAAAGTGGGTTTTTCGTACTCCAACAATGCATGTTGTGTCGATTGATTGCACCGTGATTCGTGAAAGTTGACTCATTAGAAAACAATACTCTTGCAAAATATTGAGTGTTCTTTTGTATTTGTAGAAGCGCCCATTGACAGAACGTTATTCGGTTCTGAAAATCATCGCCATGAAGTTCTTGGTGCAAAGAAACATGAAACAGATGATATTTATTGGTATTCAATATTTTCCAATCAGTAGTTTGACTAATTCCTGCACTATGTTATTATTATTATTATTATTATTATTATTAAGTAGCTATCCAACAGGATAAACCCATTTACAGGATAGGTAGGCAAGTATACTCTAGTGAAATGTGGTGCCATATTGCAAAAGGCAGCTTAAGCACACTGCCTTCCCATTAGGGAAGCACACTGCCTTCCCATTAGGGAACTGCCATTTCACTAATTGCTAGATGACAAAAGTATAAATAAATTAGAAGCAAAGCAGCCATAAATGGCCATAAACAAACAATTAGAAACATAGAGACAATAAGAACGCGACCAGAGTGTAGAAAAACTAGTTGAAAAACTCAAGGACTCAAGCAAAATAAGAAAAGGTAATTCAGGGAAATTAATTGATTAAAATTACCACATTATGACCGAGCTGACTTTGTATGACGCAAAATGACAGAAAGAATAACAGACCATTTATCAACAAATATGTCGCATTCTGTAGAAATCTGGTTAAACATGATACACATTGAACGACTCGGAGATCTTAAAGCAATATTGGTGTTAGGTTTTGAAACAAAGAAAAACCGGTGCTGTCGAGAATTAAATTGCGGAACCCACAGTTGAATTTGAGATAGTAATTCAGAGCACAGAATTGTGTTACTAAGTATCTTATGTAAAAAACTAACTAGGTGCACAGTGCGACGCGTTTCCATTGAACAGAACTAAAATCTATCACATAAAATATCATTTTCGATTTCGTGAGATGGATACGACGAATCCTCTTTGAAACATAAGTACTTCAAAAATTTTCTCTGTATGCGTTCGACCTGTAAAGAGTATTTGGCATAAAAAGGTGACCATATTACAGAAGCGTATTCCAGACGCGACCTAATCAGGGCACAGTATAAAACTTTTAGACATTGCACCGAATCGAGATTTTTGCAAGACCTGATTACAAAACCCAGCATTTTAAGGGCATCGGCGGTTATACAATCAATGTGATTCACAAAAGATAGTTGTGAGTCAAAAGTGACACCTAAGTCCTTTATAATTGCAGCCCTAGTTAAGACATCTCCATTAATAGTATAGTCGTAGGTAATTGTCTTAGTTCTTCTAGTGAAAGATACAATTTTGCATTTGCTGATATTCAGAGACAATTCATTATCACAACACCAGTTGGCCAAAATATGCAGGTCTTTTTGAAGACACAGACAATCGGATAGAGAATTAATCTGGCATATAACTTCATGTCATCAGCATACAACAGGCTGCTACACGACAGAGAAGAAACAATATCATTAACAAATAGAAGAAAAAGCAATGGTCCCAAATGAGAACCCTGAGGCACTCCCGAGGTAACGGTAAACCTTCTGGAACTGAAGCCGGCATAATCTACATATTGAGCCCTACCAACCAAATAACTTTTGATCAGACACACAAAGTCCTGATTAAAACCGTAATAGTCCAGCTTATTGAGGATAGCATCATGTCTTACTTGGTCAAAAGCCTTGGAGAAGTCCGTATAAACAGTGTCGGCTTGAGATCCTTCATCAAGAGTTGAAGCTAGAAAGTGGACAAAACAGGCCAGGTTAGTAGTAGTGCTCCTCCCCTTAACAAATCCGTGTTGTTTCTCAGATATGATATTTCGCACATGATGGTACATAAATGCATAGACTACAGACTCAAACACTTTAGAAATCGAGGACAAAATTGTAATTGGACGGTAGTTTATAATTTTACCTTTCTCACCAGTCTTAAATATTGGGCAAATTTTACCCAGTTTCCACGCACTAGGATATTCCCCATTTTTAAGTATGAGATTAAATAAGATCGACAATGGCAGCACTAAGACATTCGCGCAGCCCTGACAAAAAATGCAGGAATACCATCAGAACCTTGACTCATGGTAGGTTTCAACTTGTGTATGGCCCTAACAATGTCATCGTCTGAGATGCATTGGAGGGTGAAGAGATTAGATGCCGAGAAGACATTGGCACTGTTGATTGGAAAACTATTACCATGGATAAAGGTACTTTCAAAATAAGAAGCAAAAGCATTGACGATCTCATACGGAGTGCTCAAGTATTATTAGCTCTGTCATACATAGAACCCGGTATTCTACTTTGTTTCCTTTTTAAGTTAACGAAAGACCAAAATTTTTTAGGATCAGATGTTAAAGAAGTCTGCATTTTTAGAAGATACCTATCATACGCCTGCGTGGAGCGCAATTTAACCTGACGTCTTAGATCTTTAAACTCTTCAAAATAATATTGCATTTTGAATCTCTTATATTTTCTGAGGGCCACTTCTTTCAGTTTAATCAGATTGACAATATCCTTATCAAACCACACAGGGTACTTGCGACGAAAAGGGTTTCTAAGAGGAACATAAATGTCAAACTGATCAAAAGCAGTTGGTAGAAGTGAGCGCAAGCATCATTAACATTATCAATATTTTTTAAGCTGGTCCAATCGATCATAGTCATGGCATTATATAAACCCGTAAAGTCTGCTTTGCGAAAGTTGTATCGCTTTTCAGTCGAGTTTTCACGAAAGTTAATTGATCTAATCTCACCAAAATCGCAAATACAATGTAAAGCAGGGTGGTAATAGTTGACCATTAACAAAGGAGAATCGTCGCGCTTAATATCACAATTAACGTTGCCAATAGCAAGATCCAACAGTCTACCATCTTGGTTAAAGACACCGTTAAGTTGCGTTAAATTTAAGACGTGTAGGAAGTTATATATATAAGAACTTTTATTATCATGGACAGCTTTAGATGCAAAATCAACAAAATGCGGAGCATTGAAATCACCAAGGATTAAAACATGCGACTCGTATAAAATTTCCAGTAATTCAATATATTCAAGAGCTTCATAGACAGAGTGTGAAGACATCCTGGGGGGAAAGTAGATAACAAAGATGTGCATAGTAACAGACGGTGAGACAAAAACTTTGCATCCTACAACATCAGCAATGGACACCCTAGACCTCAGTTGTGAGAGATCAAGCTTGATAACCTTCTAATTGTTACGAACCAAAAGCATGACGCCGCCACCTTTTGACAACTCTAAGTTCACAAAATCTCTATCACATCTGAGTACATTATATATATTGATATCAACTACCTCTGAAGATAGAATACTCTCCGAAAACCAAGTCTCACTAATAGCAATAGCATTACAGTTGGATGAGGAGGCCGTTTAAAAAAAATCACTCAGTTTACAACTCATACCTCCTACATTTTGATATTGGGAGGATTAAGGGCAGCTGCAGCTAGTACCGCATTTTTATTCTGTTCTTCAGCAACTGCTCTTTGGCGGTTTCTTTTTTTTTGGCTGAACACCTCTCGGCAGAGAGTTGTGTTCAACAGTTCCTTACCCAGTGAAATAAAGCGCGTGATCCTACTCTTATTGAGAATTACTAATCCCATTATTGAACACACTCATATCATCTGTATCATTTTCAGACTCATTCATTTTAGAGGTTTATTGACGATCTTGAACTAGGTTAAATAAATAAAATAAAATAAATAAAATCTATGAAAAGTGTATACAGCCTTCCTCCCTTTTTTTTCATCTCGTTATTCGCTAAGTGGTCCAGGATGTATACATTATCCATAGTTCCCCTTCCTTCTCTAAATCCCGCTTGGTTGTCTGGTATTGCCTTCTTTTCCTCTATCTCTTTTCTCAGCCTTTCATTCAGTACTGACGCATACAATTTATACCCTGTGTTAAGAAGAGTTATTCCTCTGTAGTTTTCTACTCTATTTTTATCTCCTTTTTTGTGGATAGGGCAGATTATGCCTTCTCTCCAACCTGTCGGGAATCCCTCTCCTCTCCACACTCCATTCATAACCTCTACCAATCTGTCTATCACACCTTTCGTCCCATACATCCAGTGTTCATTCTGTATTCCAAAAATATTTAACCACGCTTCAATTTTTTTTTTATACTTCTTCTATGGAATGTCAATTGGAAATGGAAGTGTCGACCTGTCGACTGCAGTGCGTCAAAATTGTCACATTGCAAACCTAACAACACCAAAATCACTACACTTATTACTGCGGCAACGCAAACGCTTTCTTTCGAGCATTGCCGGAGTCTTTGCTCAAGCAAGGTCGCTCTGTAGCAATGCCTTATTTTCCGAACATTGCCGAAGTCCTTGCTTGAGACGGACTCAGCGATAAATCGATGTCAAAACGCATGCAAACGCTTTCTCGAACATTGCCGGCGTCTTTGCTTGAGACGGACTCAAGCTTGCCTTCAAGGTTGATCTTGAGCTACGACTATGAATACCAGCATTAGTAAATTTGTCATTTTTGTCCTACATGACATTATCAGATAAATGTAAATTTTGTTTCATTTGTTGGAAACGGTTTCGGCTCATACGTTTTTTTATCAAATCATTTCTTTTCATTATTAACACAGTTTTACGACTTGCCAAAAAGTTTATTTTAGATCTCGAGAGCTCTTTCGACCACCATGTGGTCATCATCAGGAGATGAATAAAACCGAATGATTACTTGTTTAATTTTACCTGTTTTGGTGAAAGTTGGGTTTTTCCTAGTAAGCCGATTAAGCAGCTGAAAAGAGGACCGTCAGCTGCTCAATCGGCTGTATTCATAGCATGCATACTATAAACCCATTTACTGATGACGCTCTCTTTTGTACTTCTCCCTCGAGCAATACCTCCATCTGTCTTCATAGCTTTCATCATAGACTGCTCGATTACCATGTCCGTTGAAGTTCCACAACTTAATTTGTCTGAACGTCTAACTGTAAAAAATCCTCCTGAAAACTTTTCGTAAACTTCAGGATCAATCAAATTCTGTAATTGTTCCATATCCTGCAAGTAAAGGTGTGCAGATTTAGCATAAGGAAAATGTCCAGACGCGTGAAAATAAGGAAGCATTTTTTTGACGCAGTTTAAATGAGCTTTCCAATCCCCCATACGCTCAGCTCTTAGGAATTCTTTAGCAATGGAAACCATACAAAAATATTGAATCCAAAGTTTTGCAGTTGGTCCTCGTTCCTCATATTCTTTTAGTTTTTGATTAAATTTATCAAGTAAAGCTCCAGATACTTCATCGTCATTTTCAATATCATTGTATGAAAGAGTATTACCTAATATATGCTCGATATTTACGATTAGATCTGCATCCATTATGTCATTCATTTCAACTTCTTTTAATATTATAATGGCCAAAGTAAGCTGAAGTAGTGTATGAGCTCGAACAGCTCTTGCGTAAGCATGACCATTCAGCATTTTTTCTAATGATTTTGACGCATAGATCTCTGCTAGTACTTCTTTCATGCCGCTTCCTTGCATAATATGACCAATTGCTCCCATAAAAGACATCAGTAAATGAAATCCTCCAAGTCTGATGATGATTTTTGATAATTCAGAGCCCTGAGGTGCGGCTGATACAATTTCTCGAGCTTTAGCATACAGGGGCTGGTCGAAAGTCACGATGCCTACAGTGTGGCCATACCGTTTTGCATTCTCTAATGCACAAAGTAAAGTCGTATAGATAGTATTATAGTTACTGGCTGGTTGGTGAATAAATGGTAAAAATGAAATTTGAGATTAAGAATAATTCGTATGCTTCTTTGTTAAACGTTCAATAAAACCATTCCAACCGGGTAAAGACTCATTTTTCCATTTTCCATAAAACCATACTACATCAACTTTTTTGAGAAACGATACTGTTTCAGTGCCATAAACAAAATCTTTAACATTTATTTTACTGTAGCCTACTACACCGTCATTTGTATAAGTCTGTATCGGCACATGAGCTTTTGCCTTGAAATCATTTGCTGAAAGAGTTTCTTTTATTCGTGGCATAGGTTCTTCTAGTAAAACTGAATGTTTTGGAGTAACAATTTGAATAATACCCATTATGTGGAGCGTGTTATTGCCGTCTAGCGTATTTACATTAATATCAGCATTATCTGCAACGTATTAAATAAGAGTGCCACTTTCTGGTGGTAGGACATGAGGAGGACGATGGAAAACTGCTGCTGCCTCGTACATTATTGTATCATTATAAGAAGCACATAAACCAAAAGCCGAAAAGATCTGTATAAGACGTTTAGACCTGAACCTTCGATGAAAAAAAAACTGCGAGGCCTAATTGTAATTTAGATTTAAAAGACCTTGTTCGAACAGCAGTCATGATACAATGGCAAATATTTGTGCATATTAATTTTAAATGATCTAAATTTGATCGTTTATTCTTTAAAATCACTCGTTCCACAAGATATGTCAATGATTCTGGGATTTCATTATTTGAATCTTCAAACATGCGACTTGGTGGAGGGTAGTTAGAATTATCAAATACTGCGGTTTGAATATCTTTGCGAATAATAGCTGCAGCTGCGTCTAGGACTCTCAATCGTTCTTCTGTTTTATTCATTTTTTTTTTCGTACCAGGCTTGATTCAAAATATCATGATGATTATCCACTTAGCATATGAATGTTGATGTTCCCGATTTCTCAGTGATAATAAGTTTATCACCATATTTTACTTTTAGTCGTAGCTTAATCGTTCTGTTATCCAGAGTCGTAGTTTTGCAAACTTTTTGTAATTCGTTCAAAGTGAACTGACAGTCATTGCTATTTTCAATGTAAGTAAATATTTCCTTCATTGCCAAATTCGTAGCTTCGTCTTTAGGACGACCCATTTTAGCTCCAGTGGAAGGTTTTAAAAAATTAGTACAGCAATCTCGATGATACTTAGCTTCAGCAGCAACTAAATCATATTCAAATTCGACTCGAGCAAGAACAGCTTTTGCTAAAGCATCGTCACGAGCCCGAGCTGTTTCCAGAATTGAATCTTTAAATTGAAGTGTACTTACTTGGCTGATTCTACGCCGAAAATCTGAGGATTTTCTTCTTTCACTCTCTTCATTTAATTTCTCGCCACAAAATAAGCATAGTTCTTTGAAACAAAAAGCTGATTCACTGATACGAGCTCTAGTACGAGGAGAACTTGCTGGGGATGTACTGGCTTCTTGTTCTTCACGTTGTCTTTTATTAGCTGCAGCAATAGAAGACTTTCGAGTATGATTTTTACGGCAATTTTCATGTATTGTCACAGATTTCTGCTTTTTGAGATATTCCGAAAAATCATCAGCTCTTTTGATACTTGCATTAATTAATGTCTTCATACCACGTTCAACAGTAACAACTTCACTTTCAGTTGAAAGTTTAGCACAAATAAAACAATATTCAGACATTTTTAATATAAAACCCAAAACAGCACAATATAGGTTTGGATAAACACGTGTTTTTTTCACTACAGAGTGACGCTCAAGACTAACAGTATTTCATTTATTATAGCAGGTATAAGACCCTATTAAGGGACTGGGTTTCATTTTACCTGATATTCTTGTAGTTAAAACGTATGTATATTTTATATTGCAAGTATAAGTTACAATGACCGATAGAAAAATATTTAAACATTTAATTAACAAATAATTAAACAAATTATTCAGCATAGAGATTATACGATTCGGGAGGTGCTTGGAACGTGTACCTGATGAGATCCATAAAGATCGAAACTGCAGTCGTATGCTGCCAAGTAGCTTTCTGAGTTGTGTAATTTCAATGCTGAATAAACAGTATGAATAATATTCGAAATAGTCGAAATTCAATAATTAATATATATATATATATATTGTATATTTTATAACCTTTGTTCAAAATACCCTTAAAACAGTAAGAATACTACAATAGTGTCTTATAAGCAAGCACTGTTTATTTATTGCTGTAGTAAACATGTTTTGTCTGATATACAGCTTTTATATGTCTTGTAAATTGACAGGCTATACATTCTGAAGATTCTATATCTGTTTCACCCCCACATTGTATGCATTTATATTTTACTGGAATAGGCATTTTTTTTAAACTCAGTAGCTTTAGCCGTAAAAGATATCTTGCAACTACATTAAATAATAAGAAGTACCAAACTTATACTGTTTTAAAAATCAGTTTTATACCACATAATAAAACACATAAAAAGTTTTTATGTATAAATAGCAGTTAATTGAATAGCACAAAAAAACATAGTTTGTGTTAGTAATAAAAAGAGTATTTAAAAAATACAAATGGTTTTTGCATAAAATGCTATGCACGCAAATCTAGGATGGCAACAGCAGTAAACCAGTGTAGCGCGCGCTTTTTTTTTTGAGAAAGACGTAAACATGTGTAGTGTTGCTTTTTGCATGAAAAAAAAACATAATTAAATATTATTTTGAACGTTTAAACTGAAAAACGTATTTTTTGTGTGTTTTAGTGAGTGTTTAATGTGAATTGGAGTGATAAACTATGACAGAATTGGAGTAAAAAAATGTGAGTAACCAGCCATTACATATTTGCTTTTTTTGGAAAAAACAAGATACGAAAACCGTTATTTTTAATGTAATAAGGTAGTGGTACTGAATAAAATAAAAAAATAGGAGACAGTTCTATACTAAAATTAAGTAAATTTACTTTGTAAATTTAAATATTTTAATATGTTGTGAGTAATTCGAGGTTTCATTGTAGCATTTCCAGATATTCAATCTATGAAATAGTTTTTTTTCTAAAAAAAAAAATAGCATTATGTGAGACAAATATCTGCTGACATAGAAAAATGCAGGATGTTCCTGTGCGTTGTTGCATTTTTTTCCTAGAATATCTTTAACCATGAACTTGTGTATCAAATTAACTATTATACAATATTAAAATTTAAAAAATAATTTGTATGTTTATGAAAGCATTTTCGATAGTCAATCTATAAAATATTAAAGAAAAATTGATTAAAAAAAGAAAAAAGCATTATGTGAACCAATAGCTGCTGATAGAGGAGAATGCAAGGTGTGCTCTATTTTTCATTTTTTCATTGTTTTCCTAGACTATCTTTGACCATGAACTTTTGTATCAAATTGGTTATTATAGAATATTTAAGTGTATAAAAAATGTATATTTATGTAGGCATACTTAATATGCAATCTATAAAATATTTCCAATATTTTGTCTAAAAAGAAAATAGCATCATGTGAGATAAAGAGCTGCTGATATAGGAAAATACAAAGTGTGCTCTTGTTGCATTTTTTTCCTAAGCTACCTTGACCATGAACTTCTGTATCAAATTAACTATTATACAATATTAATATGTTAAATAATCAATTATTTATGATTTAATTTCTTTATTTTAAGCATGCAATATGTAATTGATTTTAGATTAATACTATCTTAGTGCTTTAACAAACTTTCTATGTTGGCTTTTATATATTCACAATTGATTGATACGAAAGTTTAATAACTATTTATACTTTTTATACTCAAATACCTTAAATATCACATAAACAATAAATAAAAAATTATAATAAATAAAACAGTAAACCACAACACAATAAAGTGATTATATTGATCAATGTGTAGAGTTACAACAATTTCATGCGGTATAGATTGATTTAATAAAGCAAATGTGCAAGAAGGCGAAAATTTTAAATGTTCGTTTTGAGGAACATCTGTAGAGTTCCATTGTCCTAATTGGAGCTTGCAATAGAAACATTATTATTATTATTATTATTATTATTATTATTATTATTATTATTATTATTATTATTATTATTATTATTATTATTATTATTATTATTATTATTATTATTATTATTATTATTATTATTATTATTATTATTATTATTATTATTATTATTATTATTATTATTATTATTATTATTATTATTATTATTATTATTATTATTATTATTATTATTATTATTATTATTATTATTATTATTATTATTATTATTATTATTATTATTATTATTATTATTATTATTATTATTATTATTATTATTATTATTATTATTATTATTATTATTATTATTATTATTATTATTATTATTATTATTATTATTATTATTATTATTATTATTATTATTATTATTATTATTATTATTATTATTATTATTATTATTATTATTATTATTATTATTATTATTATTATTATTATTATTATTATTATTATTATTATTATTATTATTATTATTATTATTATTATTATTATTATTATTATTATTATTATTATTATTATTATTATTATTATTATTATTATTATTATTATTATTATTATTATTATTATTATTATTATTATTATTATTATTATTATTAATAATAATAATACGTTGGCTAACAGGTTTAAACCCAATTAGAAGCCAACTGAAAAGCAAATAAAGGCTTAATACAGCAGCACAAAAAAAAATTAAAGTATTTTATCCATATTGTAAGTGCTAATCTTCAGCTGTTAGGGATTGCATTAAATTGTAGTTGCGACACATTGCATATAAAGGTGATCTCTTGGAAATATTAATGCGAGGAGTTGGTAAATAAAATGTTTTATGATGTCGAGCATCAAAACTTGGAATTGCAAAATTAAGTTGTCCCAACAGATGGGCACAGTCAATCTTACTTGATATTAAATTATCTACAAATTTTATACCAGCATCAACCCGACGAGAATCTAACGTAGCAACATTAAACCTTCTGAGTAAATCTAACTGAGGTATGCCTTTGACTGGATATGTACCATCTGCCTTAAAACATAAATATTTGAGAAAGCGCCTTTGAACTTTTTCTAATGTATCAATATAACTTGGGAATAAAGGAGCCCAGATAACACATGCATATTCCAGTCTTGATCTGGTAAATGCGTAATACAACATAAACAATGTATCAATATTGGAAAAGGAGCGACTTTGCCTAATAATAAAACCTAACGATTTAAGAGCAGTTGCCACAATATTGTCTACATAAAGTGAAAAAGCCAGTTTGTTATCAAAAATTACTCCCAAATCTGTAAACTTCTCCACCCTCTCTAACACTTTGCCGTCAATGGTGTAGTTATATTCAGTTTTAGTGGTTTTGTTGGTGAAAGTCATTATGAAGCATTTATCATGATTAAGAGGTAAACAATTCTTATGCGACCATTCCCCAAAAAGTCTGAGATCAGCCTGCAAAATATTACAGTCGCTGTCATTATGAATTTCTCTGTAGATTTTTAGGTCATCAACATACATAAGAACGTTAGAATTGAACGAAACCACTATATCGTTAATAAAAATATTAAACAAATGAGGACCTAACACAGATCCTTGAGGTACACCCGAAGAAACCTGTTTGCTGCTGGATAAGTAATCAAAATACCTTACACATTGAGATCTGTTAGAAAGATAGCTGTTGAACAGATTTACCAAGTTGATAGAGAATCCAAATGACGATAATTTTTTTAACAGCAGTTTATGATTAATTCTGTCAAATGCTTTTGAAAAATCTGTGTAAGCTACGTCTACCTGGACTTTCCTATCAAAGCAATCTGAAATAAATTGTGTGATAACACAGAGATTTGTGACAGTAGAGCGACCACTTACAAAACCGTGTTGACGTTGTGATATTAGATGTGCTGTTTTAAACTCTAAAAATTTTTGTAAAATTATTTCAAAAACTTTAGAAAAATTACAAGTTAGTGATACGGGTCTGTAGTTCTTAATTTGATTTTTACTACCTTTTTTATGAATGGGAGTTATGACCGACAGTTTCCAGACAGAAGGAAAAGTGGAAGATTTCAAAATATTGTTAAATATTAAAGTCAGTGGAAATGTAAATCCATCAGGAAGAGACGAAAGAACGAAACCAGGAATTCCATCGTGGCCTGATGTTGCATTAGATTTGATGCGTTTTAAAGCAGCAAGAGTTTCAAATTCGCAAATACTTTGCATATCAATTACAAGGTTTGGTTCATATATATCATTCTGATCGTCAACATTATTAAATACATTGTTTGCAGAATCCAATTTAACAGCAAAGTATTTAGCAAACTCTTCAACTATATCTTGAGGGTCATTAAAAGTGTTCTGATCATTTGTCATTGCATTTGGTATTCCATTAGACTTTTTAAGTCGATTTACATAAGCCCAAAATTGTTTTGGATTTGACTGTATGTTAAGTTCAATGTTGTTCATATAAGCGTGATAAGCTGTTTTAACGTTTTGTTTTATAGTCGATCGTAACTTTTTAAACTCTTCAAGAAAAAAAACATTTAAAGTTTATTTATATTTGCGCCAAAGACGCCATTTAGATTTGATAAGTTTTGTAATTGAAGTATTATACCAAGGTGGAAAGTGGTTACGACGGCAATAAGTAGTTTTAGGAACGTACAAGTCAAAAATGCTATTTATCTTAGCATTAAAAACAGAGCACATGTCATTAACGTCTGCTGTTGCTTCCAGAAAAGACCAATTGGTATCTAGTAAGTGTTGTAGTAAACTTGAATTGTTAGCTTTGCGAAAGTTCCACTGCTTTTTTGCTCGCATACAATCTGATATAAGTTTAAATTTTGAGTTTCGAAGAGGAATTGATATTAAAAGAGGGGGGTTATGGATGTCTTTTTTCAATAAACTATCTATAGATTCAGAGATGTGACAGTTTAGATTACTCAAAACTAAGTCTAAAAATTTATTGTTAGCATTGGAAACATTGTTAAGCTGACTAAGATTAGTGAGACTCAAGAAATTGGAAAATAATTTTAGTTTGTTGCTGGAAACAGCTGATGGTAAAAAGGAGTACTCCGGAAGATTAAAATCGCCTACAATAATTACATGATGGTTGTATAACTCATCTACATTGCTAAGAAGATCGAACAGTAATTCATACTCCTCTTTCGAGGAGCCCGCCTGGACATAGATAACCAAGATAATAATTACAAAATAGTTAAAAGAGTATTTGACAGCTATTAATTCAGTGGAACGAAGAGAATCAAATCCAAGTTTAGATAAATTAATCTGCGTAATAGCAAGCTCCGATCTAAATGCTAACAAAACACCACCACCTCTCAAAACATTCATTCTATTGAAATTTCTATCAGATCTTATGATAGAGTAGTTACTAGGACAAAATTCTTCATTATGAACTGAAGCATTTAACCACGTCTCAGAGAGACAAATTAAGTCAAAATTTGTTTCAATAATGGAATTATGCAGTTCAGTGAGTTTTGTATTGATGCCTCTTACATTTTGATAATATAATGTCAATGGTTCTATCTTAGAGTTAAATATAGATTTATTTTGTTTGACCAAAAACGAAATAATATGATCCTTACTCAATTCACTCGAGATTCCAGAGATACGCAGTCTAGGAGACCGGGGTTTCAGATTTCTAATTTCATATGACTCATTCAACTTATTATCATCAGCAAACTTTTTAAATTCAGAAGGATTAGGGCATTTCACAAGAATTCCACCATTTTTGATAGATCGAACACCAGCAATGCTCAACTTACATTCAGCTGGATCAATTTTATTGATTATATCAGTTTTGGTTTTAGACACCGTCTGGGTAGTTGTTTTAGGTTTAATAACGACAGTAGTGCATGTTTTATTTAGTTTGTCTGCATAGGAAGCAATTTTCGCTGGTGTATTTAAATTTGGAGAATCGACAGGTCTTAATGTCGATGTTATCAACTGAATTTCATCACGCAGCAGAGTATTCTCGTCTTGCAAATCAGTAACACGTTGCGTAAGAATAGTAAGCTGCTTCTGTATAGTTGTTTGTAGAGAGTCAAAGTGACTACTGACCGATGCTGAAAGAGAAGCAAATAAGGCTCTAACTACAGTAGGAAGATCATTTAAAGCATTTTCATCTATTACTTTCGGAACAATCGGGCCAATACTCTTATCTACAGGAGCACAAAAACCACATTTCCAATCATTAACTTTAACCTTGCCTGACGAATATAAATTGGTGAAGGTCGTTTTATCAATATCGGTACATCCTAAGTGATAAGAAGAGTTGCAATTTCCAGAACAAGTTAAATAATCGTCAGTACGACCAATAAATTTATTACATTTAGCGCACTTAATAGCCATGTTCAGAAAAAAAAAACGTTTTTTTTTTTTTTTAACTATCGCAGAAGAGCCGTAGCTCTTCTAACAAGAAGAAGAAAAAAAAAAATTAAAAGACCAGCCAAGCTGGCTTCCACAGCTATGGATTATAAAAATACTTATCGTTAGTAGATGCCAATTTCACAATTTAAATTTTGAAAGTTTAGCAATAATAAACTTGAAGAGCACAGGCAAACTTTACTCCGCACGCATCGCACACACGCACACGACCTGTATCATAAACATGTGACTGTATCTAATGTATTAGTGTAAAAAAATCCAGATTTTGACAAATCACTTGCTGTAGGTGAAGAAAGTTTCCATGTCTTAAATGATAAAAGTCTTTCATCAAAACATGTGTAATTTTTTTTCACTGTAACAAAGCCAATCGAGTCATCGAGACACATTTTAATTAATTAGAGTTAATCAATGATATTCCCTTTCACTGTTTGTTATCAGCAACTCTGCCGTCAAAAATGATGGGTAACTTAATTACTAATTCTACAAAAACATAAGTAATGCGAGTTTGGAAAGAAACGCGCTCGATACTGATTCGATCTTTATATTTCAATGTAAACTTTGCTTTCGGTGAAATTTTGATATTATTTATTTTAAGAATTATATCTTTATTAGGATTCAACACAACGTTTTCTACAGTTCCTTGAGTATATGGAAAAATATATACAGTATCACCCGTTGGCAGGGAAAATGCTAAGCTTTGCTCGCTTATGTTACCATATAACTGTAACGTTTGTAGATAATATAAGTCGCCCAGTACGTTTTCAAATAAGCGATTGAAGTTATGATTTTCTATATGATTGAAGAATTTATCAAGTGACATCACTAACAAAAGTTTGACTAAATAGCTTAAAACTGATCGACTGGTTATATAGACGTTGTGCAGATAATTTTTAAATATGTTTATAGTTGTCTTGCGCATGCGTATCTACTTTTTGACACATTAGCTTTTGTTTGTTTATCTAAACCAACAATATAATAGGTAAAAAAACTACCAATGCTCATGCGTAGATCTGAAACAAAGTATAAAAGTTGAAGAAATTTTAAAAATAAAATAGTTTAATAGTACATCATGGCTTGCAAAGTTGTAAATAAGAGTGAAACACCAATTATGTTAAGTGAACAAATTTTTTTTTTAAACAAGTCAAAAGTAAAATATGTAAGTGTTGGATTTAAAACGGATATAGTATTTTCTCCAACAATTCGTTTTGCTGGAACAAGAAGCTATCACGTTGTGGATATGTGTCGTGAAGACTTTGTTGCTTTTTTGAAGTTAGAACAATGGATTACTGATATTTGTAACAATTGGTCGGCAGTTACCCACAATGACAACCGATCAGAGATGAAGCAGTGTGGAAGTATAACGGTTATGTTCTACGATGTTAAGAGCAAACCTGTTTTGCAAATCTTTAAATCGCAAGAGGACGTAATTTACTTAGGTCAAGAATCGTTAAACAGTTTATTTTACCAAGCTCATGTAATTTTGACAAAAGTACATCTTCTTGAAGAGCATTATTTTTCAACATTCTACAAAACAATGTTAAGAAGAGCATGTAAAATGGAAGGAAATGTGCTAGAAAACATGAAACAACTGCTTAAAGTTATGAAACAAGATGAAAATGTTGCTACGGTAAAACAACTAATGCTTTTAGAACCTGATGTTGTAGTAAAAGATATGGAAACGTGTAAAATTTTTTTTTAAATAATAACAAAAAACATGTTAGGTTTAGCTCTAGTGTAGAAATACGTTTTATGTATGTTTGAAACTTTGCATATAAACAAGCACGGAAAGGACAATGGGAAACAATTGCAAGAGACTCTGCTAGATTTCGTAGAAGAATTGTAGCAACTGGATTGAAAATTTCTAAAGTTTTTGAAAATACGCATAGAAATAAAATATATGATAATATCTATACCTATACTGTAGATAATACTTTTAATACAAATACTAATAATACAGTTTGTTGAGTTTTATTGCATTTTTCTAAAATATAAATTACAACTTTTTAATAATGTCTTTGGATTCAATCCACGAATTGTGTTTTTTATCCATATTTAACCATTTGACATATAGTTTATTTCCTTTTTTTTGTAAAACTTTTTCTATTAGATATACATTGTTGTGTTTTACTTTTTGAAGTTCAAATTCGTAAAAACCGCCTTTAATAATCTCCCCGAGATAATCTTGTATAAGATATGTGCGGGGGTTTGTTGTTTGAATTTTTATTACAGTAAATATTTCATTACTCCATGATGGTGTGTAACCTTTTTTGAACACACTGCGGTGCTTACTTACTCGTACTTTATCTCCGACTCACGAAGCATAGATACCAGGAGTCCGAGCGGTATAGGATTTTTCACATTATTTATGTACCCAAATAATCGACCCAGATGATAGTTCTCTTTTTTGCCACACGCTGCGCGAGGGTTCAGGAGGTACCGATATGTACTATTATTATTATTACACGTAAATACGGACTGGCTAACCTGGCTCGTCAATGTAAAAAAATAAATTAAATTAAATATAAAATATTAATTTATTTTATTAGAATTATTTTTATAAAAAAATGGGAAAGTGCTGTGCCGTTGATGGTTGCCTTAGTGGCCGAAAGGCAAGTGAGCATTTAGGAAAAGTGGCTTTATTCAAAGCACCAAAAGTGAGTAACCTCAAAATAATATTTAAAATTTTATTTTAATAAATAATTGATCATTACATTAGTGTAGTTTTTAAATAATAATATTTAAAAAATGTTATATTTTTATTTTTTTTGTGTAGTATAGAAGTAATTTTTTTAGTTTAATATTTTTTTCTAAAAGGATATTGAAATGCTCAGCAAATGGAGCACTGCTCTTGGCAAAGAATTAAAAAATACCAAATTTATTATTTATTAAAAAAATAATTAATAATTTTTTAATAATGCGGGGGCATTTTCTAGTCAAGTGTTTTAATAAAAGTGCTACGGAGAGAAAAGTTAAATCTAAAAAATCTCGAAAAATTTCCAAATTACATTAACTCGCGCTTACTATTAATAAAAAAAATTATTCACTCTAATTATATAAATAATATAAATAAAAAATACAAAGAAATATTCTGAATATACGTTTAACTTAAATAATTTAATTTTTAAATATTAAACTCGTTTTGTTTGTAACTTATACCATTTTAATAAAAAATATGTTTGATAATAACTTGTTAATTAATTTTTTTCATAAAGTAAGTCAATATAATAATGTCGTCCAAAAGAAAAATAATCACGTATTATGCTTTGATTATCACATATAACGTCATCAAAAATCATAATAGAAAAAGGTTTTGCTTGTTGTGGTGTTAGAACGTTGTTGCCATCATCAAACTCTATATAGACGATTTCTTTTATAGGGTTTAATACTGTTTTTAAAAATGTATATTTTGGCTGATTTAACGTTTTGCAATATAAATAAATATTTGAAAAACGTAAACCGTTTTTATGAAGTAATAAACTTAATAAAGCATTAGTTTTTCCTGATCCCGAGCTTCCAATAATTATTCCCCGCTTTACAGTAGAACCAAAAAGGGATTTATGTTTGGTAAAGGTACTAGTAACACTACAAAAATCATGATTGATAACGTCGAATGAATTTTTTTGTTTTACAATTTTCATGCTTTATACAAGTTGTGAGTAGTAACTAAATATTTTACATAAAAACTAACATTATATACTATTATACATTTCAATAAACATTCAAATACATTTTGATAAACAATTAAATATTTTTCAACAGATCAAACAAGAGGTTAAAATTGCTTTGACGTTCAATATCATAATGGCCCCATGCTAAAGTTTTATTAGAACAATGTATTACAAAACGTTTATCGTCTACAGCTGACAATGCAACTTTATGACGTAATTCTGTGTATATGTCATGTAAATACGATTTAAATATTGACATACTACAATAAACTGATACGTTATTATTTAATACGTTTTGATAATCTGAAATTTGCAGTGTAGTTTGGATAACGTGTTTACTCACACCTTTAGCTTTTTTTTCAATACGGTTGTTTAATTCAACGCAATATGCTTTAGCACTAGTACCGTAAAATGCTTTAATTGGTATACCTGCATATTCATCTTTCATTTTACCAACAATGGAAACATTGGGCTGTATTCCATGACAATTATATTTAGAATAATTTGAGAAATCAAATCTGCTAGTATTTTGTTTCATGTCATCATAAATATTTTCAGTGAAAGTTTTTAATATTAGAGAATCTGTGTCCATATATAAAAGAGAAATATTATTCTGATATTTAGGTTTAAGAAAATCATAAAAAAACTCATACATTACAGTTTTTGTTAAATCTAAAATGCAAAATCCTACATAGATTGGTTTATCATATGTTACAAGAACTTTATTCAATTCTATTGCGATTAAGGTTTCTGAAAAAACTGTGAAATTTTTAAAATTTGGTTTTGCAAGCCAAGTTTCAGCACCAAGTTTACAAGTGTCTTTTGACCAGTGAGTCGCTATTTTAATATCAATACGTTTGTCTACATTTTCCATAGTTTTACCAAACACACTATTATTAAAAAGTTTTCTTAAATCTTTGTCAAATTTGGTTTTAGCTTCTAAACGGTATTTTGAATTTAAATCAATATACTTTTCAAGCCAAGCAGACTGTTTGAATGTTACTATTCTATGAATTTTTTTCAATATCAACCCATGTTTTAAGCATTGCTGTAATGTAATATAATGAATAATATAGTTAGATTTGTTATTTAAATTTGGTATCAATTTAGAAAATTTTCCATTTGGTGGCACAATATTTTCAGGACAAAATGGTAAATCATTATGATAATCATGTAAACTTTTTGGATATTCTAGATCTACTTCAAGAACATACCCATCTTCTGAAGTATGTGATATGTCAGAAAGATTAAAAGTATTTATTTCGTTTTTATCTAACCATCTAAACTTTCCAGTTGGTAAATATTGTTTCATTGCCCATCCGTATAAATTTGTAGCATCTAAATATACAATATAAGATAAAGGATCGTTAATATTATAATTGTCTAGCATTGGATTGTTTGCCTTAGACATTCGCTTCACACATGTACTAACTCCACCTCGAATGCCTTTTTTAAAAAAATGTAACATGTCTATATCGGTTAAAAGTTCTAATTCAACCTGCGTATATTTTAGCATAGCATCCCAACTAAGCGATGGTATGGTAAGATAATGTGCAGGATCTAACCCATATGCGTTCATAGAAGAGTTACGAAAGTTTTCAAAAACATCACAAAGCAATAAAACATCAGATTTTAAGTAAATGTCCGAATAATCACCTAACGTTTTACAGTCAAAAGTTGACCACACTAATTGAGCACGTTGATATGCTTCATCTGAAATATTTTCATTTTTTAGTTTGTCAAAGAAATCAGTTTTATTTGGTAATTGTTGTAGATCTAGCTTATTCCAATCGTTTACAAACGAATAAGGAAATACGCCTTTTTGCCTAATTAGACAAAATTGTTCATCAAGTGGAAAATATTTATTGATTTCATTACATTGATGCGATTCTAAGGTTGAAGCTAATGTTTCTAAAGAAGATGCCAAAAAACGAAATGAATCTACAAACCGTAATTTAAGCTGCTTTTTTATACTATGTCCTTTTTTATTTGTAAAACTACCAACATTAAGAGTTTTGGTTAATGAAATATATTTTTCTTTGGTTTTTCCAATAACTGAGATTTGTTCTTGCTGTAATGCTAATTGCTTTACAAATAAGTGCATGTCGTAATTACTCAAATTGTGAAAAAAAAACTGGAATACAATTTGGAACTTTAAAATTTAAATTGCATGAACTATGACTTGGGCCTCTGAACCGCCCACTAGTGTGCGAATGATCACGTGCTTTAATATCCGTTTCACTAAAGTTTTTTTCACAAATGTGACAAATTTTAGCATGTTTAAACGCAAATTCTTCTTCAGGTGATAAAGGTATCATTGGCTTTATTGGCTCTAAATATTTATAATATGACTCTAACAGATTAGTTTCTAAAGACGTTAGAAACTCTTCTACACATTTTTTTTCTCTAAAAGGTTTGAAAAATGATAACGTATCATCAAAATCACATTTTATATAGTACGCACATGAATAAGGTTGATGTAAATGTGTTTTTACATGAAAACTTTCTGTATTTGATTTAGAATTTGGTTTGCAAGTAGCTAAAGGCGTGAGTAAACACTCAAAATCTGCATAAACTACAAATGGAACTTTGTATTTTTTTTGATAATTTTCAAATTGTAAAATGTTGGATGGAATTGTTTTCCCAAATTTTGTATTTCTAAGTGCTGTGTTTGGAATTTTAGTATAAACTAATGCACAATCATGTTTACAATATCGCTCTAATAAAACTTTAGTTGAAAAATTTTGCAAACAACCAGCACAAAAATATTTTCTACTGCGATGATTTGAAATTTGAGCCGAAACTAATCGTGAAAAATCAGTAATAACACAATAATGTTGATTACCATTATCTTCGATTAATAATAAATTTATATGAACGTCTTGTTTGACTTTTAAAAATTTTAAGGACCTACTATTTCATAACGTTTTTTGTTGTTATATGGAATAAGTTCTAAACCGTATACATTAATTGAAATACTATGTGGAAATACTGTGTGTGAAAAATGTGGATAAGATGTTGGATTCCATTTGGGACCATTTGGCTTAATTAAAGCTGCAACAATACTCCAACCAAAACACTTGTCACTATTTTGAATGTTTATAACAGCATTCCTTTTTTTAATGCACACTGGAAGGTCTATGAATGAAGAAGTTCGCAATAGATTGTACTTATTTATATTTATTTCTAAATATAATATTTGCGCTAACGCCCACCCTAAAAAAAAACATTCTCTAGTGTACTTTTTTTAATACAATGTTTATGTCTACAAACCTGAATCTTTCTCTGCAAAAATTTCCATTTTATGATAAATTTCATCTCTAAATTCTATCAGAATATCCTCTAGAATGGTTCCTCGTGTGACTATTTTATTTTCTGTACAAAACGCTTTAATATCCGACAAGTTTTTAGCTTCAATAGTATATAATCCATATAATTCTAAATTGATTTTTAGTGTAATCATTTCATCTAACTGCTTTTGTAGTAAATCACATATTTTTGGACCTTCGCTTTCAAAAAAGTCTCTAATGTTTACATAATCTTCTTCTGGAATTAAACGATAAGTAGCAACTTGTTTTTAAAATGCTGTTGCAACATTAAAGACGTTTGCTGCTAAAGATGTTACACAAAAGTTTTTGTGATGACGACTTCTTAGGTGATTGCTTAAATGTTGCGGATTAATAAAACTTTGACACGAGTTACACTGCACTGCATCTGTAAAAATATTTTTGAATAATACTAAATTTAATATGCTAGAAGTTTATGACTTACTGTGGGAATTTTCAATGTTTCGTTTTTTCGATGGATTACACGTGTTGGCCATATGTCGGTTCTTATTATAAGAGGTTGAAAAAGTTTCGCTATACCAACCACAAATATGATTATTCTTAAATTTAATAACATTATACTTAAATTCAATACTTAAAATTTGACTGTCTTCAGTTACTACACACAATAAATGATTGGTTCTACATTAAAATATAAAACCAATCATTTGTTACATGCAGATATCCAGCAAGACCAACGAGGAGGAACAGTCTGCTTGCCATTGTTGTTGTCGCGAACAACATAACAAATGCAGTAATAAACTCGAAAATAAAAATACCTAAAACTCATACTTACAAATTAAAAAAACTCATTATGAAAAATACTCAAACCAACGTTAACATCATCACCCCAATACATTTTTAATTTTTTCCAATGTTTGAGTATTAATTGTTCGGTATTTGCCAGCAAGCAAGAAACTCATCATCATCGTCATTCAAAACTGAAGATTTCTGATCTTGTGTTGCTGGAATTACGTCATCACAATCAATACTCACACATTGTTGAGGTGGAACAAGTGGTTGTGATTCTCGCAAGCTTGGTCTTGATGCTTGCGAGATTGGTGTTGGTTGCCTTACAACCCTTGACGCCACTTGACGTTTTTTAATGATGCGCCTTGTCGGTTTGGTCACCCAACGTTCATTTGTGTGGACGTGGTGATGTTCATAAATATTATTATTCGAGACATTCGTAAAAGTCTCGGATTTTTCAGATGTTGTGTAATATGGATGGTAGTGATGATAGTGGTAATAGTGATGTACATGCACAATTTTAACAGTATCATCACTACCATCATCGTCTTCATGATCAACAATCGATTCTTCATCAGAAATTACTTTCTCATCAGGAATCGATTGCTGACTAAATCGAGCCTTCTTGGGGAACACGCTGCTGCGTCGCCCAGTGGACTCATGTCTATGTTGCACATTAGATGACACAATGTTTGTGGCATTGGTCACCTGTGCATTTTGTTGGGACTCCACGAGCTCTTCATCCTCTTGGTCAGCAGTGCTGACCTCACCACGTTCCACATTCGAACAAGGCACATTATTAAAAACGGTTCCACTATTAGGAGTAAGGGGTGACAATGGTAACGCGCTATTTACACTTGAAGGCCTCGCTACTGCATTTATTGAAGCAACAGTTCTCCTGTACTAGCTTCTTGCCTTAAACGTTCCTTGAAGCTCTTGGAAAATGCGTTCAGACTACCTACACTCAAACTACTAGTGACAAACGTGTCCATTTCTTTAAAGTAGGCATTTTGCACATTATCTGGGCAATTACCAAGAGCTTCATTGAATAATCGCTCATTTTCACTTGGATTGGCATTAGACGCTTTTTCAAGTTCTACTGCAAATTGCTGCGTTAGAGTTAGGCAATCCGGTTGTCTAATTACAATATTTTCTAAGACATGAATTCTGCGATTTGCAGCAACAAAATTGTACGGATCTTGAGGATTTAGTACATATGGGTTAACGGATTGCAAGCGGCATTGTTTGGCTTGCATTTTGGTTTGACATTTTGAACAGATCACAAACAGATCACAAACAAAAACTCACAAAAAACAATTAACGACGCACGTGAATAGGTTTAACAATTCGTCAGACCGGTACAACAACAATTGGCATAACATCAGCTTACTATCCCCTTTATACCCTCTCCCACTCCATTAACCACCAAGAAAGTAGGGATCTTTCGAGGTTAAAGGCTCAAGGTTTTTGCTGATTTTGCAGTCTAGGTTGCAGAAGGTTTGTAAGATTGCACTCTTTGAAGGTCAACGTCAGCAGAAAAAACGCTTACTGCTATCAAGTTTTGCGCCTGCAGCATAACCTTTAATCTGTGTGAACTACTGCGTAATATTATTCTTGTGAGAAGGTCAATGAGGTGTTTTTTTCTAGGTATTACATAATGTTGCTTACATTTGTTGAATTTTTAGTTAAGTGCGTTGTTCTGTAAGATTAAGCTTCTCGCAAAATTAATATTACACTGTAGTTCACAGAGATATAAGGTTACATTTTGACACACGTGTGTTTTATACTTATTTTACATTAAAAAAACAAAAAAAAAGTAAAAAATATAATTTAATAAAAGACACCCTTTTAAATAGGGGTTGTTTTCAAAACACAACTGCAAAACATTAGATCAGTGCGCTTTACCACACTACCGCACTGTATATTTTTAATTTTTTTTATTTTTTTATTTTTTTTGAAAAAAAAAAAAAACAGTCCCACAAATTGGCTTTGGTTGTTAAAACTTACATATTTGAGTTTTACTCTAAAAACTACATATTATATTAAAATTTGAAAGGGTTGCAACCCCTTTTTTTAACCCTTTTAAAAGAAATAAAGTTTAGCGAAACAATTTTGCATTTTGTATTGAGATACAGAAAAATATTAGTAACACATATCACAAATCACTTTAACGCTACTTGTGTTTTTTAGGAGGGTACATGTTACAAAAACCACTTTGCTCTTGCCAAAATTTAGAAATTAGTTTATATACTTACTTTTAACAATCAATTATATACATTTACAAAATTAAAATTTTTTCTGATAAATTTTTTTTTAAGGGTTGTTTTGAAAACTTTATCGGAACATAGTCGACTTTGACCTCAAATACCTTGTATTTATTTAAGGATTATAAAAATATAAAAATTGTTAGGTGAAAAATGTTTGGTTAAAGAAATAAAAATTTTACCATCTCCTATTTAAAAAACATGCATTTTAAATAATTTGTATTTGCAAAATGCTTCTTTTTTCATAAGAGTCAAAATTTGATCCAAAGTACGGTATTTGAGATATTTGCGATAGAATGAAGTGATTAATATATAGTTTGTTTCAAAGAGATACATTGCGAAAGAGATTTTTTATTAGGATAATTTATACACAATGTTATTGATTTTTATATAAAAAACAAAATAAACTTTCTAATTTAATTTTTTGCTATATTTTATAAATGCTTTCTAAAAATCCTACGGTTTTTAAACTACAACGACAACGCTCTGAAGAATGAAATAAACAGTTAGGTGTACTCAATTTTAATGATGGAGTTTCAGGTAGTTCAACAATATTTTCATCCAAAACTTCTCTTAAATAAACAGCCTTTTCTTTTCCTTTAACATAAATGTTATCAGCATTAGAGGTCCACTTTTGTAATATCTTTTTACACTGTTCAAATTCCATTTCTCCTTCATTCCACTTTATACAGTGATGTTTTCGCATTAACCATTTTGCTTGTTTCTTATATTTGAGAGATAGCTCCTCAAAGGGAAAAGGTGGTTTAAATACACAATGTGCAACTTTTTTATTTTTGATTACCGCTAACTCTTTAATAATAAATTGTTGATCATCTACTTTAAATTATTGCATATCTACAATTGCATTCATTTTTACATTTGTTTTACAGCTTGTGTTTGAAGATTATAGGTGAAAATACGGTCGCTAATTATAACAGCATGTGCGGTTGTATTATTTGGAATTATCGAATTTGTATCAAACTCGATTCTTAATACTACTGCTTGCGTTTGAAACCCGAGTTTTTGATAAGAACAGTCGACGATTGTCAAAGGAAAGTTAGATTTAAACTGAGCTGGTGTTATTGAACACTCAGTTTTATCTTGATAATAGTAAGTTTTTCGAAATTGTGTAAACATTTTACATAATGTAGCAAATTGATTGTTATTGAAAGAGATATTCAAGTTTTCATATGGATAGCGTTCATTATTTAAGAATATGCGAATATTAGCAAAATCACAATGATCAAACTCACTCATATCTTTTTTTAAGTCTCCTTCTCGATTAGTTTGGAATCCAAGTATTATATAACGTGGTGACTCAAGTTTTGTGTAACTTTTTACAGACCATATTTGTTTTGTGGTATTTGGTAACGACGGATAACTATGTAACTGCCAACTACGAAAGGATAAAATAACATCTTTACCCTTCTCAATTTTTTTTGTAAGTGCTACTTCTTCTCGTAAACCGGGGAAATATGAGGTACTTTCCAAACAATTCTATCGAGAATGACTTTTGGTTTGTCATTCTTATTCAATGTAATTAAAGCATTATTATCCGAATTACTTCGAATTAATATTAATTCTTGTGCAATATTAACTATAACTTCTGTATAATCTTCAGCAAAACCCAATAACATTTTAAGTGGAATACAAACGTTAAATTTTCCATTCACCACTATACTACTTTTTTGACTCCAGAACCAGCCTGCATTTTGATAACGTATACTTTCACTCTGATTGAATGACGCTAATGCTTTCATTGTACTTGTTATTTCTGGTTTTGTATTAATATCTATTGTTTGTCCATTTACTTCATATCTTATTTCACTAAATAAAAACACCACACCGTTATTAACAAACTGTGTTTGGGTATCCGGTATGTTATAGTCTTTAACAATTCGACTTTGTATAAACAAACGACTATCACTGGGTCTAGTACATAAATCTTCAGGTAATCGAATTCTTATTTCATCATTATTTTTATATCGCGATGTATAAGCTTCATGACTATAAAATCTATAGCTAACAATAGACTCATCTATTGATGGCTTTTCAACAAGATCAAACATTTTTATATAATTTAAACCCTAATGACTCAAGAAACTTTTTATTTTCAACAGTTATCAGCTTGACGCTTTTCTTCTTACTAACTCGATCTACACACACTTTAATGCATTTAGTTCTTTTTTGATTAAAGTTAATTCCCATCTCTCAATTCTTTCCTCACATGTAAACCTACAGTGACTGTCTCGTTTTGGAAATTGATTAAGTTTCCGTTTTGATCAACTATTTTAAGGGTTATGTTTCGTATACTATCTACACTAATAGGCAAATAAATTAAATGATCGGGAGCTTCTACAATTTTAAATCCAGGAGGTACATTTGGAAAAAATTGATGAATGATTTGAGCGGGTCTATCATTTCTAAAACTATCAACAGCAATATTACATTCGATACAAATTGAGTTTATTTTCATTATATTGACAATCCAATCTGATTCGTGAACAACATTTTTTTTTAAAAGTTTTTTACCAAATCCCAGTATTGATCCAATTGTATTTGGTTTTTCAAAATTAATGTCTTGTGTTGCTTTAAAATGAGTATGGGAAGTGTTTCTATTTGAGCTGATATTTATATAATCTCGATTAAAGTATTTTTGTACCTCTTTCTGTAAATATGCATTGATATCTACTAATTGGTAACACCCGGTAGGTATCGTGAATTCTTTGTTGCCAAAGTAGAATTTATTACACCCTTCTTCTATATTTGGTATTGAGTTATATACTTCAAAACTAGTCAAACCTATCACATATTTTCCATTGCTTGTGTCAATAGGTGGATTATATTCACTAGTAAGCACTGACGAATTGCCGATTAAAACGAACAACATTTTGCTTTTAAAGCATGTTTTACACTGTTGTTATTTTTTAATTGTATACATATAAAAACTTTAAGCACAGATGACCACAATTAAATGTGTCAAATTTTTGAAATCTTTCAATGTTATATTGAATGTTGTTTTTTAAACTATCACTTTTAAAATATCTTATTAACTCCAGTGGAGGTTTTAAGTGTCCCATGCTATCAAAATACATAATACTATTTTTTTTACTATATGCGGTCCAATGTGTGCCAGGTCCAGCTTTATCATCTAAATTTATAATACCGCTTTCATTTTTACAGATTTTTTTTTGGTAAATTATTTCTCATGTAAACACCACGAAAGTTTTGTATTTTTAATTTGTGAACATATTTAATTAAATCTATGTTAGATAAAGCCCGTTTAGGCAGTTTTATTGGTAGTTTTTTTGATACCATTGACTTGGTCCAACAAATAACCCTTTGCCTTTTCTTTTCATTCGTCTAGACCGTTGTTTTCGAAACCCTTTTCCTTTAGCGAAAAGTTCCATCGCTTTGTTATGTCGTTGCGTCTCTTCTAATAATTTCTTATCTGCTTGCGCTTTATTTACAGCCGTTGCAATTCCAGCTGCGCCTTCACCTAAACCTCCTAACACACCTAATAATGGAAGAAGAAATGGTAAAAAGCCTCCACGTTTTGGAGCTTTTAGAATTCGTTTTTTTCTGTGTTTTTTTTTTAAAAACCCATTCCTAATTTTCTTTTTGCTTTCATTAATGTTGTGACTGCTAATGCTGCAGCTTTTTCTCTAAAAGATGCACTTTTTGCTTTTAAACGTTCAATTGCTTTTTCTATCAATATTTTGTCTGCTTTGTGACGTTTGTCTAACTCTTTTTCTTTTGAATATGCTATGTCGTGCTCTCTACAGGCAGAGTCTAACGGATTTATTCCGCTATCTCCTCGTTCTAATCTTTTTTCTAACTTTGTACCAGGAGTTTATTAATTAAAGTATTTATTATACCAGTACCTTTCTTACAAGTATTTTGTTTACTATTAAACTTTGTGTTTTTATTTTTACATTTATATATTTTCATCTCCATATACAAACAACTTTAAGCCAACTAAATTAGTATTAAACATACACTACTATTTATACTATTTCTAAGTGATCCTCTACAGTTACAACTCTATTCTACTATCGGCATCATCTTCAAACAAAGCCTCGTCCTCACTATCGCTGAATTCGAGCATTCTAAGCAAACTCCGATATTTTAAGATCAAAACACCTGGTGGTCCATTACATCTTCTCATGTCTCGATGCATAACTGGTCCTTCACAGCGATTGCACCATAACAATATTGGACCTGGTGTATGATCGTGCTGTAGATACATTCGTCCTCCTTCTTCTCTAGCACAAAAGCGACACAACCTCAATGTAGATAAACTAGATAACGGTCCCGTGTACAACACTTTGTAGCAATATCGATTTCTTCGTCCTACTACATTAAATACTATATTTATAACAAGAAAACTTTAAGCTTTTTTACACTTACCATATATAGGGCGAACTCTTCTTTTTATTCCTGGAGGTTGACACATAATGCTCACTATATGCAACACATTAACTATAGTGAAACACTACATTTTCATATTATCACACAAACGTCTAGAACGTTCTTTTATACAACTCGTTTGTATTAGACGACATGCTAAAAAATTTTAAGAGAGGGGCAAGATAACCCCCACTTTTTATTCATGATTGCGTAGTAGAAAAACTTAACAAGGCTAAGTGACGTAGTACCCTTGGCTCTCTAAGGCAAAGTGACGTAGTCAACCTTGACCTTGGACTGTCAAAGCAAACTGGTTCATTCGACCTTGACCTTGGACTGCCAAAAACCAAGTGTCGCCGCCGACTTTGACCTTGGGCTGTTTAGGCTAAGTGGTGCATTCGACCTTGGCCTTGGGCTGTCAAAGCCAAGTGACGCATTCGGTCTTGGCCTTGGAACTCAAGGTCAAGGCCTCGTGACGTAAAGTGGTGGGGGGAGCATTTGCTTCCCCACTTGTTAACTACTGCTGCGTTCTGAATTTCTTCTTTTGGGGAAATAAAGGTCTACAACACTGAATCTTTGCTTTACTTCTAACAAATCTCTTTGTGTGAAATCCAGGACTTTGATCAGTTATTGCGTTGTGAACAACAGTTTGAAACTCAGTCCCCTTGTTGTACGAAATACTAGCAGCTTGACATTCTATATCCTCCTTTTTTTAGAAAAATCTACTCTTTTTCCTCCAATCAATTTAGCGAGCCCACTATTATATGATTCAGCAGAGTTATTTGTCACCAAGCACCAATCCGTGCTTTTTTTTTTTTTGAAGACTTTGAGTACTAATGCTTTGTGTTGCCACTTGTACTGTTGTCAGTAAACTAAGTTTTTTCTAAATTTTCGAAGAAGTTTCTTAGACGCCACCACTATAAAGAGAGTTTTTTGTGTCAAAGACTTTGTGTACTAATCTTCCGTGTGTTGTCAGTTGTACTGTTGTCAGTAGACCTCGTTTGATGTTGTTTTAGATGTCATCACCAAGCACCAATCAGTGTTTTTTTTTATTTGAAGACTTTGCTGTGCTGCCACTTGTACTGTTGTCAGTAAACTAAGTTTTTTCTTAATTTTCGGAGAAGTTTCTTAGATGCCATCACTATAATGGAAGTTTTTTGTGTCAAAGACTTTGAGTACTAATCTTCCGTGTGTTGTCAGTTGTACTGTTGTCAGTAGACAGACCCCGTCTGATGTTGTTTTAGATGCCACCACCAAGCACCAATCAGTGTTTTTTTTTTATTTAAAGACTTTGCTGTGTTGTCACTTGTACTGTTGTCAGTAGATCCTATTTTTTGTATTTTAAAAGAAGTTTTTTAGACGCTATTATCACCAGACATCAGTTATCGTTGTTCTTTTGTTTGAAGATTTGAAGTATTAATCTTCTAAGCGTTGTCAGTTGTAATCTTGCCAGTAAGACAAGATCTTTTAACCCAACATCAATAAGAAATTTGAAAAGTTCTGCCAAAAAAATGTCAGTGTTTCGATAATTTCAAGCTGTGAAAGCTTTTTTTGCATGAAATATTAAATCTCAAGTATCTCATAAAGGTTTCATGTAATCTGCAACGCAAGAGTTCTTGTATTGAAGACTTCTAGAGGTTCTAAGGCGGTTAAATCTAACCGTAAACGATAAAACAGCATTTAAGTGTGTCGGTGAACTTAGTTTTCAAAAACTAAGTTTTTTCTATGTTTTTAAGACGATTTAAGATTTCATATGCGATTTTTAGCATCAATTTAATGTTTTCGATGAAATAATTAGGGTTTTCAAAGTCAAGTGCATTTAGTATTGCTGTTGTAGAGCTTTTAGCAGTTTTGTGTACCTCCAAATATTTCGTTCGTTTCCCACCATGACTTGACCGGACCACCAATTGACGTTTGAGTAGACTGCAGCATTGATTTGAGACTATTTAGGGGGCCAAGAAGTCGTACAAAAACTAGTTTTACATGAAATTTGTTGCTATTTCAATAGCAATGCAGAAAGTGAGAGTTTGTTTAGTTTTTCATCAAATTGGAATGACTCAAAAAATAAAACAAAACGTGAATATGACGTTAAAAACCGAATTTTTGATAGATGTGTTATATCTGTATAATCATGTTTTTTTGATATATTTTTTTGTTTTTATTTAATTTATATATATATTTTTTGGTTGAAGATTTTTGTTTTTTTGTTGTTTTTTTTTTAATTTTTTTGATTATTTTTTTTTATTATTAGAAACTATCTGCGGTTTTTTCGCTTAACAAACTGCGTTCTTTCTTCATTTAAATTTTCTAAAAATGAACACACCTCCAAAAATTTTATTCCGGCGCCTAAGGGTCTTGGAGCCCACTATTTAGGCATTTTGAAGCCTTAAAACCTATATGTTGAAAACTATTAGCCTTAAAGCCAATAGAATATAGGGCCTCAAACCCCCAAAATTAATTTTATTTCGGTGCTTTAGGGCCTTCGAGCCACCTATTTAGGCATTTTAAAGCCTTGAAACCTATTGGTTGAAAACTATGTTGGCTTTAAAGCCAATGAAATCTAGAGACTCAAAGCTCCTTAAACTTAAATTGCGAGGCTCAGTTCAAGGCTCCAGTGGCTCATTTAATAGTTTTATATTTTTTTTATAAAATTTTTTGTTATTTATATTTTTTTTGTTTGTAGAGTTTAAGAATCTAGAAAAGCGGTTAGTTATAATAATTGAGCTCGAAACTTACTTCCACAAAATCACATTTTAAAAAAAAATGTAATTTTTTTCAAGAACTAAATAGTCTGGAAAAGCGTTATAACATGTAAAAGCTTAAAACTTATTTCTAAAAAATTATATTATTTTGATAATTTTTTTAGGCTTTATTGTTTTTCATATATATTTTTTGAAACTTAAAATTCAGAGAAGCTATTATTTAATCTACCTAAAAGCTAAAAACTTATTTCTAAGAAATCATTTGTTTTTGATGATTTTTTTTTTTGAATTTTATATTTTTTTTTTTATTTTTTTGGGTCAGAACTTAAAATCTAAGAGCTATTAATGAATCCACCTAAAAGCTAAAAACCTATTATTTAATCCACCTAAGAGCTAAAAACCTATTTCTAAGAAATCATTTGTTTTTGATAATTTTTTTTTGAATTTAAAATTTTTTTTTAATTTTTTTGGGTCAGAACTTAAAATCTAAGAACTATTATTTAATCAACCTAAAAGCAAAAAACCTATTATTTAATCCACCTAAAAGCTAAAAACCTATTTCTAAAAAATCATTTGTTTTTGATGATTTTTTTTTTATTTTTTTTTTTTTTATTTTTTTTTGGGTCAGAACTTAAAATCTGAGAGCTATCATTTAATTCACCTTAAAGCTAAAAACCTATTATTTAATCTACCTAAAAGCAAAAAACCTATTTCTAAGATATCATTTGTTTTTGATAAAATTTTTTTGGACTTTATTATTTTTTTTTTTGAGCCAGAACTTAACCCTTTGCGGCCCAAGGGTAGAAAAAATGTTTCAAAATTTGTGAAAATTTTATTAGCACTTGCAAATAACAATATTTAAAGAAATATTAACAAAAAAAAATTCTTTTCTCATAGTTTTTTTTAAAAAAAGGCGGTATGTAAAAGCTTAAAACTTATTTCTAAAAAATTATATTATTTTGATAATTTTTTTAGGCTTTATTGTTTTTCATATATATTTTTTGAAACTTAAAATTTAGAGAAGCTATTATATCTACCTAAAAGCTAAAAACTTATTTCTAAGAAATCATTTGTTTTTGATGATTTTTTTTTTGAATTTTATATTTTTTTTTAATTTTCTTGGGTCAGAACATAAAATCTAAGAGCTATTATTGAATCCACCTAAAAGCTAAAAACTTATTATTTAATCCACCTAAAAGCTAAAAACCTATTTCTAAGAAATCATTTGTTTTTTGATAATTTTTTTTTGAATTTTAAATTTTTTTTTCATTTTTTTGGGTCAGAACTTAAAATCTAAGAACTATTATTTAATCAACCTAAAAGCAAAAAACCTATTATTTAATCCACCTAAAAGCTAAAAACCTATTTCTAAGAAATCTTTTGTTTTGATGATTTTTTTTTTATTTTTTTTTGGGTCAGATCTTAAAATCTGAGAGCTATCATTTATTCACCTAAAAGCTAAAAACCTATTATTTAATCTACCTAAAAGCTAAAAACCTATTTCTAAGATATCATTTGTTTTTGATAAATTTTTTTTGGACTTTATTTTTTATTTTTTTGGGCCAGAACTTAACCCTTTGCGGCCTAAGGGTAGAAAAAATGTTTCAAAATTTGTGAAAATTTTATTAGCACTTGCAAATAACAATATTTAAAGAAATATAAACAAAAAAAAAGTTTTTTCTTATAGTTTTTTTAAAAAAAAGGCGGTATGTTAGGTATACCACAGGGCAACAACTAACACAAGCATTATTTCTGGTGGTAATCATAAAAGCAATTTTTTGTGCTTGAAAGACACAAGGCAACTTTGCAAATTTTGCAAGCCTAATTAGATCTTTTTTGATGTTGCTTAGTGCTGCAAAGGGCACATCTACGGGATGTGTCGTGAATTGGCATGTGCAACGATTGATCCGTTCTTACTTCCAAAGGCTCCATTTTCTTGAATTTGCTAGGAGGTGTATTTATTGAATTTTCATTTTGTCGCTTTGCTTGCCCTGTTTTTGTAGACCCTGCTCCAACTAGCCCAGCAATAACAGATAGTAGAAACTCCTTCAAAGATAAACGTTTTTTTCCATAACATCTGCTTTGAAAAATTATGTAGGAGTTTACAACGGCTACATCAATAAAGTGCCAAAATATGCGAGGCCACCACTTCTGGCTTTTTCTATTTATTTCATAAATTTTCTTCAGCATATCTTCTTTGTCAACAAATCCCATATTTTGATTATAATTTTTCAGAACGATAAGACATGTAACTTCTTTGATTTCCCCATTTTTTTGCTTTCTTTTTACAATGTCTAGTTCTGTTGGGTTCTCAAAGTTAGAGGCAATTAGAACTATTCGTTTGTCCATCCACTTGACACAACTTATGCCATCTATCGTGTTTCTCCAATCGTACTCTCCGCGGGATAAACTTTTATCGGGTAAAAAGTCGGCAGGCATTCCTTTTCTGTGTTTTCGTATTGTTCCGCTGGCATAAATTTTTTATGCTCTAAGTTGCCGCAACAAAGGAAGAGACGTAAAAAAGTTATCAAAGTAGACAAAATACCCCTTTCCTTGCAAAGAACGTGTCAAGTCTAACGCAACTCGTTCACCCAAGTTATTTTCTGGTAAGACGGTAGTTTTGCCAGTGTAAATTTGAAATTCGTCAATATACCCTGTATCGTACGCCCTAGTCTAAATTTTGTAACCCCATCTAATTGGCTTATTGGGCATATATTGACGAATAAATGAGCGGCTTTTTTGTTTGAAATTGTTTTTTTTTACCTTATAAAAACTTTTAAAAGTTTGGCTAACCGAATCTAGAAAAGGCCGTAGTTTGAATAATTTATCAAAATTTTGTTCTCCTCGTTTTGGTTGCAGAATGTTATTATTTAGATGGATGTGCCCTAAAAGCCAATCAAATCTATTCCGACCCATCAAGTTAGATATATAAGTACATATCTCTGAGTTCGGTGCGTGAAGACCAAAAATCTCTATAGCTAGGCATTTTTTTAATGCCCATCAGTAAATTAATGCGAATAAACAACTTAATTTCTTTATGGTTTGTGGGCACAAAAGGTTTTCCTTTTTGGGTAGCGTATAGATTGGTTTGAAATGTAATATGTTCAAATAAATCTTCATTTATTAAATACGTAAACACTTTAACGGGGTTTTCGACTTCTTCGGGCAATTTAGGTCCAATTTCTTATATAAATACTAACAACTGAACGTCACAATAACATAGAGTAAGGTGTTATGTCAAACTACAATAACAAAAACTGAAATCAACTTTTAAACAACAGAGAGCGCTTTTCACGGTTTCATATTAACATGATGGTACGTTAAAAATACCACTAGGCTTCAAGAAAATAATTTTTTAAAAGGTGGTATGTATATTATACCACTGGGCTCGAAAGGGTTTTAAAATCTAAGAGCTATTATTTAATCCACCTAAAAGCTTAAAACCCATCTCTAAAAACTCATTATATTTAGGCATGTTTAGGCATTTTGAAGCCTTAAAACCTACATGTTAAAAACTATGTTGGCCTTAAAGCCAATCGAATATAGGGCCTCAAACTTCGTTCCTCATTTAAATTCTCCAAAAACTAACCCCTAAAATTAACTTTATTTCGGCGCCTTAGAGCCTCCTATTTAGGAATTTTGAAGCCTTAAAACCTATTTGTTGAAATCTATGTTGGCCTTAAAGCCAATAAAATATAAGGCCTCAAATTTCTTTTCTTATTTAAATTTTCGAAAAATTAAGCCCCAAAATGAGTCAGAGCTTTACTTTTTTAGAATTCTTTTTGTTTGTGCGTAGAGCCTCAAAGCCCTATTTTTAAAAGTTCTTATACTGAGAGCCCCACAGCCTTGTTGGTTTTGAAATGCGTTTCAGGGCCCCAAAGCCCCATTTACTCTAATTTAATCTTTTTAGAAGATTCGGGTCTCGAAGCCTAATTGTTAAAAGAATTTTGGGGCTCTAAGACCCATTTTTCAGTTGTTTTATTAAAAACAATTGTTTTCAAGTTCTCCCCCCTCCTCTCCCCCCTCCTTTCCCCCCTCCTCTCCCCTTTCTTCTCCTCTATGTTGTACCGTTTTTAAGCAGTTATATGCCCGGTTATAACCCCCTGTTGCCAACGCCTCTGTTGTGAGCACTTTTGCTGTCACTGGCTCTCTTCCCGGGAGAGGCATCTTTAGGACCCGTTGGTTGATGCCGTGGATGTTCCCTGTTCATTCCAGCACCCATTTTAATTGGGGTGCCTCCCCAAGGGTTAGTTCACCCTTTTTATTTCCACTTGACAACATTTGCCAGAAATTGTATCTACCACAATTGCTCGAAACAAGCTTAGAATGTGATGATGGAAAGTAGACAATCTACCAGTATAGTGACGCGATATCATTATACCAGAAAGCAGAGAAATACCTGCACCCTCAAGACAAAAACCAACACACAAAATAGATGGGACAAACAAAGATAAACACACACACACACAAAACTGATACAATCATTTGGAATAGATAAAAAAGAAATAATTGATAAAGATACTAGAAAGATAACAATAACTGAGAAACAGAATAAGTTAGTATGTTATAAAATTGAATAGTGTAGCAATAATAAAGGTATAAGATTATATAGCTTTTTTAAAAAAACTTCTCCTATGGCAAAACCCTACCCGTATACGGTTAAAGTACGCCTCAAAAACCAACCCTAATTCAATTTTTCTCGCCTCTGACAAGATATGACGACTATTATTAAAAAAAAATAGTGTTACTATATAATCTTATAGCTTTAGCCAAATTACTAATTTGAGAGAAAAAACATTCAAAAAGTCATAAATAAAAAAAAATAATAGTCTAGTGTAATTTTAAGACAAAAGCCCGCTTAGTAAAAAAAATGATGCCGTCTATGCATACAGTGCTTCCAAGCAAACATGAGCTCCGAAAAATACGCGAACAAAATCAGTGAATTCAAATTAACCAATCAGAAGCTCAACGTGTCTAAAATGAAACTTACAGCGCCCTCAGACCACGCCCCTCCCAGTTGCTAAGAATGGTTTAAATTCTCTAAGAATATTATAGGCTTAAAAAAACATAATTTACGGCAAGTTCAAACTATTGCTGACTTGACTTGACCAGACCGATCCTGGCTTAAGCGGTAAAATTGTTTCTATACTTAATTGTCTATAACCTATAATGGTCTACACACCGTTTAACTGTCTTCTAATAAAAAAATTTACATTTTATTTATTAAAAAAAAAGCAAAATTAGTAAAGATTGAAGAGACTCATCATTCAGAAAAACGCCATAACGCAATACCGGTTTTGAGCTACAAAAGATTTTCGAATGAAACGAATGAGCACAAAAAAACAGCATTAAAATAGATTAACATAATAATAAGATTAATAGATTAAGTATTGATCAGTTAATATCTCTTAACTGGCAATCATCTCAACAAGAACTCTAATATGGAATATGAGAATTAAAACGAAAATGTAAGCTTAAAGTACTACTCTGTCAGTTAATCCCTCGTCAGACATTAACTGCAGCTCAAGAAGTACTCCATTGTAGAAGATAGAAAAAAAAAACAAAAAAAAAGCGTTAAAATCAGAGATTAACTATTACTTAGACAGTTAATCCCTAGTCAGACATGGACTGAAAAGCAGCTTAACAAGTACTTCATTGTAGAAGATGAAAAGATAACCAAAAGACGCCTAAATTTGTCAAAATAAAAAAATGCTTTTTTTTTACAAGGCTTCTATAAAATTAAATAAATATTAAGCAAACAAACGGAACAAAAAAAAGCCCAAAAGACTGAAATTTAAAACAAAATAGCATCTAGTGCAATTAACTATTCGAACTAATTTGTTATTGGCTAGCCTGGAAAAAGCCGAAATCTGTCAAAATATAATGATACCTTCTTTTGCTTTACGACGCTTCTATAATAAAAATATTGACTAAACAAATGAAGCAAAATGGCATTTTGTGTAATACTCATTTGCTATTGGCTAGTCTAGAAACAAAAGAATATTGATGGTAATAACTAAATAGGAAAATGATTTGGTAAACAAAAAACAAATTGATATAATTAAAATGGCCGACCACCAATAGATGTCGAAAAACAGTAAAACTGATAAGAAATGCTCATTTTATAAATTATTAATTAATAAAATTCAATTAAAAAAAAGAGTTCTCATCTTATAATTATATAAACCTATTATTATCAAATTCTATTATAATTTTTTTTTTTACAAAAAAAACAAAAACAAACGATCTTTATTTTGAGACTAAAAAACAAAATCGCATCGCACGTAATTAATTGTCCACATTACTCCAATATTTATACAATAAAATTATAATTTACATACAGCAGCGGCCCGGCCCGGTTGCCCAAAAAACTGTTATACGAAACTCGAATTATCCAAAAACCGATTGTCTAAAAGATTTTTCCTTATACTGTAAATTTCCGATATAAAAAAAATAACCTTTTGACTATCCGAACTTTCAGTTATACGACTTGTTATTATTTTAGATATTTTTCTTGTTTTGTAATAACAATAATAATAACAAAATACATAAAAAAACTATTATTAACATTCAGACAATCAAATAATTATTATGGTGGAAAAAATATGAAAACATTTATGCACATACTTTTAAAGCACTCAATAGAGGTTTGAACCATACAAAGCAGATAAAGCTTAAGACAAAAAGAAAAAAGATATAAAAGATATAAGAAAAGATGAGCAAAAAGAAGAAAATATATAAACAGAAGAAGATAGAGAAAAGACATTTACACAAGCACATAGATGCAAACATAGAAGAGCACAACAAATACCCAAAAAAGCATAAAAATGGAGACAACAATAAAAAAAGAAAACAAATACACAAAAAAAGCGGGCAAACTAAAAAAGATAAGAAATGACAGTGAAAAAGAAAGAAAAGAGCGGAAAAGACATAATGAAAATCTACAAACACTATTGGGGGTGAGAATGACAGTTTGAAGCATGACATTACCAAGCAAGACGAACAATGTTCAGCAGAGATTTTTTGCAAATGAAGAAAGAAAAGATAGATAAAATAATTTGAAATAAGTCAGTTAAGAAAAAATACTAAAATTTAAAACAACAATTTCAGAAAAAATAAACAATTTTTTTTTATTCTATCATATTTGATACATCGTGTCAAAAGCCTTAACTTCAATTTACATGAAATGTTTTAAAACAATTATTGTTTTTGTTTAAACATAAATGTACTCCACACTTTTCACATTGGATGTAAGACAAATGTTTACATGTCGGTAACTTGCATCTCTGTCTTGATGATTTTACTATTGAAATGTGAAAAACGCCATCCATTCGAACTTCTTTTGGAGGAACGTGAACTGTTGGTCTTTTTTTCCTCTTTGACGACAATTGCTGTTGCACTGACTCCGCTAAGGGTCTGCCAGACTTTCTTTTATATTGAGCAGAGCCTACTTTGCATAGACATAGTGCTATTTCTGATCTAAACTCAGAGAACATCAAAATTTTTTCTTCTTTGTGTATTTCTTTTTTGGTTTTTCTTTTTTCTTGCACTTTCTTATACAAAAGCCAAGAATTTGCAAGAACCATATCTATTATGTGATAAAAAATTCTAAAATACCATTTTTTACTTCAAATCAATATTTTGTACCTGCCCATTATACTGTCAAGTAGATCAACTCCCCCCATATGCTTATTATATTCTTTGACAACAAATGGGCAAGGTATATCAACTTTTGTTTTTTTGGATTTGTCAAATCTTTTTATGATGCCACAAGGGTTTTGACCTGCAAAATTGGACACAAATATAACAATCTTGTTGTCTTTCCATAGAAGAGTTGAGACATCCACATCATCAACTACGCCAACATATTCGACACTCTGTCCTCGCTCTTCTTTTTTCATGCCTTTTTCTGATGGTAGCTTGCAATCCGCAATTCGATTTCGTCGTATGGTTCCCAAACACAAAATCCCTTCTTTAGATAAATACGATACCAGCGGTATTGTACTGTAGTAGATGTCAAAATATACACGATAATTTTTACCACGTTCAATATTTCTACATAGTCTTACAACAATGTTTGCAGATGCACCCAAATCTGGTTCGTTGGGTCACACTATATTTTCTTTTCCTGAATATAACTCAAAATTATAAGCAAAACCCGAAACTCCACGCATAACAAAAAATTTAAAGCTTCATTTATGTGGTTTCAGTGGTAAGTACTGCTTGAGAAAATGCCGAGACTTAGAAGAACACAATTGTTCATCTACTGACAGACAACTTTCATGAGGGATAGATTGGAAGCGTTTATTTATTTCAGTAAGCAGGGGTCTGATTTTGTGCAAACGGTCATGTTTTGGATCATTTACTGGAAACATTTTGTCGTTATCATTGAAATGAATAAATGTTCGTATTCTTTCAAATTTGTTCAGACTCATGGTATTTTTAATGACTTCATTTCTAGTGATTTGACCCCAATAAGACCTTATATTAGGTGCATGTACCAAAGACATTATAATGCAAATTCTCATATAGTTTTTAATTTCAGTACTGCTCAACATCGCTGGTTTGCTAGGATCTTTTTGAATGCTGAACAAATTGGATTGTTCAACAATATTAGAAATTATGTCTTCAGTAAAAAAGTAGTTAAAAAAACTATAAGGTGTGCTCAAGTCTAAGACCGCTGCAGATAAATTATCATCTCCTAAAAACTTAGTTTGCTCTTCGTTCAACTCTAGATGCTTTTTTTTTTCCACACAACTTTATATTTAGGAGCTTTTTTGGGAAGTTCAGAAATTTGATTATTGCTACTTGTAGAAGGTTCATCCAAAACTTCACACTCAGCTATGTTCGCGTTTGCTTCTACAATATTTGTAGATGCAAGTAGAGTGGATGATTGTCTTCCAGGTGGTACACAATCATTGTCTACCGGTTTGTCGATGTTCATATCTGTTTCGGATAGCCAATCTTCTTCTTTTTTAGGCGTATAATTGGGATCACATAAGGAATCATCATCATCATCTTCAAAATCATCTTCACTTTGAAGCCCATTTATTGTTATGAAATCAATTTCTTTTTGAATTTCCTCATCTGTCAATGGTCGTTTGTGACTCATTATTTTGCTAAAAGTTGAAATAACACAACGTAAATACCCATATAAATTAGCCCTACATAATTGAAAATGTTTGAAAATAATATCCATATTTTATGAAAATACGTCTATTTACATGATGTATCCGATATGATATAATTGAATAAACGATCCAAACATAATCAATATTGCTTTTATTATATCAATAATGTTGTAAATGTATGTAGTATGTAGTAGTATGTATGTAGTATGTAGTACGTACCTGTTTTACAGTGGCGTAGCGTGTCGCGTCTTGTCGGGGCCCCGTATAAAAAATTTGCTTGGAAGCCCTTATATGGGGGTAAAGATTTTTCACAAAAGAAAAAAAATATTGTGAAAAGAAATATTTATTTATCATAACATAATTTAACCATTTTACAAATAAAAATCAAATTTTAAATATTCACTCTCCTTGCTTTTTTTTCGGCAAACTGATTTATTAAATCATTTATGGCTGATGATGATTTTAGTTTTTTTAAAGTTTCTGCCTCTATGGACAATAGTGAGAGGTCTGACAGCCGTTCTTGTCCCATCGAAGTTCTTAAGTAATTTTTTATCAGTTTTAATTTTGAAAAACTTCTCTCAGCTCTTGCGGTTGTAGCTGGAAGGGTCAAGAATAAAAAGCATGCTGTGATTACCTCGGGAAAACTGGATGCAAAACTATTGAATTTTACTAGCAATAATTCAATGAGTTCTTTAATGGAATAAATTTTTTTAATTTCCGATCTTAAGCATGTTTTTAGCGCCTTTAATTGGTCACAAAGATTAAGTGAGATGTCTTTACTGTATTTAGCAGACAGTTTTCCGGAAGCGTTTAATATCTCTTCGCTTGAAGAAGATAGGAGTATCTCCGGTTGTAATATTTCGAACATACTACTCAGGTCGCAAAGGCTCTGAAATCTTTCTTTAGTTTGAGAAATTAATATATCTAAACGGCAATAGTATACATTGACTTTGAAATAAGATTCCGGGTTGCAAATTCTCTCATCTTGTGATAACTCATATTGTGATAACTCATCAAAAAAACGCTTCGTTGTCTTTCGCCTACTGTTTTTAAAAACAGTTTTACCCCCCACTCTTTTGCTAAATCTTTGGATTCATTTAGCAAACTATTAAATGAATTCTGATTTCTTAATTGGCACAGTCAATTTAAAAGATTACTTAATAAAATAGTAGATTTCTGTAAGTCATTATTTTCATTCTGTAGAGCTTTAGAAACAGGATTAGTAATTTCAAATAGTGAAGAAGAAAATGTAACGAGCACTAAGAAATCATAACTCTCTAAAATATTAATTATACTTTTACATTCTTCACGTTCATCTTTTTTATTTGAAATTAAATTTAGTTGTTACAAAGTTTTCATGATTAGTAAAAAATTTGTCGCTAATAAAGCGTCGTTCCTAGAAGACCATCTGGTAGGACATACCTTTTTAAGGGTAATCAAATATTTTTCAGATGAATCGTCATTTAGCATAGCCCAGCGTTTTATACTATTGCCAAAAAAAGTATATATTTTTTTTTAATTATCGAAAAAAGTCGATACTTTACGAACATGTCTCGCAGCATCGTTTAAAACTAAGTTTAAAGCGTGCGCAGCACAATGAACATAATCGGCATTTGGAGCATGCTCTTTTATTAGGGTTTGTAATCCTCCATACACTCCCGACATAACATTCGCTCCATCGTAACCCTGTCCTCTACATTTAGTCAAATCAATTCCATATTCTTTAGTCAAATTTAAAATGTCAGTTTTCAGACCTGCAGCAGTGCAATCGGTTACTGCTATAAATCCTAAAAAGGACTCACAGATTTTTATTTCTTTAGGCACATTATCATCATTTTCTGTAACCGAGATATATCGAAAAACTACAGATAGTTGGTCAATCTTTGACAAGTCTTGTGTTGTATCCAGAATTATTGTCAGAAATGGAGCTTTTTTACTTTCTGAGATAATATTGTTCCTAACGGTGGTACCAAGCAAACTAATAATTTCGTTTTGAATCGTAGGGCTTAAATAATTTATTTTACCTTTCGGTTTTAGAAGAAGTTTTTTTAAAGTTGCATCATAGTTAGATAGCAGACGTGAAATTGCCAGAATCAGAATCATGCCCCCTCAAAGGTAGATTACAAGATACTAAAGTAATTATAACATTAATTATACGATGCAGTACATCTCTCCAGAATGTAATTTTACTATTGATTTCACTTTTTAATAGAGTATCGATGGTATTTCCTTGCAACCAATTATTATAAGAGAGTGAGGCATTAATATGCTGCTGTGACTTTTCATGGTCAAGTATAGTTTGCGTAAAATTGCTTCTAACCGAAACACCGTTAACCCAAGCAGAGGAGTACGATTTGTTTTGACGATCTGCTAATAACCAACAGAAGTGACAGTACGGTTTGTTTAAAACGTTAGAATAACATAACCATGGTCTTATAATTTTTATGCCTGCCTGATTGAAATATGAATAATAATAGGCCGAAAAAGGTCGGTTACTTTCTGAAACTTTTGGAAATGGTCCTTGTGGTTTAAATGGACCCAATTTAAAAATTATTTTTCGTTTGCATTCAGATAAATTGTCACCAAAATTTCCTCTATCTGATGAAATTACATTACAATCTTCAGATATATCAGAATCGTTGACTTGGGGTTCTTCGATTTCTGGATGGACATCCGATAAAGTATGGGCTTGGATTTCTTCTATTTCCGGATGGATATGTGACGAAGAACGTGCTTCAAAAGAATCTAAAAATAAACGAGTAATTGTTAAAAAATAAATAAATAAAGTTTAATTAGTAAGGAGTCTCTAATATTTTTTCATAGATTTTTGGACCAGTAGTTGTGAAAATCGAGGGGGAGAAGCAACTTTTTGTGACGGACAGATGGACAGACCGAAATTAAAAGATTTCCTTGTTTATCACTACGGGCCTCTAATAAATGGGTTGGGTAGTACTTACCATTCCAATCTAAATCACTCACAGTATCTTGTCTCTGAAAAAATGAAGAAATTTTGGGCACTTTCTGTTTACTTTTTCTTTTACAAATCGCTACTAATACTGCTAAACCAGAAGAACAATATTGTTTGTACTGAATTACAATGTAATGCACATTTATCTACATAAAGCGCGTAAATAAACACTGCACTGCACTCCGTGGTTTAACATCCAATGTAAAGTACAACAACGTACACGTACATCGCGATATCGATGAAGGATTCCCCGCTGAGTTGAAGATGAAGTAAGTAAAACGGGGAAGTCCCGCAGCCCGCTATAATGATGTAGAGTTTTGCCAACTTTTGAACGCTCGCTTAAGGCGGGAAAATAATTGTTTTATAGAATTTTGTCATTTGTAAAATAAAATAAATTAGAAAGTTTTTATTTTTTTTCCTTACTCACTTTGGGGGCCCCCGTGGCCCGGGGGCCCCGTATAATTGATACGGCAGATACGGCGGTAGCTACGCCCCTGCTGTTTTATATCCTGATGATATTTTATTTTGCTATTCTTGTTTGAATCGTAGAAATTACAATTTTTATCTGAACACTTTCTGACACTGCAAATGGCGCTCGCAAAATGAAACACAATTTGATTTTTTGACAATTTAGTGACATCTAGTTACCATATTGTAAACTAACTATGTTCTTTAGTTTATTTCAAACCAGATACAATGTGTATCAGAGTAATGAATTAAATTCTTAGTGTAATTTATAGCAGATTTGTTATCTATATCAGATATGATACACTATGCAGTGAAGGGTTAAGCCAATGTTTGTGACGTCATTTGACTCAAATGAAAAGATTTTTGAGTAATCGAGACTTGTTTTCCACACTAGTAATGGTTTTGTTTAGTATTTTTACCGACAACATCAAATGCCGCATGACGTCATTTTTATGACAATTGAAAATCAAATGCCGTATGACGTCACTTTTATTAATAAACTGAAATAAATTTTTAAGGCTGTTCGTTCAAAGTTAATTTCATATTGTTATTTTTTATAGCTCAATGTCAAAACATTTTTTGATGATCTATATCTAAGATGTGTGTCGTCCGATGGCATCTATTGTTTTTTTTGTTAATTTTTATTTTAAAAAAAAAAGTTAAATTGTTATAAATAAAACAAAAGAACTGCAATAATAAAACTTTTTTCTTTTTTTTTTTATATTAATATTATTACTTTACTAATAGTAAACGTTTTGTTATTAAGGTTAGAATATTTTAGCACTGTTCCTGTCTTGTCACCTTTCTGACAGGTCAGGTCAGGTCCACGTTGGGCTACATTTGGAAAATTGAGTTGAGGCAAACCGTATAAACACCCTTAAAGCCTTTTCGGGAATTATATTAGAAAGTCTAACTTTTACAATTGAAAACAAAAATTTAACTTACCGGTTAATTCCTCCACGTTATAATAATTCGTTTATTTCCAACAGGCTAAAACACCCAATTACAGGAAAACATATAAAAATGTGTTTGTTTAGACAACTAAATAGACTAAAAAATATATATAATTTAAATACAAATAATTGTTTATAGTTTAATACATTAAAATACCTACTTATTCTTATTAAGATACAAATTTAGTTTTAGGTTAGGTTTTAAAAGTACTGCCAATTAGGGTTTTGATTTCGTTAGAAGAACTGAAGTTTATATCACAATGGGCAGAAATCAATTAAAGTAGTTACACATAATAACGGCAGGTGATCTGCGTAGAGCGTTAGTTCTACAGGGGGGACAGTAAAAAGTCATGCTTTGTCTAGAATTTAATCTAGGAGTCAGAAAGGATATTTTGCTTAATAAATAAGGACAAGTCGTTTTATTATTTAGCAAATTAAAAAGTAATATCACAGCAGCCATAATTATTCGTCTTGTATTCAAAGAGCAGAACCCAAATCTGCTCAACAACTCCGAATGATTTGAGCCTTGTTGGGGATAGACGCCGTCGATTATGAAGGATAGGAATTTTAAGAATTTGCATTGTACTGATTCAATATAATTGATGTGTGTGGTGTAGATTGGAAACCAGATTATAGAGGCATATTCAAGTCGACTTCTAATTAAAGAAAAGTAAAGGGTTTTTAGGGTTTGTGTATTGGAAAAGTCTTTGTCAAACTCATACATTTTGTATGCTTTAGCAACACATTCAATTACATGATCGTTGAAGAAGAAATTTGCATCAAAAGTTACACCAAGATCAGTGAATTTATCAACTCGAGACAAGTTTACATCCTCAATTGAATAGGTGTTAATAGTTTTTTGCTGTTTTCGTGAGTAAGTGACGACTAAGCACTTTTTCTTGTTTAAGGAAAGACGGTTTGTTGAGCACCAATGTGTTATTTGGTTCAGATCATCCTGTAGACGTTGGCAATCTTTAAGTGAATTAATTGTATAAAATATTTTAAGATCATCTGCACAGAGCAATTTTTCACAAAAAATTGTGTCAGCTATATCATTGATAAACAACAGAAAAAGTAGAGGTCCTAAATTAGACCCTTGAGGAACACCAGACTTAGGAGAGAAGGTTGAAGATGTAAAGTTTTTATATTTGACGTTTAATTGTCTGTCCAACAGGTGGACTGTTGGACAGACAATTTGACTAAGCATAGCAACTGGTTAGAAAAACCAAAAGTCTTTAATTTGTTTAGAAGAATAAAATGATCGATTTGATCAAATGCCTTATTGAAGTCCATATATATGGTATCTACTTGAGTTTTATTATCTATGGCTTCTAGGACGTATTGGTTGAAAGAAGCCAGATTTGTAACTGTTGATTTTCGTTCAAAAAATCCATGTTGACTTTGAGTAATATAGGGTTTAATGTAGTAACTGGAAAATATCTGTAAAGTATGGATTCAAAAGTTTTTGCAAAGTTGCTAAGTAGACAAATGGGTCTATAATTATCAATAATTGTGGGGTCGCTTTTTTTAAAGATAGGCGTCACAGTTGCTTTTTTCCAAATGGTAGAGAACGTTGAAGTTTTGATAATTAGATTGAATAGAATGTACAATGGCTTAGAAAAAACAGAAGCGCAATCCTTTAAAAGAAAGTTTGGAATATTATCAACACCAGTAGTGAAAGAGTTTTTTAGAGCTGTTAAAATTTCCTCTTCGGAGATGTGGTCGATAGACAGTAATATGTTAAAAGATTCATTAGCAAAGCTTTGATTAGACAAATTTGGGTCAGATTCTAAGTATACGCTATTGAAGAACTTGGCGAAAGCGTCAACAATTTTTGTAGGCGTCGAAAGCTCTTCTTGCTTGTATTTCATAAGACCGGGAATTCTTGAACCACCTCTTTTGCTTTGTATATACGTCCAGATCTTTTTGGGGTCGTTTGTGATTGAGTTTTGAATGTCGCGTATATAGCTGGAATACGCAAGGTCAATCAGTTCTTTGGATAATTTCCTATAGTGCTTGAATTTGTCCAATGCGTAGGCTAAGTTTTGAGCTTTGTATTTTGTATGGAAGCAAGATTTCAGTCGTAAACACTCGATGATTTCTCGCTTAAACCATGACGGATATTGACAGTGACTAGTTCAATAACGATATCTTGGAACGGCACTCTCAAATATTTTGTTTAGAGCTTCGTAGAACATGGAACACGCTAAATTAACATTTGTAGGAACATTTAGGAAACTCCAATCAGTAGATAATAGTAAATCGTATAGAAGCGGAAAATTTGCTTTTTTGAAATTAAACGGCGTAGCGTTAGTGTTCACCTTGAAACAATTGGTTGGTTTATTCATATAATTAATTTGAATTTCGACAGCTGGATGAAATTTGTCTTCATCAACCAAAGGACAGGCAGACTGGTTGACCCTGCAGTCTAAATTAGATAAAACTAGATCAAGAAGACGATTTGAGCAATTTAATATCTGATTATGTTGGGAGAAGCTATGAAAGTTAATGAAATTGTTGATATCGGTAGTTAGCCTGTCATTACGATTGTTGCAGAATTGAGATGCATTAAAGTCTCCAAGTATTATAACTTTATTATTGTGAGTTTCATCGATGTTGTTGAGAAGATCCAAAATTAGTTCGTAGTCATTAGAGCTTATGGCAGATTCTTACACCAACAATGTCTATAATTGGTAAAGCTTTGAAAATGGAAGTAAGATTTATGCGAACACATGCAAATTTTTCTTCAACTGCTAGGAGAACACCACCACCGCGTTTAGCATCAATCTTGTTAAAACTTCTGTCTTGTCTAAAAACTGAGTAATTCTTGGGAAATAATTCATACTCTAGTATATCTTGAGAAAGGCAGGTTTCAGATAAAGCGAGTACATCAATGGTGTTCGAAGAGATACTGTTGTAGAATTTAGTTACTTTAGACCTGAGGCCTCGCACGTTTTGAAAGATAAGATTGAATTGGTTGTTGTGAACTGTGATACGGTTGTTGATGCATTTTTCACATCTAAGTCACATTTCTTGCTTCCTCCATTTTTTTAAAAAAAAAGTTAAACCTTTTTACAGTAATATCTTTAGACCAAAAAGATGATTCATACAAATTATGTTTGTATTTAAACTCAACCCCTATTTTAAATGACAGGTGATTACCATTTGAGTTTAATTTCTCAACAACCACATCTCCATCTTTGTTGAGATTTGCTTTAAGGTATTTGTCTACCTGTGTTTCGACATCTTTGCTTGATTTTACGTTTCCTACGAAAAACCAGGCTCGTTTGATATTTCCTGCTTCAAAACAATTACCATCGGCGCTTGGTTGTTGGGTTCCATGAATTTGGTTCTTTTTTCTTGAGTATCTACGGCTCTTTTGAATATTTCAGTGACCTACATTATCATTATTTACTGTGTTATCGTCGCTTAATTCTGTCTTGGGCTTGAACTTTACTTGCTTGAGAAAGCACTTCGGTTGTAGCATCTTGAAGGTTTATTGGTTCTTCCTTGTTTCTGTCGCTCGAAGATGGCCTGGTGTTGTCCAGATGTTGAACAAATTTGGTTTTGCTTGAATTTGTTTGCTTTTTCTTAGAATACGTGTTAAATGTAGATTTATTATTATCTATATTGTTGGGTTTTTTGTAAAATTTGTCAGCGTTTTGTTCAGACAAAGTTGATGTTTTGTTTAGTGAATGAGCTTTATCATCTGAATGATTCCAGATTGGTTGGGCAGGGGCTAGCAAGTTTATTAATGCAAACATCTTGTCTTAATTGCTCGATTTCGGCAATTAAAGGAGTTTAATTTTTTATTAATTTTTTCAACTAATTTTTCTAGCATTTCTTCTAATTTCATGCTTTCTTGCCTAACGGAGTTTTTAATTTCTGCATCTTCAGCCTCTACTTGTGAATTTTCAACCGTTTCAGTAGCTTCACTATTGCAGCATATAATGTTGTTATCACTAATCACTGTTACACCTTTCACATATTTCAGGCAAGATGGGTGACACAAAGACTCACATTTTACACATTTTATTCCAGTTGTCATTAAATATCTGCATTTAATACATGGAGTTTTTATTGTATTCTGCGGAGACACAGCAACCACGTCTGCTATGCTCGGCATCTCACGACCAATCTATAATATATATAACGGGGGCTGATCGAGGTGTTAACGGAGGTGGCTCTTGTTCCACGATTAAATCTAAAATAAAAAATAAATCAAAAGTAAATAATACAAATTAAAAAAAAACCGTACCTCAATATGATTATTTATTATTTTATTTATCTATTAATTGATTCAAATTGATTAAATTTATTAAATAAATAGACTATTATTTAAGTATTTTAGATTTTTTTTTTATTTTTCAAAAAATGTTTATTATCACTTGTAAGTGTCAAAATCATATGTCAAAAAAAAGCATAGCCCAAAAACTACTAATTATTGATCAATATTGAATGGGACGAAATGGAAAGAACCAGCTTTCAAATAGAACAAAAATCAACAAATTTGGTCCAACCAAAAAAATTAAATTAAATTTTTAAATTTAATTTAATTTTTTAATTATTAATTTAAACATTAATAATTAAATAATTTATAATTATCGCTAATCCTAATCTGTTAGTTTATAGAATAATCAAAAATACTAGAAACAAAAATTTAACTTACCGTTCAACTCTTCGTCGTCAAGAGGAGGCAAAGGGAGGTTGCGTGCCTCGTCGTCAACGCCGATCACAGGGGCTGGTGTTGGTGGTGGGGGCGGGACTGGAGGCAACAACTGGTCCTTTTTCAATTCTAAAATGAAAAAAAAAACAAAGTAAAATATTAATAATTAAATGATATATGATTATCACTAATCTTAATCTGTTAGATTATAGAATAATCGAAAATATTAGAGAACACCTACTGAATTTTCTATGATTGCCTCTTCAAACATCCGAAAATGGTCCAAATTTTATAAAAATTGATGTTAGATTGTAATTAAGCGACTTTAAAATGATTTTTGGTAAAGCAAAGCCGCTGGTTTGATTTTTGAAGGGCGCTTGCGGGTAAGACGCGGGAAAAATTTGTATCCGCCGCACATCATTTTTTGAATTCTAGCAAATTTTTATGCCAATTTTTTTTAAACATTGCGACAATGGACACTATATGTGGCTAATTATTGAATATTTAGGCAGATTTTTAATAATAAATATTTTACTTACCAAGACACACGGCGACACAGAACACTAAGAACACATGTTTTTAATTAAACTTCTACTGTTATATATAAGTCTATTGGCAAAAGATAAAATGTCATTGTAAAAACCACATTGTTTTAAGCTTGGAACTAAATCGGTTTCGTTCGGCTTATTGCCTTTGCAAAAGTAGCTTGCACAGTTTGTGTGATCACCAAAAACATGAGAAATACTGTTTTCAATGTCTCTTTTCAAGTTATTCACTTTTTTTTCAAATGAGAAACCTTGGGATCTTCTATATTTAAAGGCACAATCCACTGCCGTTCTAAGTCTTTGAAATTTATTTTTTATTGTTTGTTTCAGATGAGGAGCCACGGGTTGACCTTTTGAACAAATTTTTTTTGGTTGTCAAATTTTTTAAATTATTACATTCAGTTAAATCATTTAAATTTCTCCAATTTTTCTCATGTTAATCGGTTGACTAGTTTTGCTGTAAAATGTGTTCAAAAACAGATAAAGTTGTACTTAATTTTACCACGAAAGAATTCCCTTAAGGTTTGAAAACAATTATTATAAAATTCACCCCCATCATCAGTTTGCAAATTTTTTATCAATTTATTTTTTTTTAAATTGTACTCATTCTATCTGTAACATTCTTACCAGATTTATCTTTTATTGACAGAGCCCATACATACTTGGAAAAACAATTTATGACAACTAAAATATATTTGTAACCTTTATTGACTTTTGCATAAGGTATCATTTCTACTAAATCCGCTTGATATAAATCTGTAAGACTTTTAATTAATATGCGACGACGCTTAAATTTTTTACGTGCTGGTTTATGTATTTCATCAACAAAATCTTGCTTCACCTGTGAAATAACACTCGTTTTTGCTTTCATTTGTTTATTATTCAAACTAGATGGCATTGTTGTATATAAGCAAATAGTCAAAAACAAAGTGAGATTAAAACATGTAGGAGATATTACGTATTAAAAAGAAAAATAAGGATCAATCATATTAGATGATAAATAAGTGGTATTTGCAAAAGCATTTCAACATACATTGATGTTGGAACATTGAACACAGTAGCACCATCTGTTGGCTTAGATGGACTAATTTTATATGAAATTTTATCATTTTGTTGTAGAAATTTCCGTTCATTGTCTGTAATAAAACCATTCAGCTTATTAATTTTTCATCGTTTATGCATAAAGTTATATTACTAGCCGGAAGGTATTTCACCATAAGAATTTCAGCTGTGTTGAATAAAACTCTGACTCTAAAAATATGACTCTAGTTGACCATCGTTGAAAATGAATTTTTTTGTTTTAGGATTGTACTTGGAAGAGTGAAATATTAAGTTCGTTTGAGTAAACAGAGTCATTTGACCGTTTTTTTTAAGTTTTCTAAAAACAATTCTTCTAGATTTTCTTCATCCCAAGTATAACTCTCACCCATCATCTTAGCAAAGTACTTGAATTTAAATAGTTTGGGAAAAATAATTTGGTAGATCTGCAATTATACCAGCTTCATAAAATTCTTCAAGAATCGAACTAATTTCGTTACGTTGACCTGTATGGCCTGCGCTCTCAGATGCAACTAAAAGTCGTAGCCTTTCTACGATTTCATTTACATTATTCTAATATGTGTAGACAGGAAGGGTCTTGTTAAATTCCATCATTAAACCTTGACCTTCTTTTGTTAATAGTTTTTGTATAATGTTGGAATACTTTTTAGATCGATTACCTGCTACTTGTTGAGATGCATCATAATTACGTTTATGGGCATTAGATTTATCAATTATTGTTAAATAAGAAGTGACATCATTTTGTGTATACGTTTTTGGATTACTTTTAAGTAATAATTCATAAAGACCTTCAGAAGCAGGAAATTTATCTTTGTTGTTTAAGATAATATTTTTACCATCAAAACTAACATCAGCGTTACCAATTTTCCACTTATTGTTGACAAAACGAATACCAAAATTATATTCAAACTGTTTCAAGAGTTTCTTTTTATTTATCCCCTTGTAACTTTGCAGTAAATCATGTACATAATTGGAAGGTATTTCTTCAAGATGCTCTAAAAAGTTTTTATCCATAGGGTGATTAAAAACTATTTTCTCTGTTTCAGCTAGACTCTTTGATGTCTCTAAATCATCATCATCGACTTCAGATTCATCTGAAGTTGATGATGATTCATTCTGATTTGATATGCTTCAATTTAACTTTAGGTTTAGATAAAGGAGATGCTGTTTTTAGCACACTTTGAGGTGTTACAGGTGTTTGATTCAGCAGTTGAGGTGAATGTTGAAAATTGGTAGAAGCTAGTTGAGTTGAAATATTTTCTAAATATTTAGTGATTGGTTGAAAGGTTCTTTCTGCAAATTCTTCTTTTCGTATTAAAGCTTTTCGTTTGCCTCGTAAAATATTTCTTTCTGTAATTAATTTTCCTTTGAATAATAAATTGCGTTTGATAATATCATTAGCTTTGTCTACAATCTCATTAATTTTACCCATGATAGTGATGATCATAACGATGTTCGCTTGTTAACGAAGTTTAAACTAAACTACTGTACAACTTGATATAATAGCGTTTTATTATAGATTTTAAAGCTTATTTCACATGTTTACAACCATACAATTGCTGCATATATTATATTCTTTATAAGCTCAGGAAACACATAATGTATTGTAATATTCAGTCTCGCCAAAACAGGTAGGACATTTATATTTAACAGGAATCAGCATGTTTAACTGATAAAAAGTAAGTACTACTATCAATAAACTAATGCAGTAAAATATAAAATTGGCTTCGGACAGATTAAAAGGTGGAGGACTTGTTGATACGTTAATTAATAAGCTACCTGTTGAGCTTCATTTACCTAAATATAATTTTTGTGGACCAGGTACAAAACTAAACAAGCGGTTATTGCGTGGAGATAAAGGAATAAATGAATTAGATGAAGCTTGTAAAGAACATGATATAAGTTATAGTAAATACAAAGATTTGAATAATAAACATAAAACTGATAACATTTCAGCGAAAAAAGATGGAATAGAGTTTGTTCTAAAAACGCATCACTTGGTGAAGAAGCTGCTGGTTTTGCTATTGCCGGAATAATGAAATGTAAAGTAATATTAGGTATGGGCTGTATGTCACAAATATGAAAGAACAAAGTTTTCAAACGGAAAGGAAGTAAACAACGAAGAAATTAAAAGTTTCAATTAAAAAAAACTGGTGTCTCTAAAAGCAAAATAAAGACTATTACTTCGTTTTCATTATTTAAAAACATGCGAAAAATAAGTTGAAAAAAACTAAAGGATTAAGTTTGAAAAAATCCATACAAACCGCTATTGAAACAGCAAAACAGTTGTCGAGAAAACATGTTTTAGACAAACTCGGATCTAGAATTGTTCCAGTTCCTACAAAAACAAACGTCATAATAAAACAATGGAATCAATTGCAATAGGAAAAAGTTTATACTTAAAACCATACAAAACAGGTCTTGGTCTTTTTTTAGCTCCATATCGTCCTCTGTGAACAACTGAAGTTCACTTGGGACGGATTTTACAAAAACAAAATCACCAATTAAAATATCTACCAAAACTCTAACCAATGTTGACTTAATAGAATATGTTAAACGTTTGAACATTCCTTATTTTAGAGGAGGGTTTATGAGTGATGCTTTACCTGAAAGAATACGTTACAATGAGTGTGGTATCGTAAATTTAGATGATAGTTTAAGTGAACATTGGGTTCATATGCTAAGTTTTTACATACCATATATTATTTTGAAAGTTTTGGTAATTTACAGACACCTGGTGAACTAATATCATATTTTAATAGCTTACCATCTATAAAATGTTTGTATAATTATAAAAAATGTCAATCGTTTAATACAACAAATTGCGGTCGTTTGTGTCTACAATTTCTCTATAGTTTATACTTTTAAACCAAGCATAATGTCATATATATTTACTTTATCAAACAAATTATCAGAATTGACTGCAAATATTTATCCACCTTTACAATTAGATGGGAATACCGAGTATGTGCTTGCAATAATAGATTTTCTATCTTATAATTCCATTCCAAATATTGATACTCCTAAAAATAAGTTATATTTGAATCATCAAGTAATTGAAATACCAACGGGTGCATATGAAATTAAAGATATTAATGCATTTTTGCAAAAAGCAATAGAACCTATATCTAACAATATTTTTCCAGAACCTTATAGTGAAACTGATATTAATGGTACAAGACATAAGAAAAAGTCTTCATCTAAAGAGAATGATAAATATTATTTAAATCTAAAAATCAATCCTAATCTAATGAAAGTTGAATTACTGTCTAGTAGTGACATAGATTTTACCAAAGATGATTCCATTCGAAATTTTTTAGGATTTAAACCTAAAATTTTAGCGAAAAACATACTTCATAAATCTGATTTTAACGTAGAAATACAAGCGATAGGAAGCGTTTGTTTTGATTGTAATTTAACAACAGGATCATATTTCAACAGTCAACTTATACATAGAATTCATCAGTTTTATCCTAAGGTTGCTCCTGGATATAAAATTATTGAAAAACCTTCTAATTTAGTTTATCTACCAATCAATACGCATGTAATCTCTCAAATAATTGTTAAAATAGTAGATGAAGCAGGTAATTTGATTAATTTTAGAGGAGAAGGGGTAACGGTAAGACTACATTTAAAAAAATTGTAAAAATGGGTTTGATTGATTGATTGATTGATTTAGAATAGGGTATCGTCTGCACTGCGACCTATTGGTCTATTGTGCTCCCCTTTCTCGAGCTGTTCGAGGAGTGGCTCGGTTTATAGCTCCCCATCTAGTTCCAAAGCTGTAATAAATTCCAGCAGCTGCGATGGCTTCAAAGACAATATGTCTCTATTCAGTATGTATTCCTGCCCTAGATGTTCTTTACGTTGGGTTCTAATGGCGACGCATTCTGTTACTAGGTGTTCCGGAGTTTCCTCCTCTTCCATGCAAAATCTGCATTCGTCATTATCTTCTAGGCCAAGTCTCATCAGGTGCTTTCCTAGACGGCAATGACCGGTAAGGAAACCTGTGAGGATGCGAAGCCTATTTTTAGTGAGGTTCATGTAAGCTTTGGACCTTACATGGTCGAAGTTTCCAAGAAATTTCTTAGAGTGTCTCAAACCAGGAAGATTTAGCCAGCGTTCTGATCTGTCCTTCTCTTCCTTCATTTTGAACCTTTTCTTGTAGGTATGTTTCCCTAAGCCGCAGAATGGTTCTGGCCCTACAAAAGGGGTTAATGCGCCCTCTCTTGCTAGCTTATCAGCTTTCTCGTTTCCCTCTATTCCCGAGTGTCCGGGTATCCAAACAAGAAAAACTTTGTTATTCTTGCCTAGTTCATTCAATTTGGCTCGGCATTCCCATGTCATTTTAGAACTGGTGACATAGGAGCTTAATGCTCTTAAAAATGGGTTTACGTTTTACCAGTAAAACTAATGATTCATGTTATAAACAACAATTCAACATAAAAGTTTTAAATAAGAAGAATCGCTTAAATCAAATTATTCCTTCTAATACCACAAACGTGTTAACACCTGAAAATCATCAATTTTTAACAGCTTTAGGCTTAAAAGTTATTTCATCTATAGGCAAAAACTAGAAACAAGAATGGATTCTAGTATTCTATATTAAATGTAGCTGCCAATTCAATTTTTGAAGATATAATTTGGAAAAACGAATTACATACACATCAGCAACGAATTACATACACATCAGCCTTATTCTTCAACATCTCTTATTAATAATGATGAAATTCGAATTCCTATTGAAAACCAAGATGTTTACAGTTTACCACATAATAGTTTTTTGTTTATTCAAGGACGTGTTTTAAAAGAAAATGGATCTTCAGCTAGTGGTCTAGTAAACTTTGTTAACAATGGTATTTTACATTTATTTGATGAAACTCGTTATTAGTTTGGTAACAAATCTATCGAACGCATTCGCAACCCAGGTACGGCATCCAGTATGAAATTGTATTGTTCAACCAGAGCAAACGATCAAAGCAAAGAGATGGCTTGTTGGTTCCCGAAAAAAACTGTAGATATCAGTTAGGATTATGAAATTCATGTTATGATTCCTTTCCAAATGATCTTTGGCTTCTGTGGAGATTATCGTAAAATTTTAATAAACATTCTTTAGGAATTAATTTTGCTTCGTAGCAATACTGATAACAACGCACTTTATACCGTTGATATAACAAAAATAGCTGAGGCAAAAAAATGTAAAGTTCTGTTGGACAAAGTCTTTTGGGAAATGACTCATATTACTGTAGCAGATGCACATCGAATAAATCTAATTAAAATGGCTTCAAGTAATATCCAACTACCCTATAGAGCAATGAAATTACATGAATATCCATTGCTTCAAGAAACTACTAACCACACGTGGAATATTAAAACATCAACCCATATGGAAAAACCACGCTATGTAATAGTTGAATTTCAAACAGATCGAAAAAATTTAATTGAGCATGATAATAGTAAATTTGATCATTTAGATTTAACAAATATAAGTTTGGAAATCAATTCCGAACGGTATCCATATGATAATTTAAATTTAAAAATTCATCAGAATCGTTTTGCTGTATTGTATGAAATGTTTACCAGCTTTCAAAAAAATTTTATGGTAGTGATATCATCTGTCCTCTATTAGATCCTCAGACTTTCATAAAAAATTATCCGCTAGTGTTTATAGATTGTTAGTGCATTCTGTTTGATTATCTTTGATCGATTAGCTGAAAATAATCCTATTTCAAATAATATTGAGTTTCATTAAACAAAATGGCTCAAAGTGTAATAATCATTGATTATCAAGGTTTTCAACATAAAACATCTCCCTTATTTATCAAGGAGCTAGCAGTTTATAACCGGAATTTGGGTGAATCTAATTTACTTTTTTTTAATACTGATTATTTAGTAACGGCAATGGATTCAAATTTTCTTAACCAGTGCAAATGGCTTCAACAACATCATCATGGTTTAGATGTACATGAAAATAATAAAACTATTAATTTAGATTCTTCAAAAATAATAAGTTTCTTAGAAAATGATGGCTTCATTCCGAACAATTCATTTATTTACATCAAAGGTTTGCAAAAACAACAATTTTTAGAAAAAAATTTAATTCAATTTAGAAATTGTAGCGTTATTAATTTCGAACAGTTTGAGTGTTTATCGATAAAAAAATTAAAAAATCTATATAAAAATATAAAAGTTTGCGATATGCATCCACTCTCTCAAAATGTTTGTTCTAGACAAAATGTTGAATTACTTAATAAATGGGGAAATGAAAATAATGTATTCTTTAAAAATTAATGAAAACAACAAAAACTATATATTTTTTTATTTTTATCAAGATTAACACATAATTTTTATTTTTTAATTTTTTTATTTCTTTTCTTTTGGAGCTGCCCCTGAGGTATCTGGTGTTGTCATTTGCTGATGGTGTTCTAGATAGAATGTATTTTTATAGAATTAATAAAACATAGCAATATATAAATATACATACATTTTTTTTTTGTGAAGGTTCTCCGGTGTCTGTTGTTGTTGTTGTTGTTGTTGTTGCAGTTGTTGTCAGAGGCAACCATGATGAAAATGATGACAACAAGGATGGAAGACTAACACAAAATTTGATAGATTATTATCAAATACATAATAAAAACATATCAAATCTTGCTTACCTCAAGTTTCCATTCTCCTCTTGATCCTTTTGATTTAAATTAAGGTATTCGTCGGCGTACTCATCCCCAAATAAATTTCTGAATATTTTATCTAGTTTTTTTTTTCTCCTACTTAGAGGAGGTAGGTGGCGTTTGGATTTACCTAAATCCAGAATACTTTACCTCCTAAATACTTTGTTTGAAATAGGAAGCATCGAATCTCCCAAGAAATATTCTGGCTTGACTTGTGTGACCTTTCTACTAAAATTAATGCTTTGGCATTTATCAATGTTCAAAATCATATAATTTACTTTGCACCATTCATTTAAACTATCTAAGTCTTTTTGCAATTTGACAATATCGTTGAGACTGGAGACAGTATTATAAATTTTTAAGTCGTCAGCAAAAAGAGAATAATGTGATTCTAAAATCTTTCCTATATCATTAATGAATAAAATAAAAAGAAAAGGCCCTAGGATAGACCCTTGCGGCACGCCTGAAGAAACATTGACCACGCTTGAAAAATTATTGATAATTTTAATCTGTTGATGTCTACTTGACAAATAACTGCGGAACCATTCGAGAATGAATTCAGACAGTCCATATTTTTCTAATTTATGTACCAATATTGAATGGTTAACTTTATCGAACGCTTTGCTAAAGTCAGTGTAAATAGAATGCACTTCTACTCCACTTCTAAGCGCATCTGAGATAAAATTTATATAAGAAAACAAATTAGTGATTGTCGATCTCTTTTTATAGAATCCATAATGACGAGTTGATATAATGTTTTTATAAATGGGAAATATTTTCGCGAACACAATAGACTCAAATAGCTTACTTGGTATTGAAAGAATTGAGACAGGTCTATAATTTTCAATTTTTGAACGTAATCCGGACTTATGAACCGGAACTATATGCGCTAATTTCCAAAGTGAAGGAAGACTACCAGTTTTTAATGATAACTTAAATAAAATAAGTAAAGGAATCGCTAAGGAATGGTTTAGATGCTTATAAAATAAAGATGGCAGTCCATCAGGACCAGGTTCCTTATTTAAATTAAGGTTATCAAGTGAATCTATAACATCCGATACAGAAATGTCGATGCCACCTAGTTCAACAAACTCATCTGCTACAAAATTGCAATCAACCTGTTGCGATTTTGTATACACGCTTGAAAAATAAGAATTGAAAGCTTCGCAAACAGTTTCATTATTATGCAATAAAATATTGTTATGATACATGGGCAGCGGTATAGTTTTATCTCGAGATTTGTTTGAGATAAAGTTCCAGAAATGTTTAGGATTATCTGCAAGATCTGCCTCAACGTTTTTTATGTGCTGCTTATATTTAAAAGTAATTAGTCTTTTACATTCTTTTCTAAAATTGTTAAAGATTATGTAATCTGATTGATTACCAGAGCTTTTCTAGCCTTTATGTAATATTTTTTTATTTCTTATAGAATTAATAAGTTCATTATCATACCATATTGGATAACTGGTAGTTTTTCGGCATTTAAGAGGAACAAAAAGATCTCTAGCCGCATATAAACAGCTATAAAAAGAATCGCCTGCATCATCAATTGCCGAAGATCCTAACACCACCGGCCACTCTATGGTCAATAAATAGTTGTTAAGCATATTGTAATTTGTGTTTTTGAAATCGTAGTACCAATTCACACTATTTGAACCAACATTGTCGCTATTAATATCTAATTCCACTGTAAAAGTTGGATGATAGGTATCCATTTTTACTAATGGATCGCAAAGTTGCATATTACATCATCTCCCGTATGTTATATATAATTAATATATAACTAGTATATATGCGCATGTCTAATAAAAAAGATTATATATAATGCTTTATTTTTACTTGCAAAAATTCAGTTGTTTTAAAATCCTTGTGATAAAGATAAACAATACTTTTTTTTTGTTTTTTAACGATGGCTGAACAAACAGAGTTAACATTAAGCAGTTTGGCTCATCATTATGTCATCAAAACAAGTAAGGTGTTGAGTATATTAAAAACATTGCCAGAAATTAACAATCATTTAAAAATTTGTAAAAAAACTATTCATACTTTAACAAATTTCTTCAAAAATGAATTGTATAATGTGAGGAAAGATGAAAATTTATCCAAATTAGAACATAATTTAGCTTTATTGAAATGTTTTTACGCTAAATTAAAACAATTGAAGCAAAAAACAAAAACTTATTCATCACAACATTAGTTTGGAGTAGGTTCATTAAAGACATGTAAAAAATATTTGAATTGGGAACAATTGAATAGTGCTTTTAAATCAAGAATTTGTACAGGTGTGTAAGACTCTTTTATTCTAATCTTACGTTTTGCCAAATTTTAACAATTAAATTGAATTAAATAACAGTTAACTCTTTCTCCATAATAAATTTGTCAGGATGTCTATGTTCTACAATTATTAACCTTAATTATTCACTCGAAAACAGTGTACAGAATAGCAACAGCCAGCTACATTATCATCAACAATCTACTTCAACTCACCCCTCTATATTCATTGTTAGAGAAACGCTTGAGCAGTCAGACGGATCGATTGGACGACACATGAAACATATTTACACAATGTACCTGTCAATAATACCTGTAAAGTAACTCACCGAGTTACTTTATACCGATTCTCTTCCTTTCGAACTGATAGTGGAAGACATCGCAAGGTTCATTGGACTTGGACAACCACTCCATGGACTCGATTGACTCAATCTTCACCCCTTTTCTTTAGCATCGTGTTCTCAATGATGTCTTCATTGTTTCGGTACCTCATTATTCCTCCGAATGCACAGCACTGATTTCACAATATTTCACCGAATTCAGGGAGTCACAACTGAATTCACATTATTCCACCGAATTCAGGGAGTCACAACTGAATCCAAATTATTCCACCGAATTCAGGGAGTCACAACTGAATCCACATTATTCCACCGAATTCAGGGAGTCACAACTGAATCCACATTATTCCACCGAACACATTTGATCAACAAGATCAACACGTTAACTATCTTTCTCTTTTAATAAACAATTAACAATTGTTAATTGTAAATATTCATAATACTGCCTGTCCGACCGCTCTCTGCCGTTTTTAATCAACATTCTTACTCTCGCCCGCTTAGCTGACTGACTGGACTCCACCCTTCCAGGGATGCTAAGCTCATCTTCCCCCTCTTTTACTTAAGATGCCATATGGCCCTCATCGAGATGATTTAATTATACAAGCGATTTAGCGCCTTATTGGCTTATTTTTACTTTAAAAAATAACTATAAATTATTATAAAATCAAAAACTCTCACAGGTGCTATTAATAATTTAACTAATAATAAAGATGTTGAATGTTTTTTAAAAAAAGCATTACGCAGTTTTAAATATCAAATTAAAACACGAATTTTTCGAAAAGATTTTATTACTTGCAAGATACTTTCATGTAAATTCATTAAACCAAGCACCGGTAAAACATCTATTTTTACATTTATTACAAGAAACAGTATATTAGATTCAAATATGAATTGGAAAGAATGGTATAAAACTAATGTGATTGACTTTTTTCTTGCAAAATTAGAAAACTTTGCTGAACATGAATCAGGATGGGCTCTCGAAGAAATCTTAAATTTAAAAGTTAATATAAATAAGTATGATCCTGTAAAAGTTGGTACATCCAGTTTTTGCAAACTTCCTTCATTTATTCAACACAAAAAAGCTGTTTTACATAAACAGAATACAGATCAATATTGCTTTCTTTGGTCAATTACAGCTGCATTATGTCCAGTTAAAAATAACCCATGCATACCATCTTCATATCCACATTTTTCTCAAATTCTAAAATATGATAATATTTCATTTCCAATCAAACTAAAAGATATTGTAAAATTTGAAAAAATGAACAATTTAAACATTAACGTTTACTATTTTAACATGTTAGATGCTAGACAAAAAAATTTCAATAGAAAATATACCTGATGATGCTGATATTGGTTATATTTTCGAATGTGATTTAGAATATCCCTCAGAAATACATGATTTGCATAGTGATTTTTGACCTTTAGCACCTGAACATATGATTCCACCTTTGTCAACATCTAGACAGAAAAAATTGTTAACCACTCTATACGATAAACAAAATTATATTATTCATTATCAAAACCTAAAATTTTATTTGAAAAATGGTATGAAAATTAAAAAAATTCATAAAGTGTTAGAATTTGGGCAAAGATCTTGGTTAAAACCTTACATTGATTTAAATACAAAATTAAGACAGGAATCAAATAATGAATTTGAGCAAAATTTCTATAAACTAATGATTAATTCAATATTTGGTAAATGTATTGAAAACGTTCGAAAGTATAAAACTGTTAAACTTGTAACTAAATGGGAAGGTAGATACGGTGCACGAGCTTTGATTGCTAAACCTAATTTTCATAGTTCACTATCACTAAATGAAAAGTTGGTAATTATTGAACTAAATAATTTTAATATTTTCATGAACAAACCAATATATATTGGATTTTCAATTCTCGATATTTCTAAAATCTTTCTCTATAAATTTCATTATGAGTATATTTTAAAGCAATTTGCACTACCTCAAGTTAAACTTTTATACTGTGATACAGATTCACTGTTGTATTATTTTTTTATTAATAACATATATGATATAATTAAAAACAATCCATCTCAATTTGATACATCTAATTATCCTGTTAATAATATTTTTAATATTGGTCAATATAATAAAAAAGTACTAGGTGTTATGAAAGATGAAAATCATGGTAATATTATGACTGAATTTATTGGTCTTCGTTCAAAACTTTATACTTTTCTTGTAGAAACTGAAAAAAATGATTCAAGTTGTATTAAAAAATCTAAAGGATTAACAGCAGGTGCACTTGCTAAAATTTCTTTTAACGATTACAAAAAATGTTTATTTGATGTCAACATGCCTGACTATTACCATGTGCAAAACACATTTCGTAGTTTTAATCATCAAGTGTTTACGATCTCGCAGAATAAACGCAGTTTAAATCCTCATGATGATAAGCGATATCTTAATGGTATAAATACAGACACGAGACCATGGGGGTATCATAATAATCTAGCACTATGAACACAACAATCAAATTGTTTTCCTATGATTACATCAGTAGGTAAGAATAACAATAATCCTTCATTATTATATGAATTATATGATAAATTATTTCTGAATAATAAACAACAATTGGAGCTTTATTTAAAAAAAGCTGTGGTTGCCTATGAATTGGAGACGGTTAAACATATTTTACAAAACCTTGAGTTACCTCCTTTAGATAAACAATTACTGGTTATTATTTAGTTACAACCAAAACGATCATTCAAATTTGCATAACTTAATGGATTTATTAATTGAATCCAAGCTTGTTTGTGATAAATTAGTGACTTTGATTCATAAAAAAAGTCCTACATTCTTAAGCCTTACCACTCTTTCATCAATTATTAAAGAAATCAATGCAGATGCTGCAAGTATAACATCTTCCTCAAACACACTCCTTATTAATAACTTTCATCACTATTTTTTAAACGTACTTTTAATTGGTGCAGAACATATTCCTCACACTATTAATACCAATTCTACCTATCCATCAAATAATTTCATTGTGAATTATCAGACAACTCAAACTATTCTTAATTAAGTATTCCATGATTCAATATATTATGGAAAATCAATATTTCTAGAAACATTAATCCAAACTGTGAAATCCGGAGGATGTCCATGAAAAGGGGTGGGGGGTGATAGATGGGGGAGCTGCCAAATGGGTAGGGGGGCTGACGACTACCGGCTAGGGCTGAAGATGGGGGCTGCGGTAGGAGGGATTGGGAAGATGGCGGACTTGAGGGGTCAAGGTCATATCTAGAAACCTCATAACATTAACTACTGACGTATATCTACGTAATACACAATGAATAAACAGTAAACAATAAAAGACCCTACACGTCGAGCCAGTTGTAACTTGTTCAATCATGCATTAGCGAAAATAAATATGTAATAGACCATGTCGGATTACAGGGGGTGCCGGACTAGACAGGGGCCGGATTACCGGGGGTCCACTTTATTGATATATTTAATGCCATGTTTAGTTAAGTGAGTAATGTTTAGGTTTTGTAATAATATGATTTATTTCTCATACCTCAACACTCAAAAATAAAACAATTCTTAGAAACAAAAAAAAATATCTTTAAAAAAAATTCATCCACATTCTATTATTAATTCGGTCAAAATAAACAAACCTTAACAACTGTATATATATATATTGAAGGATAACTTAAGGGTTTAATCTACGGCAATTTATGGGGCTAAAGTATACTCTTTTTTACAATGTCGACGTTTCGGCTTGGATCCAAGCCTTCTTCGGGACTCTACAATTTATTAATAAAAACTCAATTACAAACACAAGAACACTACTCACAGAAAAGTTGAGATTAAATTTAAATTAACATCCATGAAACATTTTTTAAACGTTTTTAGTTCGTTTTTCTGATGGCCGTTGTTTTTCCACTTATTTCTCATAACCTTTAAATTCTCTTATTCTATGGTTGAAATGTCAGCTGTCACTTATTCGTTTACGTTAATAAAATTATTGTCATAGAGTTTTTATTCCTTGTAGAAGATTATTCTGTTGCATGTTGTTCAAAACGTAGTTTTGCCGTTTGTTTTTTTCTTCATAATGGATAAGTAAGGAGTAAATATTGCTGATTCCTTGAATATCAGATCTTGTATTCATACTTTGTTGTTAATTTTTTATGTGTACCATTACTAAAAAGCATCTCTTTTCTTGATCGCTCTCAATGTCCAAAATCTTGACGCTGTTATAATCTATGTGGTGATCTTTTTTTTCTCACATGCTCAGTAAGGGCATACTTTTTTGACGGGTTCTTAATATCGCTTTTGTGTTGGATTACTCGTCTTTTCAGTTGTTGTGACGTCTGCCCAATATAAACCAGGTTACAGCCTGTGCAGGAAATGCTGTACACTACGTCCTTCTGGCTGTCTTTTGGAATCTTGTCTTTTACCATGCTAAATAGTTTTTTTAACGTAAAGGAGTTCTTCTGTGCAATTCGTGTATTTACATTTTTTAGAATTTTTATCAACCTGGAAGTTAATCCATCAATAGTTTGCAGCGATGTGTTAATTGTAATTCCCGGGTTTCTTACTGCATTGTCTCGCGCTATTGAAGCTAGCGATGTTTGGTTGTATCTGTTGACGTTTGTATTATATATAATTTTCTTTAATTTTGACAACCTTTTTTTCACTGTTGATGGTTGGTGAACGATGTTCCCAATCCTCTTCTTCATCGCTAGCACCACATTCACTTTTTGGTGGAGTGAGTGGTTGGACGCATAATGTATATACCTCATTGACTTTGAATACCAATCTGTTATTAAGTTGTTTTCAACTGTTCTTATTAGTCTAGTGTCTAAGAAGGGAACGCTATTGTTATTGTCTTCTCTTTCTAACGTAAATTTAATGTGCTCGTTGAAACTGTTAAATATTTCCAAAGTGTTGTCAATTTGATCTGCTGGCAACGCACATATAATGTCATCCACATACTTGAAAAAAATGGAATATCCACAGGTAGATCTTTTATAATTTCGTCTAGCATATAATCCGTAACTAATCGTGCAATGCTAGGTGCTAAAGTTGATCCCATCGGTGAACCAAAAACTTGCTTGTATATATTACCGTCCCATGTGAAGTAACATGAGTCAAAAATAAATTCAATTGGCGTTATAAATTCAGTGTTTTTGGAATCGTTGTGTGTGCAGACACACAATCCCATCTCTCTTCTAACACCTGCACTACCAACTGTACTGGGATATTGCTAAATAATAACACCACATCAAAACTGACTATTTCATAACCAGCTGGTAACGTGTAACCATTGATTCTCTCCGCAAATTTAAACGAATCTTTTATAAAATAGCTATTATCTGATGTTGTAAATCATCTTGATATGACCTGCAATAAGAACTTTATAGTTTGGACGTGGGAGTGTTAATTGAAGATACAATCGGTCACAGACTCAATATTGGTTTGTGGATTTTCGGTAATCCGTAAAACCCGGCAGGAACTGCATTGTAGTTATATAGGGATTTTGCTTCTGTTTCAGTAATAAAGTCTTTTTCTTTCAGCCTTTTTATGTGTTTATTGATTTTAGTTTGTATGGTTAACGTAGGATCTTTCTTTAACTTTTTATAGTATTTGTTGTCCTCCAATATGTCTAACGACAATTTGTTATATTCTTCCCTGTTCATGGCAACAGTTACGTTGCCTTTGTCAGAGTGCATGATCAAAAGATTCGGATTACTTTTTAAAAATTGTTTTCTTTGTAAAACTTTATTTGAAAAAATGTTCCATTACATGGTGATGGTTTTGTTACATAATTAGTTATTGCATTTGTAACTTGCGCTCGTAAAAAACTCTTCTTGTCTTCATCACTGTTTTTGTTATATGTAATAATCTTCTCCACTTCTGCTAAAAGTTTTTTTATTGAAACCTCGTTTTTTGGAATTTCTATGCCAAATTTTGGACCTAACGATAGTAGTTGTGTCATCTCTTCAGGAATCTTTACATTGCTAACATTTTTAAACCATTTAGATTGCGTGACCGGTCTTAGCTGTTGTTGATCTTTTAGTTTGTTTATCTTGTCCAAATTTGATTTTTTAATTTTGTAAAGTAGACAATTGTAGCTAATGTCTTGCCGCCTTCTACATTCATGTAAAAGTCCATTAGGTAGAGTTTGCTCCAAAGCCTGCCAAATGTTGGAGCCTTCTCGTGTTAGTGTTAATTTTTTCTTAACTGTTATTCTAAACTCAATTCTTAAGATTTTTGAGGTTAATTGTTCACTGTGTTTTTTCACATGTATTGCCGATGACGAGTCAAAAATCGAACCGAACATACATCGTATGTTGTTCACAATGTGATTAGGGTAGACCGCAAATTTTTTACAATTAAGCAAAAATATTCTTCTATTCCTCAAGGATGCCTATTTACTGTTGATGTTTGCCCAGGATTTCAACATTCTCGTAGTTTCTTTTCTAAAACGGTGATTAATGTTGATATAGAAACCCATCTTATATTTGAGAATTTACAGAGGTCAGCCGTGTAATATATGTTGAAGGATAACTTAAGGGTTTAATCTACGGCAATTTATGGGGCTAAAGTATACTCTTTTTTACAATGTCGACGTTTTATTAATAAATTGTAGAGTCCCGAAGAAGGCTTGGATCCAAGCCGAGAGAGAGGGGTTTTAGTGCTCAAAAATTTATAGTTTTTTGTCAAATTGTTGTGCTCTGGTTTTTTCATCATTACCTGGAAGAGCCTTCAGGACTTTTTACTTCTAAAGGTACGATAATATTAAATAATAAAGCCCTAAACCGGAAGGAATCCAAAATATCTATTATGCAAGACCTAACCAAACGCGAACTGCAATCTTTCAAAAAATTACAGCAGGTTGCTAGAGAACAAAAAGAGCTAGGTAAAAAGATCAAGCTAAAAGCCCTGCAATTGAGAATCGAAAATACTTGGTACAACTGGAATTTGAACACCTCTTCAATAACACCAGTCAAAAACAAGCCAAAACTCATTGCAAACGATAACTCTCACGCCACAAATGCGCAAACCAACCATCGAGCTAGCTCTAATCAAAAAACGCATAAGAACCATAGCATGGAACGTTAGGGGAATCCAAAATCTATGGGAGGCAGATAACTTAGTAGGTACAGATATCATTTGTGCATGTGAGACATGGGCAACCCACGCCAATGAATTACCACCCAACTGAAATAAATACTCTGCATTATGGTCACCAGCAATTAAAGAAAAGAGTACAGGTCATGCTAGTGGAGGTATAATAATATTAGCCAAAAAACCTATTAAAATCAAAGAGATTTTTTCTTCAGATAGTTGGATATTTGCACACATCACAGCTGGATCCTCTAAGTTTATTCTTGCAAGTGTGTACATCCACCCCAGTCGAGATATGAAGACTTTCATGGACCTGCTACAGGACTCAATAAACGATATTGACCAACTTTATGGAAACCTCCCGGTGCTACTAGTAGGCGATTTTAACGCCAGATTAGGTGCTTTGGCCCCTATCCAAGAAGAACTAGTCACAAATACTAATATATATGCAATAAGAGAAGCTAGTAATGAAGAAATTAATACAAGAGGCCGGATCCTGGACAATGCAATGGCAGAAAGTTCTTTAATCGTCATCAGTGGCAGATCATTTAGTGACCGACCCAGCAAACACACCTGCCTTCATATAAACAAAAGTACGATTGACTTCGTGTGGGCAAATGTCAATGCTCTGAGCTTAATATATGACTTAGAAATTCTACAGATTGAAAACCCCTCGGATTACTTCCCTCTGCTCTTGCAACTGTATTATGATGAATCGCCTCTAACTCAAGCAACTATCGAAAACAAGAACAGGGAAGTGTTCCAATGGACTAGCACTAGAGAAGACGAATACAGAGCACGAATGACTTGGTCAGACAAAGTAGCCCTAATTAATAATGATAACCTAGATGAAATAAATAATATCATAATAGCAGAAATCAAAACTGCCGCAGAAGCTGCAGGAATGAAAAAGCAACTGAAAGGACTACACAAACTGAAAAGGTCACAATTATGGTACGATGATGAGTGTAAACAAGGCAAACAAGAACTAGTCAAACTATTTAAGTCATATAAAAAGGCAGGCTTTCAAGGACAAGCAAAAGACCTTTATGTACAAGCTAAAAAAAAACAAAAAGCCTTAGTGAAAAGGAAGAAACAACAAGTCAGAGAGCAACAACTGAATAATTTAGCTAATACCAATAAATCAAGTGATTTTTGGAAAACAGTATCCAGATTTAAAAATCACCCTGGTACTGGAAAGAATCCCATTTCAATCCAGGCCTGGGAAAATTTCTATGAAAGTAACATACCCAACAGAGAAGAAGATACAACCACGTACTATGGAGTGTTGGATCCTAACTTGGATCCAACAGCTCTGACCACACGGTCAGAGCTGAACCGTGTGCTAAACAAATCAAAGTCGAACAAAGCTACAGGCCCAGACGGAGTCAAGAACGAATACCTGAAGAACCTTTCTGAGAACTGGAAGCTGTACATCTTATGTCTATTTAATAAAGCTCTGGAAAAAGAAACTGTACCGTCTGACTGGTTCTCGGCAGCTATTTCCCTTATTCATAAAAAAGGTGATGAACAAGATCCACTTAACTACCGCCCAATCGCTTTAATCAATCATATAGCGAAACTCTTTACTGGCTTGCTCAATTATCGGTTAGAAAAATGGGCAGAAAAAGTCAAAATCTTTCCTGAATGTCAAGCCGGATTCAGATCCGGAAGAGGCTGCTTGGACAATCTCTACGTACTGCACTCCGTCATCTAATTTCGTCTTCGACAATCAAAAGCACCGGCCTACCTCCTGTTCGTTGACTTTAAACGGGCATTTGATTCAGTCAACCACAAGATCCTCTGGGGAAAAATATTCAACTGCGGAATCAGCGCAAAACTGGTAAGGCTCCTCAGAAATGTATACAACTCGGCTGCATTTAAAGTAAAAGTAAATGATAGCCTCACAAAAGAGTTTAACACCACGGAGGGGGTTCTACAGGAGAAATTCTTAGCCCCTTTCTGTTGTTAATTTTCATCACAGACCTTGAGGACTTTATATGCTCTAGAGGATGCTCTGGCATCAGTATCGACGGAACCACCGATGTGCTAGCTTTACTGTACGCGGACGACCTAGTTCTATGCGCTAATTCACCAATAGAACTTCAAAAAATAATTAAAACATTTCACGAGTACTGCGAATTCAATAAACTTACAGTCAATTCAACTAAAACTAAGACCCTTGTGTGTAAACGGGCTGGACGCATTTCAAAAAAGATTCAATTTACATATGCTGATCAACTAATACAAATCACGCAGGAATATGAATACCTAGGAGTAACAGTCTCTATCCGTGGTATCAGCAAGCCAGCAGCACTCAACGCAATGAAAAAAGCAAAAATGGCATCTGGATTAATACACTCTATCCTAGTAAAAGCTAAACCTAATTCCTTATCCTGCTCACATAAACTATTTGATTCAATGGCAGCAGCAACACTTTTGTACGCGGCACCTATCTGGGCAATCCCATACAGAGATCTGGTGGAGAGAACTCAAACAGACTTTCACAAAAGACTTTTTGGTCTTCCACGGACTACATCAGGAGCTTTAATTAGAAGTGAGCTGGGGATAACCCACCTATTATACAAAATACTAAATGCAGCATGGAATTGGATTATAAGAGTCTTAGAAATGGAAGAAGACCGCCTACCGAAAGCCTGTCTCGAACGACAGTCGAGACTCTTAATCGATGGCAACTGCCATAGCAAATATAACTGGCTCGCAAGTTTACTGAACGCTGTTAAGACCATAACACCGGAAATACTGCCTGACTTAAGCACTCTCAACCCCAGAACTTGGACAGCACACAAAACAATTTTTTTTGATAAGTACAAAGCACATTTAATGCAAACTGATAAACATCTGCATGAAAATGCGCACTACTTACAAAATCCGCCATCTAACACGGCGAAAAGCTTTTTAAACGAAAGTATCGCCTTTCAAGCAATAAAACTCTTACTGCAATTGAGACTCGCCAGTAAATATTATTGTCAGCTAACAATTGACGGACATCTTTACAAGTTCAACTTCAGCGAAAATTGCCCAATTTGCAACACTGGAGAGCCTGATTCCATTGAACATCTGATAATTGGCTGCCCGATTTACAACCACTTGCGAGAACATCATCTATCGGTTTTTAACTCACCTCGGACTATAACGACTATTTTAAATGCAGACAATAAAAACTTAATTAAAGCAATATTGTACTATGTTATCAATAGCTGTCGTCTAAGGGCTTTCTGCCTCGAAGAGTGAAATAATTATTGTAAAAAGAAAATTTTTTTTTTTGATTTCTTTTATGTAAACTACTAAATTGTAATTTATATATTTATGTATTAATTGTATATGTAGAAGTATTCTTTACTTCTAGTAATCTGCAGTGGATTATTATTGTATAATGGAAATTACTTCTAAAGTGAAACACAACTATGTAACTATGTATAAGCATGATTTAATAAAAAGATGACAGAGATATTACGAGAGACTCGTTTTATCGTTGAGTGACAAACTTAAAAGTAACATGGACATTACTGAGAAAAAATAGCTGACCATAGTGGTGCCAACTTGACAATTACCAACTTAAATCTAAGAATCACTAAAAGTCACTAAACTTCAACACTTTCCCTAATTCGAAGATTTAAGAGACACAACAAATTACGATTCAACATAATCCAAGTTTCTAACTGAGAGACTTTAATCTTGGTCCAGGAAGAGGTTTTGTCAACATGTCTGCTAGTTGGGTGCTGGTTGGAATGTTGATAACTTTAACCTCGCCTTCTAATACTTTCTCTCTTATAAAGAAGTACTTAATCTTAATATGTTTAGTTCTTCGGTGAAATTCAGGATTTTGAGCAAGTCGGACCGTCGCTAAATTGTCCACTTGGAGAATTGGCGTGTCTTGAATTTTTCCCACACTTTTGAAAAGTCTATTAATCCAAATTATTTCTTTTACCGCATCACTAGCAGCGACAAGCTCCGCTTTTGTGGTAGATGTTGCCGTCATTCCTTGTCTTTGATTTAACCAAGAATCAGCCCCTCCGGCATAAGTGACAACTACCCCGTTGTTGATCGCCCCGTTTTGTTGCATCCTCCAAAATCTGCGTCACTGTAACAACCAAACTTATTGCTCTTGCTCGGACTATATACAATTCCCAGTTTGGTGCTGCCCGCAATGTACCTAAAAACTCTTTTTAATTTTCTTATATCTTCTGACCTCGGAGAGTCTAGTGATCTAGAAAGAACACTGACGCTGAATGCTAAATCAGGCCGCGTTCCCACCATCAAGTACATCAATGCACCAACTGCCTGTCTATAAGGAAAATCAATTTCTTTCTTACTTTCCCTGATTTCTTCACTAGTTCTACCCTCTTTGACCATTGGAGTCGATACTGGATTAGTCTTGAAAACCAAATCTTTCTAAAATTTTCTTAACATATGCTTGCTGAGATATTTTAATTGATCCGTCTTCTAGGCGGTTAATTTCCATATCAAGAAAATATGATGCTTTTCTTGCAGTAATTTTAAACTCTTGTTTTAATTCTTCAATAAAATTATCAGCTTCATGCTGATAAGAACACATTACAAGACCATCATCTACATAGATGGCTATTATTAATCGTGTCTCATCCTTTTGTCTGATATGTACGCAAGGATCTGCGTCGCTTACTTCAAAACCGGCTTGTTGAAGAAATGTGGTAAAACGCTTAGACCAACATCTTGGGGCTTGTTTTAATCCATAAAGGCTTTGTTTTAACCTGCAAACTTTGTTAGATTTATCTTCAAATCCTTCTGGTTGTTGCATAAATATTTCTTGTTCTAGTTCACCATATAGGAAAGCTGTTGAGACGTCAAACTGAAGCAGGTGCAAGTTTTCTTGAGCAGCAATAAGCATTGCTCTAATAGAGCTCAGCTTGGCAACCGGACTAAATGTATCAATATAGTCAACACCTTGCCGTTGACTAAAACCTTTAATGACGAGTCTTGCCTTGTACTTGTCAATGCTGCCATCTTGATGAGTTTTCAGTCTGTAGACCCATCTACAGGGAATAGCTTTTGCTCCTTTAGGCAAAGTTGTCAGTTCCCATGTACCATTATTATTTAAAGATTGTATCTCTTGAGTCATTGCTCTTTTCCAGTTGTGACTGTTCTTCCCACTGACAGCTTCATAATAGGAATTCGGAGAATCTTCTCCATTTATAATAATAATAATAATAATAACATTTATTTGCCCAACAGAAAAGTATCCAATTACAGGACAAATTCTACAGTTAAACTATAAACAAATTGCTAATAATAAGTTTACATAAGCCTACATGTATACATTACACATTACCGTACATTTTAATCAGTATACCAATTATAACTTTTAAATTTACACATTACATATTCATTGTGTCAAGGTTGGAGTTATTAAACTTATGACAGTGTTTACGTTATTATAATTGAAGTCTAAAAAGTCACACATCCCACAAATTCCGTTTACAATTTTAGACATTCGGTATATTAGAGACTGAAATCCTATGTTTGTTCGTGGAATGCTTGGTTGAAATAAGTAATGTACTCTGCTGTTCATGCAAGGGATATGAATGCATGTTTTTTGTAATAATTCAGGGCAATCTATCACGCCTCTGATTAACTTGAAGATGAACTTAATGTCAGCAATTTTTCTACGGTCTTCTAGAGATGTCATGTTGTACTCGCTTAGGAGAAAGTCATGATTTATACCTCTCTGAGGAAATTGACCATTTTTGGTTTTATATAGAATTTTCAAGAACTTACGCTGAATTCTTTCGAGGTCAAGTTTCAGCTGATTGTAATATGGGGACCAAACAGTCGAAGAGTATTCAAGTTTTGATCTGACAAAAGCGTAATACAGTGCTTTCAAAGCAGTAATATCCGTGAAATGCAAACAGTTTCGTCTAATAAACCCCAGATTTTTATTTGCATCCAGTATTATAGTTTGAATGTGATTATTGAAATTCAAATCACTACTAAATTTTACGCCTAGGTCTTTGTGACTCCTGTTTCGTTTTATTACGTCCATGCCGCATTGATACTCATACAGGATAGGATGAGTTTTTCTTGTGTAGGAAACAACGCAAGACTTGTCCGGATTGATTTTCAGTTTTAATTTGTTGCAGGCTTTCACTATTTCTTGTAATTTGTGATTCAGAGCAAAACAATCCTCTTCGCATGTTATGATGCTAAAAACTTTAATGTCATCTGCATACAAAAGTATTCCTAATGCAGACGAATGTGCAATGTTATTTATGTACAACGTAAAGAGAAACGGGCCGAGAATGGAACCTTGTGGGACACCAGAGTTTTGCACATAAATTTTGGAATTAAAGTCATTATAAGCAACACTCATCTTTCTGCCGCGCAGATACGATTTAAAAAACCGCCTTAAATCATCACCGAAACCAAGAGCAGATAGTATAGACAAAATAATTGAATGGTCATTTTTATCAAAGGCTTTAGACATGTCAAGGTAAATTACGTCTAGCTGTTTTTGTTGCTCAAGATTTTCGGTAATAATTTGAGAGATACATACTAGGTTTGAAACAGTTGATCTTCCAGCAACAAATCCGTGCTGAGCCGGCGAGATGATGTTTTTTTTATAGGAGGCAGAAGGGTGTGTAAGATCGTTTTAAATATTTTAGAAAACACAGATAAAAGTGCAATAGGCCGATAATTGGTAATGAGTGACTTATCTCCTGCTTTAAAGACAGGGCAGATTTTTGCGCATTTCCAGGAAGATGGAAATGTAGAGCTTGACAAGGACAAGTTAAACAATGTTGTAAGTGGTTGAGCAAAAGCATCCGCACAGTCTTTAACAATAAAAGATGGAATTTGATCCGGCCCAAACGAAGATGTGGGTTTTAATTTACGCGTAGCATCCAGCACTTCAGACTCCACAATAGACCGGATAGTAATAGACGGCCAGAAGCAGTTAGGATTGTTGATGTTATTTTTAAAGTAGTCAGTGTGTGAGGCATTGCCAACTGTATAAACCGAAGAAAAATACTTGGAAAAACTATCTACAATTTCTCTCGGGTTGTTCAAAGTTGTATCTTCAAAAATCATTTCTCCTGGAATTCTAGTAGACCCTTGACGCTGCTTAATAAAAGACCAAAACGTTTTTGGATTAGTACGAATAGAATTTTGCACTGTAAATAGGTATTGACTATATTCATCAGAAATCATAGATTTGGCTTCCTTGCGGAGCTCTGCATAAATAGTGTGGACTTGAGTATCCTTGTGCTTTTTAAATAATTTGAAGTATTGTTCTTTGCGCTTAATTAGGTTACGTAAGTTATGGGAATACCAAGACGGAAAACGACTCTTTTTCCTATTATGCAAAGGCACATGTTCATCAAAAATTGAGTACATTTTTTCATAAAACGCTTTACTTGCATTATTAACATCAGTAAAGGTGTAGAGAAAATCCCATTTTACGTGGAGTACAGCGTGATACAGAGCGGGGAAATCAGCTCGACGAAAGTTATACGATTTCAATGAATTATCGGCTGGAAATTTAGGTACGTTGCTAAAACCTGCCTGGAACTCTATGTTGAGAGCTGGGTGATAACCGTCCTCCGTAATTAGAGAATCTATGTTTCTAGTTACAGAACATTTTGAAATATTTGTAAGTACTAAATCTAATGTGTTTCCAGTAGAGTTTGTAACAAGGTTTACCTGTGTAAAATGACAAAAGTAGACGAAATTATTGTATAATGTGTTTTTCGGACCAGAATTATCAGTAATAAGATTTAAATTAAAATCACCTATAAGCAACACGCGTGGTTGTACTACACAGAATTCTGACAAAACATCAAAAAAAGTCTCAAACTCTAGAACAGTGGTTTTCAGAGGAATATAAACGCAAATAATGCATATGTTAGTGTGTGGGGAAACTAGTTTACAAGATACTACATCGATGTATTGAGAAGCTTCCATCAAGCAACTAACATCTACATGTTGACAAAGAATTTCCGTTGTAACTGCCAGAAGAACGCCTCCTCCTCGCTTAGTTCCAGTTTCTTCATATCTGCGGTCACCACGAAATACGTTGTAAAGTTCGGGTTGAAAGTACTCAGATGTAGCAATAGACAAGTCCAGCCACGTTTCAGAGAGCGCTATAATTTTGTACTCATTTTGGCTGAGAGATGAGACAAAATGATCTAGTTTGGTGCGCAAGCCACGGACGTTTTAATAGTAGATGTTCTGCGAGGATACATAGTTGGGCTTTATTAGTTTAAAGAAGAGGGGGAAACGGGTCTTTGTGATTTATTGACTCTATTAATTGACTTTTTAGTATTATTAACTAGGTTGGCTATGTAGGGAGTATTATTTTTGTATTTTAAAATTAAACCGTGATTTGGGTCTGATGTCTTAGCTTTAAATTCTTCAAGAATTGCTTTATTATAGTCACGTTGTATAGTTGTAAGATCTGGTTTAAAGTGATGATTACGATTTTTGTTTTCTTTATTAGTTCTTAGTACCTTTTTAGCATCATCCTCACATTTGTAAATGATTTTAATTGGACGAACATAGTTTGGTCTTGCACCACCGATTCGAATAACTTTTTTAGGTTGTTCGAATGTACCAAAAGAAGATAAAATTTCCATAACATGATTCAGGTCATCATTAACTTTTTGCGATATATTAGTAGCTGTAGATTCAGGTATATTATACAGTACGACGTTGGAAGAACGTTTTTTGCGTTCTTCAATTTCTGTTATTACGTCATTATAATTATAATTTATTGGGGTAACGTTAACCTGAGAAGTAGATCTTTTGAACTCTTCCCACTCAGATTGAATGTTTGCGACATGACTTTCAAAAGCAGAAATTCGGTTATTAAGACTAGTAAAGTGGTCATTTATAGTTTTTTTCAAATCTTTAGAAAATGCCTCTAATTGCTTGGTAATAATTTGTTTTATAAGATTAATAGTAATAATATTTTCATCGTTCTTCGAGATATTCTTGCATTTATCACAATGCCATTGTGATTTATTACTCAATATAATTGTTAATTCATGTTGAGGTAAATTAATGCATTCAGTATGTACATGTTTTCTGCACTGACCATTGCATTTGATAGAAGGTGTAGTCGGGGTAATGGCAGACTCACAAAGTAAAAAATTGTTAGGCATCTTGAACATTAAATAATTATTAACAGTTCAATCTATCAGAGGAACCGCGACTACTGATTTTTCCAGTTAAAAAAAATATATATATATATAAAAAAAAAAATAATAGGAAAATGGGAAAATAAAACAGGGACACAAAATTTTCACACTCAGGGGTCGTTCCGAGTGACTAACTAATTGACATAAACTGGATGACCTCGGGCGAAACACACAAAGAAACATAGGAGATAATGCTGTGATATGAAAATAATCCAACCTTCAATTGCACTTTATTTACTTTCTAGTGGATTAATAGGACATTGTAAAATAGAATTACCTGGATCATTTACCAAAATGTTGATTCTGATACGCTCCACAATTTGATGTGTTAAACTATAATTAATTCAAGCTAAGTCACCACTAAATCACTATTTATTCAACATTTATGATGTTTTCACTAATCATTACGTAGTCCTCATATTTACTTGGTCTTTTTATACTGAAACGAATTCTTAATTTTGAAGACAAACTTTGAAGTGGTTCTTCAACATCCTCTATCTGTTCAGATTCTGTGTCTGAGAGATTTTTTTCTTCTGATGCCTCTGAGTTTTCTTCAGTTTCTGATAAAGCATCATCTTCTTTTTGTAAAATAGCACGTTCTTTATTTGACTGTTCTATATCTGCTATTGGTAACCTTACACGCTCTGTGCAGTTGTTTGGAATCTCGTTGAAAATTACATCTCTACAAAGAATTATTCTCTGTTTATTTTTCAACCATATTCTATACCTCTCGTCACCATAGTAACCAACTAAGTATCCTTTAATTGCTTTTTTGTTCATTTTTCGACGTCTCTGCGCTGGAACATGAGCATAGCAAGCGGACCCGATGATCCGTAAATGTTTTGTTCTAGGTTTCTTGCGCATCCATAGTTCATATGGACTTACCCCTTCTTTGGAAGATTTTCCTGTTCTATTTAGAATGTATGTGGAAGTAACTACAAATTCTGCCCACAATGCATCTGGAAATTCTTCTTCACTATTTGAATATTTGAAGGTTCTAGCCATTTCAATACAGGTTCTAAACTCTCTTTCACTGCCTCCATTTTGCTGTGGTGTGTACGGAGCTGTTAGTCTTTGAGTTATCCCTTCTTGTCTTAAAATGGTTTTGAGAATTTTATTGTCCAGTTCGCCTCCATTATCACTCAGGAATTCTTTTATAGTGTGTCCTACTGTCTTGACATTTTGAATAAATTCTTTTAAAACCTCTTTCACTTCTGATTTTTCTTTTAATAAATAACAATAGCGAAATTTTGTGTAGCTATCCTTAAAAATTGCTACATACCTATTCTTTCCAAAAGACTCACAAAAAAGTCCACAAACGTCAGCAGAAATGAGTTCTCCTGGTTTACTCACTTTATCTCTTTGACCAAAAGGTAATCTGTGTGCTTTTCCATAAACACAAGGTCCACAGAGATCTCTTTCTAACGGAACAGTTATCCCTTTTTCTTTCTGCAGTATAGCCTTCACATGACGTTTATCTTGGTGACCCCACCTCTCATGATATAACTGTAACATAGTTTAATTGTTAACAATATTTACTTGTTCCTTAACTTTCTGTGATTTAATTTCTGCCTTGTATAAAGTTCCACCTATGAAACGTTTTCCTTGAAGCATGACTTTACTATTATTCCAAAAGAAACATTCTGTCGCGTTTGATTTGAATGTGCTTTTGGGGTTTTTGTCGTGAGCAGCAATAACTGAAAATAAGTTTCTTGATAATCCAGGAACATACCAAACGTCTGTCAGTAATATGTCTTCACCATTAACTTTTGACTTTACTAAAATTGTTCCGCTTCCTACTGCTGTTAAAACTTCTTTTCCTGCCCCCTTTACGCCACAAGGATGTTCAAAAGTTCGAAATTCTGTAAAATAGTGTGTACTATTACAGACGTGTCTTGTTGCTCCATTGTCGATCCACCAGGTCTCTGGACTTTCTTCGACTAAAAAGGCCTCCGTCTCTACTGACAGAGTAGCTACATTAGTTTGCACCGTAGTTTCTGACCTTTTTGGTTTTCCATCAGCACTTAGCACATTGATGAATCCAATGTCCGTTTAACTTGCAATAATGACAAACGTCTTCTTTTCTAATCTTAAATTTAGAATGGCTAACATGTGTCTTCTTAGTTTTTAACAGGAAGGCGTTTTCTACATCTGAAACAGTACTATCTCTTTTTAAAAAGTTTCTCTCATACGTACATAGTTGAGCAACTAGCTCGTCTAAATGTTTCTTGCCGTCTTCTGTTAGCATCATCCAACTTGACTGGAACGAACTAAAACTTTTTGGTAGAATACTTAAGATCTTGCAAACTATAATCAACTCTGGTAACGGATTTTCTTGTTTTTCCTTCAAACCATTGTTCATTTCATGCCACATGTTTTTTAATTTGGCGATATGAGTTGAAACATCATCGCTTTAGGTCCAACTGAACTTAAAAAATTCTGAACAAATTTTGAACAACTGATCTTCTGAAGTAGCCTCAAACTGTGTTTTTAAGGCTTCCCATGCTTCGTAGGCACTGTCTTTGTCCATAATCTTCTGATAGACTGTGTCTGTTACAGCACTCGAGATCATAGATTTTACATAGCTATTTGCTTTACGAAAAAAATCACTCGCTACCTTATGCTTTTTGTGTTCTTCCTCTGTGGCTTCATTGATCAGGGCACTGGGTTTTTGAAGCTTTCCATCAATCACGTCCAGGGCTCCTTCATGGTAATCGAGAAGATCTCTCATCTTCCTTTTCCATATTGGCCAATCTCCTTCACCACTTAACGGTTTTAAATGCTTTGAAAAATCAATTATTTACAATAGTTCACGTTTTTCTGGGACCATAACCTGTAGAAGTATTCTTTACTTCTAGTAATCTGCAGTGGATTATTATTGTATAATGGAAATTACTTCTAAAGTGAAACACAACTATGTAACTATAAGCATGATTTAATAAAAAGATGACAGAGATATTACGAGAGACTCGTTTTATCGCTGAGTGACAGACTTAAAAGTAACATGGACATTACTGAGAAAAAATGGCTGACTATAGTGGTCAGCCTACTTGACAATTACCAACTTAAATCTAAGAATCACTAAAAGTCACTAAACTTCAATAGTATACCCCCTTGCTATGGGTTAAAAGTACCTGTACATAAAAATTTTCGAGAAGGTGTGAAAAGACGCCTGTAAAAGCAGAGCCCTCAATATTATTATTAAGAGGTCGCGCATCGGAAATTTCTATTCCCCGTCTAAATAACACAGGAATAAAGCTTTATAAATTTTGCAATTTCGTATTTTTGCAACGGCTCATTGAATTAGCAAACCAAAGCATATTTTTGTAGGAAATTTGACGCTCTTCAAAAAAGGCCCTTACAAAGTTTTCCATAGTCACACTCCTTCAAAAGTTATTCGAGGTCAAAGTTGAAGTTACAAAAAAGTTCAATGTTTTTTTTCGATGATACTATGAATCTTTTCTCATTATTTTGTTATAAAGAGGATAGATTTCGGAACAATTACATTTTTAAATAGTCGAGTGCATCAGTTATGGATTCACCATGATAACATGTTTATTATTTAACATCGCATTTTTGTAAGGTAACTTTATAATTGACTCGATGGGAAAATTAATGATTGAAAAAACCCAATTAGAGTAAAATATATTTATTGTGTTATATTCTATAACTTTTACTATATTTGTATAATATTCTCAAATAAAGACTATTTCAAGGTTTTTTATTACAATCTGGGAAGCTACGACGATGTTCTTGGACGACTTGCAATAGATACTGTAATTCACAGAACACTCATTATAATGAAACATTCTATGCTAATGGTTGGCAACGAAAACGACAGCCGCGCTTACAGCGATTTTGTGGCAAACTAAATTGGTGGCGGGCAAATTTAAATGTACCCGCCACTTATTTTGTCGCTTTTTTTCCCATTGAATTGGTGTTGTAAGATCAAAATAGAAGTGTTTAACTTAACTTCATAATTAAAACACTTGTTTTAATTATAAAGTTAAATCAAACCATTCTAATTTGACTTCACAACAACCAAAATATGATTTATTTAAATAAACCAAAACTAAGACATTTTACATTTTGATATATTTTTTATTAAAACTATTTAATCTACTTAATAACACAACTTAAGCAAAGTTCAAAAATAAATAAACAATTAGACAACCATTTCACAATATAGTCATATAAAACAAACAAATAAAATTAATAAATTTTAATTATTTTAAATGACCTTCTAAAATTAAAATTAAATAAATTGCAATCAAACTTAAAATACAAACAAAACAGACAAATTATTTAACAAAAACAACTAAAAGTAAACAGATACAGGTACTCTACCTCATTTTATTAGCAAAAAGAAAACGATAATCGTATAAATACGTTTTAAATGTGAAAAGTACTTAAAACACATAAAATGTAACTCGTTTTGTCACTAATCTGTCACTACCAAACAGTGATTTTTATGATTTGAACAATTGCCCATATTAATACCCAACAAAAATTTGAATTCCCACAGCCACTCCTTATGCCAATTGAATTGAAATGCACTACATACGTGGAAATATAATAAAAGTTTAATTCCAATCACCTACGATTTTCTTCTAAAATTCAACGAGTCTTTTGCTCTTGCCTCCAACTGAGATACTACTCCCTTATAATGTTAATAAAAAGTACAGTTATTTTCCTTCGCTTTAAACTGAAGAGTTTTCCGTCACAAAAGCAAAATCCTCCATAAAAACTTGCACTAGAGCTGCACCAAAATTTAACCGTTTCTTTCTCTTGTTGACAAAACCAGATTCATCAAAGTGATCCTCACAAACTGATCAAACCTTTTCTCTGAGCCCCCATCTATTCTATAAATAATATTCTCCCACAATTGGAATCTACAAACAAAATCTTATTAAAACGCATATTACATGGAACAACTAAGCTTACGTATTTTATTAATAATTTAAACTCTCTTTTTCATTTTGCTTTATCAATTAACATAAAAAATTGATATAATTTCATAAAAACAAGTATAACAACATAACCCCTAAATGCAACAACAACAAAAAACGTGAATCGAAAGTGAAGGGCGTGACAAACAAAACTACTTTTGGCGCTGAATTCAAATGCATATTTTTGATTGGCTACTTTTCTTTCCCCTTGCCGCACGTCAATATAGTGGCCCACATACTTTTTTCGCTATCTTGGCTTCACCTCCCTGCTGTAATTGTTCTTTGTTCTTGGTTAAACAGTTGTTGTAATCCTCAATCAGAGCAATACCTTGTTCTGCTGAGTCATTAACTACAGAAAGTCTTCTAAAAAAATCTAAATTATCTCTATAATTTTCATTATTAGACCATAATGATACGTCGATTGCAAGAAAATCGTATGATAAATCGAAGGCTTGGAAAAGCATGACTGAATTTTTTGAGACGAATTCACTTAAATCTTTATCTAAACATGATTCCCATTCGATTCTTTTAGCAACGTATCGTTTTTCTCGAATAATTTTACTGTCCTTATTATTAATAATTGCTTCACACATTTTTTTTTATTTAATTTGAGACATTGTTGTCAAACAATGCCAGTGCTGCTAGTTCTTCATTCATGTACCATAGATGATCAATAAATTTTTTAATGCTTCTTGTACGACTGATGATTGAATTTCCTCGCAAAGAAGTAACTTTTTCAACAATTGCAAATCATTATTTGGTGCTTCGATTGCCAACGAACAAGTAAACCATACTTTAATGTAGATTAAAATAATAAGAATACATATTTGACGCAAACTATTAATTTCTCGTTTAGAAAGAGAAAATTGGTCTCTGAACATAAAAATTTTCAAGCTGTAAATGGTCTTAGCCATCCATCGAGCATGATGCATCGCTCCTGGACATTTGGAAACTTTCATTTTCTGGAAAACCATCAAGAAAAATTAATGATAACTCGAAAAGTTCTTTGTAATCATCCCCTGGCTGAGAAACCTGTTTTAAAAAATTTTTGTTAATTAAAATCTTTAAACACGAATTCCCAACCTACTGCAAATATAAATTATAAGAAATATACCGTTAAGAAATTATTGATGAGATTAATTATTTCAAGTCTGTCTGCATTCAAGGCATTTACAACAAATTCATCTGCCACTTTGCTACTTTAAATGATCGACTTTGCTCCACCAATTTTTAAATCGCCCAAAAATAGGTACATTGGGACCAGAAGTTGTGGTCCAACACCTCAAAAACTCCTTTTAAAATAATTTCGAAAATGTGGTCGCGACAAGGTAACCAAATTAGTTTCCGGTTCAATTTTCTTTCAATCAAAGCAGCTGTGCCATTTAGTATTCCTGTAAATAATGTATGAATATGTAGATTAAAGATGGTGCCAATTAGTAAGAGAAACATAAGTGAGAAAATAGTATTAAATAGTAGGTATTAACTAGATTTTCAATTATTTAAAGATAACGAAACAAACTATACCAGTATTCACTGCTGGAGTGTCAAAGCACATAGCCTTAATGTAAGGAGTAACTTTCCAGTCTTCCAATGTATTTAATATGGCTACAGCATGATTTTCTGCAGTTCCGTCAAATATTTTTGGTACACCGAGAAGTTGATTGACGTTCGAAGTAGATAATATTATTGCAATTTTATCTACAGATTCAGAACCGGTCAAATCAGTAAAAATTTTATCATCCCAATGTACAGTATAGCGATCTTCAGTTTTAAACTTTTCTTTCAAGTGCTCTGCGGTAGCTTGTCTAAATCTAAGACGGGCTCGCCGGATAGTACTGTAGCTTAAATTTAATGTTTCAATATCTATTCCAATACTTTGGTCAGCAGGAGCTAAGATAAAAGTAGCATTTTCACTATTAACATTTGCTCGATCGAGGACAGATAGAAGTTCAGGAGTCATTATATCATTTTTCGGAGGAGGATTTGGCTGACTAGATAGAGGTTCAAGGTCAGAAAACGTTTCTGATTGTTGACTTCCAGATGTCGTTTCTGTACCAGTTGTCGATTGGAACCGTGAAATAATACCACCATCCTGAACTGGACTACTAGTTGTAGGCTGATTAATACCTATTAACAAATATTCAGTGAGATTTTTGTTTTACTGAACATAACGTTATAAAACGCATGTTCCGTTTTAAAAAAAACCATGTCAATACATTGTCTCTAGGTAGGCAACTAAATTAACAAATGTTTTATTTTGACACTTGACAGAACAGAACTGAAATTTTATTCAAAGGTAAGAAAGGTTATGTTACGTCTTAATAACAAGTTTAAAAAGAAACTTTTGATCAAATTAGTTTAATAAATGTTCAAAGTGACCACCTTCTTGTTCCAAGCAATACGCCAAACGATTACAAAATGCTTGTACAGTATTTTGTAAAAAAACTAGATTTATTTCGATAAATAAATTTTTTATTTTTTTTTAATTTATTTTGACGGGACAAGTTTTTTTTTCTTTGTATGAATTTATTACACAACCTTTACCATTAAATCTTTTAATTATGTTGTGAATATTTCCAACATATGGTATTGGTCTCTCGGAATAACTTACAGCAAATAGATCGCGTACTTGTCTTATGCTATTATTGCAATTGTACCAGCGTACAATGGCAATTTTTTCCTCTTTTAAGTACATGCTCCTCAAATGCAAAAACTTTGAAAATCATTATTTTGACACTTGCCAATGACATTAATGGCACTTGTTTATTAGAGGTTGCTTTGATACGCTTTAATTGCTTGTAATCAAGGAGTAAACTCCTTGCTTGTAATGCATTGACTCGATTTTTTTTAAACTGAACATAGGATGTTCAGTAAAACAAAAATCTCACTGTATATGATTAACAGCTAATACTTAAGAAACAAATGAAATCCTATTTGAGATAAAATATGAAATAATTGTTTTCTAATAAAATAAAATAAATAATAACCATCAACATCGATATCCACCATGACAACTTGATGAATTCCTTCATTTGAAGCACTTGTGTCAATAAATCCATAACGTTTGTTAGATCGTTGAGCTTCCAAAAACAGTTTTTTTGTATCATCAAGTTTTTGCTTCGGATCTAAACGAGCAATATCAAATAATTTTACAAACTTTTCTTTTAACATTGTATCTTTTTTTTTCTGCGCAGTAGATTTTTTTCGATATTGACTTTTCTTTAGTTTCAACCATTCATTAAATAATTTTTAAACTTTCTGCACAGCATGATAATTTTTGCAAGTTGGAAGTCCAGCTTGTAACCATTTTTCTTCAACTTTTTTTATTGTACCTGAAGCACTTTTTTTCAATGTTAGTTTGTGTATACAATGCTGATATAAGAACGCTGATAGAACCTCTCCGTTTGTTGGTAATTTTCGTCCAACAAGATTTTCTTTCATATCACCAATTAAGTATTTTTTATTTTCCATAATAGTCAATGAAATAATAAACAATAAACTTAGGGAGCAAAATAATAAATAGAAAAATCTGAAGTTCGATTGAAAAGAGAGTTAGAAACAGTGTGGCACAGTAACGAGGAAAATCAAAACATGTGTCTTTTTGGTTATGTCGGTAAAAAACTGAACTTTATTTCTTAATAAACTACTGTAAGTAATTTTGGTTTAATAAAGTAACTTCAGTTCATTCGTTTAAAAAAAAGCGCCTAAACCAAAGGTTTTGTGACGAAAGACGAATCTACTTATAAAGTAAAGTTAAAAAAATCTCCGAATAGCAAAAATACATCAGAAAATATTATTAGTAGCAAAACATTGAGAAAAGATTTATAGTATCATCGAAAAAAAAAACATTGAATTTTTTTTCAAGTTCAACTTTGACCTCGAATAACTTTTGAAGGAGTGTGACTATTGAAAACTTTGTAAGGACCTTTTTTGTAGAGCGTCCAATTTCCTACAAAAATATGCTTTGGTCCGTTAATTCAATGAGCCGTTGCAAAAATACGAAATTGTAAAACTGTAAAATTGTAAAATTGTCGATTGTAAACTGCATATTTAAGTCTTGTCAACTTCTATGGTAACTAGACTTTTCTACATGCAGAGCTTCCATGTGCCACTTTGACTCACTGGCGTGATGAAAAATACCATGAAAATTATCTGCTTTTGGAGACCTTCAAAAAAAGTGTTGTTCAGTCATAAATATAGTTTGTTCATACTAGGACAATTTACCCCACTTTACAACAAATTTCAAAAATAAAGACAATTTAATATTTTTGGTGCAAAATTAAGGGCGCCGTTGGCGTCATCTTGTGGTGTGGTACTTAGCTAACCATCGATCGAACTCTAAACCACAGACTAATTGCACTTGAGCTGTCAACCTCAAATCAATTCAAATTTCGGAATTTTTAAAACAGGTAAAATTGAGTCTTGTGCTAAAAAGTTGAATACATTATTTGTGCGTTAATCATTTTACAGTCTGCGGTTTTATCAAAATTCAAAATTGAAATGTTGCGCTGTAAAATGAAACATACTGCGCTAATAACGTAAATAACTATTAACATACTTCTCAAACAAAGTGCGCAACATTTTAGTTTGCATCGGGTCTTTGAAGTAATCACTTTGATAAATATTTATAAATTGTTGTTGGATAAACCTGATAGTTCGCTAAAATATCATAGCTCTAAAATTCAAAATGAACTCATTCAACTAATTACCGCACAAATAAATAAAACAATTTTTAAGGAAATCAATGATGCTTTGTCATATTTCGGGTGTATTGTAAGGGCTTTATTTGTTGTGTTGTCTTCGTGTATGGAATGAGAAGGCCAATTGATTATTTCTACCTTTTATTATAATTACTACTGGAACTACATCACTCACTACTTATATTGCTACCCCAGATTACCTATTACATTATTACTACCCCTACATATTATTGTCACTATTATAACTATTACTATTACTCTCCTAACTATTACTGTCGGGCTCTTATTTATATCGTCTATTCCGTCCATTCATCATTCTTGCCCGCAGCGTCATGTGCAAAGTGCAAGTGTCACTGCACTATTGCACCACTCATGCATCACATCCATCACACGGGTCTAGGATGTTCAACGAGCTGCCTCGCCAGATCAGGGCTGCACCCTCCATATCTGCTTTTAAAAAAGGCTTAAAGAATATCTCTGTTCATTGACACCCGCGGAGCACCAGTAACAAAGTCAAGAGTTTCTGATGTTTGAAATTGTTCATATTTTCCTCTAAGTGAATGGTAATTGTTAGAATTGAAAATAAAAAATCTGAAAAAAAAGTGATGATCTCTTTCGTCATTCACCCTCTAATACAGTTCTAGTATCAGATCTATCCCAGCCTGATGCTGACCTTTTGTTATATCAGTATAGGTCGAAATGATCATAGCCTTATAATAAATCAACATTTAACGTGGATTAGACTTTTTATTCTCAATTCAAAAGTTTCTGTTTGCAGGCAAGTGATTTTTTGTTTTTCAACTTACATAATTTATTTTTGTTTTTTCTTTTTTGCAATTTTTGGAATAGGAAGAGTTTCTGTTTGTAAGCAAGTAATTTTTTTGATTTCAACTTATATAATGTATTTTGTTTGTTAGTTTTTGTTTTAATTTTTTGCAATTTTTAGGATGGGCTACAGTTGGTGTAAACTTCCCCCTCACGCCCTGGCTAGCCATTGTGGGAGAGTAATTTACATGAAAATTTCTATTTTACTTTTGTTGTACTTTGTACATTTATATTGTTATTTGATTTGTGAATAAATAATTTTGAAATAAAATATGAATTAAATTTGTTTTTTTCGATAATTTTTGACAAAACACAGGATATTACAAAATTGGATCAACTAATATGTAAAAATTGTAAAGGATGAAAATAATCGACCTGTCCACATTCAAATTAAAAACACCTTTACGGGATTTTATATTGTAACTGATCAATCTGCAGCAGGCTTAGAAAAACTTTTTATTGAAGCGTTTGAAACCAAAGGGGTTAAAATTTCTAAGCTGCGTGGGCAAGGATATGACGGGGCAAGTGTGATAAGCGGCTGTTATAGAGGTTTACATGCCAAAATGTCTTAAATATAACCAAACGCCCCAAATATTCATTGTGCAGCGCATAATTTAAATTTGATTTAAAACGATGCTGTTAAGAGTGTTGAATAAGCAACTCACTTTTTTGATATAGTCAGCTATATATAGTACATTCTTTAGTAATAGTATCAAACGTTGAGAATTACTTGAATGTTTGAGCCTGGTAGATTAGATTACCTTAAAGAAATTAGCACCAACTCGTTGGTCGTCAAGAATCGCCTCTTAATTTGTTTTCGGTATAACTACAAATACTTATTGCCGAAATAAGTTTAAAAAGTAAAAAATCAGATGAGAGGTCAGAAGCTAATGGAATTAGAAAAAAGATTGAAAACTTTGAATATATTATGTTAGTCGTTATCTTTGAAAAAAATGTACAAAATATTAATTTGTTTTCAAAATTATTACAATTCGAAAACTGTGATATGATTGAAGCTGAAAATTCCGAATAAAAACAACTGCTAAAAATCTTGCTGAAAGCTGGGGTACAGAAGAAAAGTAAGAGAGTAATTAAAGAGCATTATGATGAACTGAGAAGCGACACTAGATTTAAAAATCCTGATGTAAAATTTCGTAGAATAACGTTTAATTCAGTAATTGATATTAACGCCTTGCAATTAAAAACACGATTGAATGGGTTTTTTGCTGATGTAAATAAGTTTAAAGTGATTAGTTCTAAATTTCAAACCAGTGCAATAAATGGTGAATTATTAAAAAGTGCTATAGAGCTTGCCAGGGAGTATAAAAATGATCTAAATAATACGTTTCCTACACCAGATTTATCATTTAGATCTGCACTACGTTATGATGTTTCAAAATGCAACGGTCTGTCATAACTTATTTATTCGTTACCAATTTTTAAAAAAAGTGAAGTTTGCTAAAACTGCGCTATATTACTAAATTTTTATTAACCAACAATAAGGAATTGATGGTTTTTAACAGATGTTACGTTTATTTCATCGAGTTTGTTCTTCTCTACTAAATCAATAATTACTTGTTCTTTACATCGAGAATAAGACTTATACAACCTTTTAGAGTTATTATAAATAATAGATTAGATTATTTATAAATTAGATTTTATAAATATATATTGTAAACAATTTGTATAATGTCTGCAAACAGGTTTTAGGTCTATAATTTGATGAATTATGGTGCCATCTTCTGTCTGATATGCTTTAGACTTTTATGTAGATTATACCTACGGCGAGAAATTTTGATATATGTTTTAAATTGTTAAAATGATGCAAAAATATCTGTAGAAAAAATAATACATTTTTTAAGCCAAAAGATATAAATTTCGTCGTTTTCTGAAGAACACGTAAAAATGGCGGCATCAATTTTTGATGGTTGGCGCACACTGAAGCGTATTTTATTCTCTTGCCTAACCTAAGTAATTCCGGCATGAAATCAATTTTATTTCGTATTTTTTACTGTTTTAAATAGTTGTTAAATTAGTTTTTTAGTGAAAGTGATGGTTAATTAGTACGTGTGTGTGTAGTGTTAAACATGAAAGTTTTTTAATTGGTAAGATGCAATCAATTGTTTGGTTTTTAGGTTAGAATTTCAACTGATATTTCCCTAATTCTTTATAATTATTAATATTTTAATTTGTTCATAATAGAATGGGTCCTCTAATTATTTTTTTTTAAATTTTAGTTTGTTTTAGATGCTAAAGTACGTTTCACCTTCCAACTATCGGCGCTCAAATAAATCGTTAGGACATGCAGAAATGATGGAGGTGAGTGAGTTAATGCCAAACAGGCTATATTCTATATTTTAAAAACGTGTAGTTAAGTTGGTGAACTAAATTTATTGTTCTTTTTCAGTCTTCTCACCGGGTGAACATTGGTAAGTGCATTTGTATAGTAGAATTCATTCATTTGTAGCCACAAAGTAAAGTTTTGAGATTCTAGCCGAATAGTTCATGCACTAAGTAATGTTAATTTTCACCAATTTTAACATTAAAACGTCAGTTAGATGAAAGAATATATTTCGTGGGCGTTCAAGCAAAAATCATTAAGTCCAATTTTCATATCTTGAGATAATGAAAAATAAAGTTCAAAAGCTGCATTTTGATGGTATAGTGCATACACGTAGCAAGTGCAAATATTATGTTTTCGAGAAAATGCAGTTTAAAGTTTGCATCTGGATAATTCAATCTACGAAATTTTAATCAACTTTTTATGCTTGCGTAGCATTAAAACTCTCATTATTAGTTCAGATCAATAAAAGAAATTTATAATTATTTTATTTTTAAACCAATTTTTTTTTATGTTTCGGTGCTTAACACATTATGTGCATCCAATTATCAACTACCAAACAGGACGCCCACAAAATCTGGCATGTTAACTGAAAAATTCAATGCATTTTGCAAGAAAAAAATTGTATTTTTCTGATAATAAAGTTTAATTTTTTATGTGTTAATCGAAATACTGGAGGTCAGAAATAGAAGAATAATAATGCCATTTATTAAAGAAAAACAAAATTCTACACTAACTGAAAAAGAGTTTTCTGATTTTGAAAATTAAATTTATTGTAAAAACAATTACATAATAAGAATAATTATTCATCATCTTCTGTTGGAAATGGTACGGAACTTTGAGAAATACTATTGATTTATTGACTGTATGTGGCAGGTATTATGCCATCGTGCAGAAGTGATAAGAGGTCTGAATTATTCTTCGTTGAGACTGGTAACTTTTTTTTGTATATTTGTTGGTCAATCCGAATGAAACTCATTCCTGTGGTAGTCCTCTTAGCTTTCTTCTAACAGAGGTATCAATCACTAAAAAATCTTTGTCATTTAGCTCATTTTTATATTTTATTAGAAACGGATTTTCTTTTTCAAACCTGAACCATTTAATTTTTAGTCAATGAACTTTTTCTTTATTGGTGTAACTGTTGTGTTGGGTGTCATAGTATCCACAAGTTTTTGGAGATCATAAAAATCATTGAAAGTCAAGTCATTGGCATAATAAGGTTTAGGTTTTATTGTTGCAGCTGAGATTAAAATATACCATTCCCTTGTGGTGTAAATTTTATGTTTGCTCGCTCTTTTAATGGGTGCATGCATTGAGTCGGTCCAATGTTCTAAGTATGAGAAGTCTGACGTCATAAATTTTAAATCAATAATTTGTAAATGTCTTATGTTGTTCGCTGCAAACAGCATAGCAGCCACAACATCCTTGTTCCTATTTTGCCCTGCACATGTATTACAAAAAGTAGAAACATGTGTTATGCTTTCTGGTAATCCATTAAGATATTTTAAAAGACATGTTTCAGCTTCTGTACTGCTTTCTTTTCTATGGATCTCTTTCCATACTAGCAATGCCCTTGCTGAGTTGAGGCATCAAAAATGGTAAAATTGTAGACGTTAAGCTTCAACTTGTAACAAATTTTTTCGACAATCTCCACATCATTTAAAGTAAGTGTTAGAAGCTCGTTGCATCGACATAAACCGAATAAACCACAAACTGTGATGACTTTAGCCAATAGCCACTGATCGTCAGGAGCTTCAAGTAAAAACTTCTCAACTTGTTCCTTCGTTAGATCTTTATCTTACTTTGGTACATAATGCTTGTTACGTTTCTTCAAAAACGCAATCACTTTATGATATCTAAAAATAATGACCTGAGCTGTTTTGTTACAACAAACAAACCTGTTCCTTCACTTCCAAACAACTTTTTATCATTGACCACTTTGTCCATAAGGTGTTCGAGCTAAATTTTATAGCCAACTGGTTAAGATACGATAGGACCACAGTCTTTGAATTCAGAATACTCCCGCTCATACCTTGCTGACGATTTGTCTGGCAACAAACTTGCAGACACACGTGCAGCTTCATCTATTATTGCTTGCGGTACATTCATGATCCGTTTGTGAACAGTACTACTCACACACACGGGCAAATTGAAAAAAGTAAACAAACAAAAAACGATATGCGTTACCAAAGTGATACATTATAGCATACTCAATTTCGTGAGGAACAAACAACATTCAACGTAAACACGCCAGGTAACAGGTTTTTACTGGCTCAAGAAGGTGATTGACTCGTCAATCATCACTCTTCTATCGCCAGTAAAACCCCTTATACCTGGCTAGTAACGTTAAATACTATTATTATCTCCCGCGAAAACAACTGATAAAATTGCTTCCAAAACAAACGTCGCTGCTCTAAAACTAAGATCATTTTGTGCAATAGCCTTTTTTTAAATTTCCATTGCGTGTATCTCTCTTGTTTTATGATTGCTGTAGGCTTGTTCTAAGGTTCTTTATCACTAGCAGTATTGTACCGATTACATCTGAAACACTGATCTTATTTTGGAATAAAAAAAATCTAAAGCTGGCTCGTATTATTGGTGAAATATCGTTTGGTAAACAAACCGAGACACTGGTGTAATGTTTCTGTGTACGCAGAACACTTCTTTTTAAAGTCTATACAAAACAGATATATTCAAATCACAGTAGTGTGATTCGACTTGCGGAAAATTATCTATGGGTTTTGTAACAAGCGTTATACAGGGTGTTCAATATTAAAAGGTATTATGGGAGGCTGTGCTTTTTTAGCATCAGGTCTTAGATCGATTCGTACTTGAATTAGGTAAAATAACTACTCAGCCTGCATTTTTGTTGAAGACACAGATTAATCGAATATTTTCCTTCTTTATTTTCTCGCTTTAGTACATTTTAATTTACATTACTTTTAGTACATATCGAAAATAACATTGATTAATTACTTATTGGTGCTGGTAAACTAACGGTATTTCACGTCTTTATTTACAACTGTCAATCGATACTGACATTGTCATTTGAGCCCAGAGGCGTGTGCATAAATGTTGGACGGATGCAATTGTAAAAAATTGGCATTAAGACTTTTGAAAAACACTGTTCTATAAATTTGACGCTGAGCAAATCCGTTTGAAAGTGTAAAAATTTATTTGCTTAAAAATTATTTCACAAAAAGAATCAAGATAAAAGCAACGCAATATTGTTTTCGGTGGTATTTTAGAAAACATTTTGTGCACAATGTATCTGATATTTTCTGACACGTATGTTCTTGAAGTCCCAGGAAAACTTGTAGGTCGTTCTTTCAAAATCCGTTGACCATGTTCAATTTTCAGATATTGTTCAATTGCTCGTCGAAAATTCTTTATTGACATGGATTTTCTACTGTGAATCTTATTATATAGTATGAATCCATTTACAACCTCCGTATCAATTATACGTGTAACCAAGTACCAGTACCATTTATTTTCTCGCTCTGAAATGCAGTGTTTTTCTAAAACCCAGTAATGTTGATCGACACCACCCATATATTGGTTATAATTATTTATCATCTTTGGTTGAGGCTATGTAACTTTTTTTCTTTTTTCATTACTCTACCAAGAAGCTGATGCAATGGCCCATTGTTACACATTTGTTGTTGTTCCATTTTACAATCAAATCATTTTTTTCGTCAAATGCTTTATTAGATTTTAATGGGCATTTTAGGGTTCTATTTGTTGATAGGTTGTGTAGTTAGACAGCAGGATTGTTTTATTACTAGGATTTTGAAGGATTCGTTTTTCCACACAATACTCAACTTTACTTCTCAACGTATATTGTACAACTCATACATCATAACCTAACCTACATGTGTATATAAGGTTGCCTATAGTTGCCTATCTTATTCAACACACCCTCTCAACTTAGCATCCTTATACATTCAGCTTAAAAAAGCAACAAAAAAATACAAAACAATATTCATTCAATCAAGCCTAAACCAGCTCGATGTTTTTGAAAACTGATCCTCTGAGATTCTTTGTTAGTATGTCAGCTGTTTGGTTAATTGTTTCTATATACCTCAGCTTGACATTATTACATTTAACAAGATCTTTGATAAAATTGAACTTAACATCGACATGTTTAAGACGCTTATGGTCTTTCCTTTGAGACAATTTTATACAACCTTGATTGTCTTCATAAATGATTATAATCGGTTTTGCAGAGACAAGTTCAGTTATCAAATTCTTTAACCAAACGCCTTCTCGGGCCGCTTCTGAAAGAGCAACGTATTCAGCTTCTGTGGAGGATAACGCTACAGTTGACTGCTTCCTGGTAGACCAACACACAGTGTTTCCGAATACTTGGAACGTGAAACCAGTCGTTGATTTCCGATCTTCATCACCTGCCTTCATCAATCGGCATCTGCGTAACCGACTAAAACATCAGTTTCCGAATTTTTTTCGTATTTCAACTTGAAATCAAGTGTACCTTTGACGTATCTTAGTATCTTCTTCAATGCTTGCCAGAGCAATACAGTGGGTTTTGTCTGATATCTGAAACAGACGTTCAGAGCAAAGCTGAAATCAGGACGAGTGCCCATGACAGCATAAAGTAAACAACCAATTAGTTCTTTCACTGGTTTGTCGACGACTTCTTCGCCTTCACCTGGATTTACTTTGGCTTCCATAGGTAAATTTGTTGGGTGACAGTCCAGCATTCCAAATTTATCTAACACCTTAGTTAAATATTTTGTTTGACTTAGTTCTAGGCCGTTTTCACTTCTTGTGATTTCTATTCCTAGAAATTCTTTGATATCTCCAATATCAGTCATATCAAATTCTGTTTCCAGTTTACCTTTAATTGACAACATCTCAGTCTTTCCTGTGTTGGCAATAATAATATCATCTACATACAACAGTAGATACGTTGTACTTGCAGTACTTTCCTTAATAAACAGACATTCATCATTCTGTGATATTTCAAACTTAAGAGTTTTCATAAATTCATTGAATCGCTGATTCCAACAATGTGGTGCTTGTTTTAGACCGTAGAGTGCTTTGTTTAATCTGCAGACTTGATCACTACAGTATCAATTCCTTTGGGAACTGCCATGTAAATCTCTTCCTTCAGGAAGCCATGTAGAAACGCAGATTTCACAGTTGTTTGTGGTTAATAGTGGCTAGCAGAATCCTCAATGTAGTAAGCTTCGCTACAGATGAGTATGTTTCCTCATAATCTAGTCCATTCCTTTGCTTAAAGCCACGAGCAACAAGTCGTGCTTTGTATATCAAGATTCCATTGTTTTCCTTCCTCTTAAATACCCATTTAGAGTCAATGACGTGTGCCTTTTCTGGTCTTTTTGTCAGAGTCTACGTGTCGTTTTTGTACAGCATATTCAATTCAGTGTCAACCGCATTTTTCCACTGAGCATAATCAGCGCTATTTTTAGCATCTTCCAATGTTGTCGGAACATTGTCAATATATACGACAGCACTCATTGCATTTACTTCATAGTCATCGTACCGTGCAGGTAATTTCCTATTTCTCTTACCTCTTCCTAAATTTGGTTCATTTAGTTCATTTTCATTAATTTCAGATTCACTGTCAGATAGTTCCACAAGAGTTTCAGTTTCCAATGTGTTTTGACAGTGACACTTATCTGCTTTACTTATAGTATAGGAGCTGGCAACGTTTTTGAGAGAGAATTTTAGGTCAGCTGGTTTTCTGATATGTTGTCCTCATTCTTTCGGTAAGAGTTTGGGCCATCTGTCTGCTGGTAGCGGTTGCGTTGATTACTGCGCATCCTACCTGTACAGGTAATAATCCTGAATTTTTAAACAATTTTTAAAAACTTAATTTTCTTATTTTGGTCTTTAAATAGGTCTACTAGACATAAATTTTTTATTGCCAGACATTTTTGTTATTGTTAATCATGTGCCAAACGCCAATTTTTTATTAAAAATTTAAACTATTTTTTTATGTCTGTAATTTTAATATTATGTTCCTTAAAGATAAAAAAGTCTAAGATTAATTTGCCAAACGCTAATTCGGTTGTTAATCTTGAATAAAAATTAAAAACTCATGGAAAGTGTTACCGTATGAAGTGCCAAACGCCAATTTTTTATTTTTTTTAATGAAAAATTTAAACTATTTTTTTATGTCTGTAATTTTTATATTATGTTCCTTAAAGATAAAAAAGTCTAAAATTAATTTGCCAAACTCTAATTCGGTTGTTAATCTTGAATAAAAATTAAAAACTCATGGAAAGTGTTACCGTATGATGCTGTTAGTCAGAGAGAGACAATTTCGACAAAATATTTTCGAAAATGAGACAAAAAATGATAGCAAAGATACATTACTCACTCATCTCAGTAAGGACAAGTTTAAACGGAAATTTTGTAGCATAAAACTGAAAATAAAATCTGAATAAGTTATTAATAAGTGAATTAAAAATGCTTTAACAAGTTTCAAAAATAATGTTTTTTTTTATTTAAAATGCCCTGATTTACAAACGCGAATTACATACATTTAGTATTAATTGTTAAAGACTTTTTATTTAAAAAGAACTGTTCAGTCTATAACAGTGTCACAATAAAAGGCGGCATCTTCATAGTCATCTTCGTCGTCAGTCTCATTGACAACATCATTTACATCATCATCTTGGGAATTGTCGTCGTCTTCTAATACTCTATCATCTGTAATGAAAAAAAAATTAACATTAGTGTAATTCTTGTTCGTTGTATAGTATTTTAATTTTTATTGATAAATGGTATATTCTATACTTACTTTGAATTATTACATCTGCAACTGATGACGGTAATTGCTCTCCCACAAACCAGACAAAATCATATTTGTCATCGTTGACTGTCCAACCAGAAGCAACAGGAGATAAAGATGTTGGATGTTTTGAGTGAGCATTTCTCCATAGCTCAATGTCCATAGCTTAGTTACGTAGCGAACCCACAACAAATGCTGAAGCAATTCTGCTTTACAGGGTGGCAAACTGGATGAATCGAAATTTTTTAATTTTTTATCAAAGTTCTTATCGGATTTTTTAGACTGAAAATTATTCGAGAATAGATGAAATCGAACATCATTGACATGCGAAGAATTTTTAACTCCATATTTCAAGTATTTTGTCGTCATCCGTAATAAAATTTTTAAAAGCTAATTGTTACTCGTTAGATTTTTCTAAAATTTTAAAAGGCCTAACTTTGCCTTTTCTGAAAAATGCAGGCGTATAATCACACCTGGTAAGTGCGTGGAAGCACGGTAATGCTTTTGATAAAGATTCACCAAGAATTCGGTATAGTTCGTTGACGTTTATGTATCGTTGATGATTACCCACACCCATATTTATCCAATTTTTTAAAGATGCGTTTAAATGATCCATATTTCCCAGAAGTATTATCAAAATATCAGAGTCAGAGCAGCGTATAACAACGTCTGCGTCAAAATCGATTTGACAAATATGAAAAATTATCCGAGAATCAGCTTCTTCGTGTTGTTCACATGATAATGTTTCTTCAGTAGTCTTAATTACTTTATTATACAAAACTTTGCAAGAATAACATTTATTGAAGCTTACGTAAATAGTTTTATTACCAATGAAAGATAACATGTCATGATTGCCCCAGTGATCAATAAAAAAGTTAACTAAAGCTTCTTTAAATTGTATATTTTTAAGTTCTGCTGAGAAATTATGTGGCCGAACTTGATTTGGACCAACTCTCTCTCTCTAACTACAAGCATCATACGGTAATACTTTCCATGAGTTTTTAATTTTTATTCAAGATTAACAACCGAATTAAAGATTGGCAAATTAATTTTAGACTTTTTTATCTTTAAGGAACATAATATAAAAATTACAGGCATTAAAAAATAGTTTAAATTTTTTATAAAAAAAAATAAAAAATTGGCGTTTGGCACATGATTAACAATAATAAAAATGTCTGGCAATAGAAAATTTATGTCTGGTAGACCTATTTAAAGACCAAAATAAGAAAATTAAGTTTTTAAAAATTGTTAAAAATTCAGGATTATTACCTGTACAGGTAGGATGCGCAGTAATCAACGCAACTGCTACCGGCAAACAGATGGCCCAGACTTTAACCGAAAGAGTAAGAAGGACAACATATCAGAAAACCAGCTGACCTAAAATTCTCGTTTTCCAAACGTTGCCAGCTCCCATACTATTATGTCATTGATGTTTTTCGTTTCGTCAAACAGTACATCTCTCCCTAACTCAATCTTTCCCTTTTCCGGATTCCAGAGCTTGTATCCGTTATGAGTATAGCCAATCATAATTAGACTTTCCGTTTTTGGTTCAAACTTTCCACCTGCTCTTTCTTTTGGAATGTGCTTGTATGCCACAGAGCCAAATGTTTGTAGATATTTTAAATTCGGTTTCTTCCCATAAAACAACTCTGATGGCGTTTTATTTGAAGTCAAGGCTGTTGTTGGGCTTCTGTTCAAAAGATAGGTAGCACATAGTATGGCTTCACCCCACAAATCTTTTGGCAGTTCCGCTTCTAATATGAGAGCTCGTCCCCTTTCCAGAAGCGTCCGATTCAACCGTTCCGCGACACCATTTAATTGAGGAGTATACGGAATGGTAAACTTTACATTAATTCCCTTGTCTGTGCAAAACCGATTCATCTCATTTGAACAATATTCTCTTCCGTTATCACAGATTAACGTTACAATATTTTTCTTGAGTTGGTTTGTAACATAAGAGTGGTACTTCCATATGATCTGTTGCTGCAGAATCCAAGTACCAGGTGACGATCGTCGATTCATCTGCTTCTTCCATGGAGACTTGGTCGGCTCCCGCAGAAAACGCAAATTGACTTCCTTCGTCTTCCAGCTGTTTGGAAGTGCAGTTGGCTTGTCTTTCTGGGCAGTTGCGCCGAAAGTGGCCTTCCTTCCCGCAGTTGTGGCATTTGTACTTCTTTTCTTCCTTGTGAAATTTCTTCCCATAGCTTTGTTGATGCTTGTGGTAAGAGGGTTTAACGGCGAATGCGGACGTGGTCGCTTGTTCTTCCTTTTCCATGTGACACCTCTTCATTTCGTAATCAAGAAGATTTCCTTTCACGAACTCCAATGTCAGCTTTCCTGGTTCTAGTGTCTCCAGTGCAGTCATAAACTTCTTCTCCATGCTTTGATTTTAATGGTCTAGCCCAAACAAATTTTGAAAAACAATCAATCACAACTAGGATATATTTAAATTTATTATTTGAATTTGAATAGTAATCCAATTGTGCTAAATCAGCCTGCCACAAATCATCCAAACCTTTAATAATTGTACGACGTCTTTTGAAATTTTTTCGAGCAGGTTTATGTAGCTCTTCAACTAATTTTTGTTTTTCAACACTATACATTATTTTTCTTTAATAATAAATTAGAATTTGAAGCTATTTATAGACTTCTCTACACTCTTGATTTTTTAAATCTAAAAGCTTTCCTTCTGGACACGGTGTTAAACGAACTTTTTTTACATCATCTTTTTGTTTATTTTCTAATGAATTTATTACACTTGATTTCTTACGTTTTAATGATGCTTCTTCTAAAGCTTTTATTCTTTCACCTAATTTTTCATTCATTAATTTTTCCCATTTATCATCAATCAATCGTTGATTTTCCATCATTTTATAATTAATGTTTTGTTCAATTGTATTGACTGTATTGCTAATTTCAACAACATTATCATTTATTTTTCCATATTTTCCATCATTTAATGTTTTATTTTTTACAATTCGAAATGTTAATCCTTTTTCAAGATCACTACACTTATCATTCAGCATTTTTTCAAAATCTAGATTGTATTTTTTCAACTTTTCTTCATATAATGATGTGTTTTCATCAATTTTATTAGTATATATTAGTGTTGCCCAAATGCAAGAACAAGACGAGACTTAGCCAGTCTTGGTCTTGGTCTTGCGCCAATACACCTGGTCTTGGTCTTGGTTTTGGTCTTGCGCTCCCAGTCTTGGTCTTGGTCTTGGTCTTGCAGCAAGAGTCTTGCAAGTCTTGCAATTACCTATTAGTCTATTACTATTTATTAAAGTTTACTTTAAATCTTAGAAAAACGTATTAGAATTGGAACATTGTGAGCTTGAATTAACATAGCCATAGTAAAGATCAAGCAGATTAATAAATAACTGAAGATTTGATAAGAAATTCGAAAAATCAACTGACCTATATGTCGTTTTCCATGGAAGTAACTGTTTCTTAATAAACATTTATGATTTATAAGCTTACATTTGCTAAAACATGTAAAAAAACAAATTAATTACAATAACTTGACTGTATTTTAAAGAACAATACTTATCTGTCTAGAAAGAGATTGAACCCTCAACTTATAAGAAATTTAATAAAAGAGTTTTACGATTTATCATTTATTTGAATAAAAAATAAAATACAACACAAATCAACAGCTTTATCATTAGGTTATGATACTTTATATCAATTCTTTTGACCAAGAATTAATACAAAGTAACCATCTGGCTGACTCATCACTTAACCTATTTCTATGTTTTCTAATTACTAATGATGCTTTAGAAAATAACCTCTCAGCAGGTACTGAAGTTGCAGGTATTGAGAGAAAATCACGGGCCATTTTCGATAAAATCGGATACTCTGTCTCATGCGTCCTCCACCAATCTAAAATGTCTTCCGAGCTGGCAGTTCTTGGTTTTCTCAGGTACTCCTCCAACTCGTCTATCACTAAGCCTTGAAGACAAGATCCAGATGACGTCGAGGGACATTCATAGAGTTTATCAAAGTCTATTACGTCTTCATCTTCATCACATACTTTATTGTCTTTTTCTGGTAATTCCAGAGATTTGTTCAGTGAGTGTAGACTTTTATATTCTTCATAAAATTCATTGAACTTGCGCAGACTTTCTGTTTTAAGTTGCTTCCCCCACATTGTCAGGTCAAAAGTCTGAGCCTTATGCCTTGGAACTAAAATTAAAGAAGTACAATAGATCCAGTTGCTCTTCTTGTAATGTTTAAGCATTTTGTCTCGAGCTGCTTGGAAAGCTAGAATGAGCCTTTCATCCACTTCAGATCGATTAGGTTTCTCATCTAACTGTTTTACCATGGATTCAATTTTATCTAGCAAGAGATTAAATGATACAATGACTAGCGGTAACGTAACATATTTGTCTCCACCAAGTTTTGTACTTAAAAGTTTAAAGTTTATTAGAAATTTATGTAATTTTTCGAGTACCGGCCATTCATTAGCTGTGATTTGAAAATCATTCAATTCGGTGACAGAACTGCACAATATGTCAATGCCCGCTCTCACTTTTAAACCAAATCCAATCATATCATGTGTGGAATTCCATCTCGTTGGACAGTCAAGAATGGCATTTAGATTTGATGGCACGCCAGCTGCTTCACAAGCAGACTGAAACTTCTTCTTCACTATCTCACTTCTTTTTATTTTACTGGAAATACTGCGTAACTTTGTTACAGATGTACGCGAGTCAGCAATATTTGGTGCAGATTCTTCATCTTCCTCATCCTCAGTTTCGTCTGCATAGTCTTCGTACTGCTGATCTTGCGCGTTAGTGTCAGACTCACAGTGTAATGCTAAGGTCTTTAATAAATCTTGTACACCAAGGTTTAAAATGTGAGCAAAGCACCGGAAATGTTGATTGTCTGAATCAAAGTGTGGCGGCAGCTGTTTGCCCAGTTCATACATAAATTTGGTATTTGCAGTTGCGTTGTCGACCGTGATACCTTGTATTTTATCAATTATGCCATATTCTAATAAACATTCATGGAAAATCGTTGCAATATCTTCCCCAGTATGTCGACCGCGTGATGGTATAAAATCAAGAACTACAGATCGATACTTCCATTCGTTGTCTATATAATGAATAGTAACCCCGTAGTAACTCCTACCAGCAATTGACGTCCACCCATCAATGGTAAACGACATTTTAGATGATAATGGTTGAAGTCGTTCCTTGAGATTCAATTGGAGCTCTTCAAATCGCTCTTTGACTTTCCTTCTAAGTGTAGACCTTTTAGGAAACACCATATTAGGGCAAATACGTCGAAAATATACTTGTGTAGCTTCGTCATCGAAAAATGAGAAGGGAAGATATTTTTTCACCACCCAATCAACTGTAGCTGTCGTGATGTTGTCACTGCTGTTTTCCGACTGAAACAAAACAATAAATCTTGTGTTATTATTTAAAACATACTAGGTTTGAGCGTATAAGAGGAGGAGGTTTGTTGTTGTTAAATCGAGAAAATCGTTAAATTGATATTTGTTATATTAAGGTTGCACTGTACTGTAATTTACCAAAATAAAGTACTTAGTTGTTACTGGCCGATTAAATGAAAATATGGGTGTTTATAAAAAATATTTAAGACGATAATTACATACTTAATATGTCGCACCCCTAGATGAAAACACCACTAACTCAAAAATACTTACGTAAGTTAATGGCGTTTTGGAAAGTATCGCATGAATAGCTACGCGGAGTTAAAATTCTTTTAACTGTTAAAAAAATATTCTTACCTGTCCACTTCTTCCAGCGGTTACTAAAAAGCTTGTGATATCTCCACTTAATTTTGGTTTAACAGGAAGAAATATTTCTGATTCCTTTTTGTGGAAAGACATTAGATGTTTCCTTAAGCCTGAAGTGTTTCTGTTTTTCATTTTTATTTCAATCTTTTTATGTTGGCACAATTTACACAAGGCAGTTTGGGATGCATGAATTATTTCGAAAAACTCCTCAAATTTGCTTTTGGGTCTTTTAAATCTGTGACTCAAACTCTTGTTACTCGGACTAGAATAATTTGAATCTTCGTCACTCATATTAAATTGTACACGTGATACGTTTTTAGAAAACAACGAGAATTAGTAAAAACAATTATTAAGTTAGAATCGAAGCACAGCTCAATTGGAAATGACTGGAATTAAAATAATTCCTTCATTTATAGTACGTTTCCTTGCTTTTTACCGCGCCGCCTCGCCACGTGCCGGCTCTATGGCCGCAAATCGAACGATGCCGCGTGCGGCGTACAAACACACACTAAATATTACCTACTTGTACAGACGCGACCCGTGAATAAAATATATGTAAAGAATTAGTGCCAATCACTATTCTTTACATATAAGTGAATGTTTTGGCGTGCATCTATACTAATATTATAAAGCTGAAGAGTTCGTTTGTATGTTTGATGACAGAAGTTTTAAAATAAATAAATAAATCCTGAACGTCACTATACCTCCAAAGTTACTATTCCTCGTGGACGAAGTCGCGGGCACAGCTAGTAAATACTTACTCTCATCATCTCTCTCAGAGATATTCGAACACTTTTTTGCTATTTTTTCTTGTAAAAACTTAAGAAATATAATGACTAAATGTACAATAATAGTACCTAAGTAATTAGTTTAAAACCATATAAGTAATCAATATTATAATTACTTACTAGAATGAATTATTATGACATCTACTACCTATCCTCACCATTTTATCCTAATCATAATACTACTTGCGTGATCAGTATAATGTATTCATTTTCATTCTAAGCACTCTGAAACTTATTTATTCTTTGGAACACCTGTAGGTACTCTTAAAATTCGAAATTATTTTGCATGAATAGTGTCAAATGTTATGATTTCGGCGCGGCGGCAACGATTGTTTTAGATTTCAAAAGAAGCCGCCGGCGCGTGTATCATAACCATGTACTTCCGAAAAGCGGCAAATTTCTTTGAGAAGTAAGTACAAAACCTTTGATGCCGCATTATCAAAGTGCCGATGGTTAAAACATAACTATGCATGCACTCAGTTTGATTTTGATAGATATTTTTTTATTCGCTATGTTTATGGTATTAGTCGTAATGCGCATAGGTCCAGTTTTTCATATTCTTTGATATAGTTTTTTGCGTCTCATAGAATTCCTAAGCGTACCTACCTACCTATACACCGAACTGTTACACCTAACTACTCCGTGAAATAGCGCTAAGTCCTAGCTGCAAGACGCAAGAGTCTTGCAGGCTATGTCTTGTTCTTGCTCAAGTCTTGCACGGTCAGTCTTGGTCTTGGTCTTGCTAAAAATACGCGGTCTTGTTCTTGATCTTGCAAAAACGCAAGAACAAGACCAAGACTGCAAGATCAAGACTGAATTTGGGCAACACTAGTATATATTATCCAGTTTTTAGTTACACTTTGCACTAAGTTATCAATCTTTTTTTCCATTTTCTCAATTAGATTGGAATAGATGTTGTCTTTCACATCTACATATTTTTTATTGACAGCATCACCATCCAAAGAAGGATCTTTAATATTACAAATTTTTATATTTTCTAAATCTAGATCACCATGTATGATATATTTTAATTGGTTATTTGAAGGTTGAAATTTCGATATTAAAGAAGCATTTTTTGAGGCGATGGCTGATTGGCCAAACTTATTCAAAGGCATTGTTAATACTAACTTATATGATTATGAAAACCCTCATAATATAACACCTTCCTCTTTCAATTCATTTAAAATCGATTGATTGTAGCCATTGTAGCCCAAAGATTTGAGAAATTGTAAATTTGTTTTCGAGAGTTTTTGCTTGACGAAACGTCTCTTAAAGACTGTTGGATAAACGCTTCCAATACTATATTTATGTTTTTGATTATTAAATATTAAGCCCATGATATTGGTTTCAATTCCAATACAATAATAACTTCTTCACCTCGAAAATTAACCGGTTCGAAATTTTGATTTGAAATAGTAAGTGAAATATTTGAAATTTCTCGTTTATTTATAATTGGTAGATAAATAAGATTGTGTGGTTGTTCGTCAATAGCAAATCCAGGGTCAACGCCCACACTAAACTGATAAATTGTATGAGAAGGAGATTGATTATAGAATGAACCTGTTGTAATATTACAATTTATTTGAATTGTTCGAACTTTTACAATATTGACAGGAATATCAGATTCGTGTAGTTGTTTTGGTGCGAGAGTGCGTTTTGAAAATCCCAATAATTTCCCAATACTATCATTTGATTCAAAATCTATCTGATAAAGGTCACTATAAATATTACACTTTATTGTATTATTATTTGGTTTTAAAGAGATATATTGATTGTATTGTTCTTTTTTTACTGTCTCTGGAATAATTTGTTTTTGTAAATAAGCTTCAATGTCTGATATTTCATATGCTCCTGTAGGTATTGTTATTTCTTTTTTTTGTTTATTCTTTTCACTATAATAAAATTTATTTGCTCCTGAATCAATATTTGGAATACTATTGTATGAATGAAAACTGATCAATGCTAAAGCATAATCTGCATTAGGATTGAGTTGTATTGGATTTATAAAGTCAACCGACAACACATGACTATTACCTTTTAATGTAAAAATTTGAGACATTGTTTAGGTTGTGAAAGTAGAAATTATACTAAATTTCATATTGAAAAACTATTGATTTTTATTGAGAAGAAATTCTAAACATAAATGTCCACAGTTTATTTGATTGTAATTTTGATATTGTTGATTATTATAAAAAATTTCCACATTTTTTCCTAAATATCTTACAAGTTCTTTTGGAGGTTTAAGCGCTCCAAAGCTATCAAAATAAAACACTTGATTTCTTCTTTTCATATAAGCTACCCAATGTGTACCTGGATTTTTCCATTCATCTAAATTTATTATTGCACATTTATTTTGTTTCGGTTTATGTGGTAGAGTATCACGCATAAAAACACCACGAAAGTTTACAATTTTCAATTTCCGAGCAAATTTAATGAGATCCACATTAGAAAGAGCTCTTTTAGGTAGCTTGCTTAATAGTTTTTTTGATTTTGTTTCTTCAAATAAAGTCCATATCCATTTCTATTATTTTTTTTCAAGTATAATCCTGATCCTTGTTTTCCTATCTCTTCCATTTTCTTATTATGTCGACTCTCTTCTTCCAATTTTTTTTTTGCATTTTTTGCATCAATTACTGTTTTAGCTATAGCACTTGCACCACCAGCTAAAGATCCAAGAGATCCTAATGCTGCTAGTATTGGTATTAATGGTAGAAATCCTCCTTCTTTAGTTTCAAATGGAATAATTCGTGGTACTTTTATTTTTTTCCGACCACCTGCTTTTTTGATAGCTGCACGAGCCGCTAAAAGTGCCGACTTGGAAGCTTTTCTCAATTTTTTTATTTTATAATCAGTCTTATACATTAAAAAATGTAAAGCAATCTTTCCTTTGGTAATCAGTTTTTAAAATTACTTGCTTGTAAAGAAAACATAATTAATTATGACATTTATTGAACAAAATTAGTACCTATCCTAATTAACATAAAAAACAACATAATATCTTCTTATCTTCAATGAACATTTATAAGTATTTCTTATTATTTAAATAATTAAAAAGTAGAATTTTTAAATTAACAAACTCAGTTATATCATGTTATATGTTATATGTATTAAAGCAATATTGTATGTACAAGATGCACAGTAATATATGTATATATATATATATATATATATATATATATATATATATATATATATAATATAATACCATCTAAATAATGTTGTCACCCGTAGATATCCCTAATAGGCAAATTGCGCTTTAATCTAGAATCTAACAGTTCAGGTAAGAATGATAACATATAAAAATTTTGCAGCTTGTCAAACATAAAATTTTTCCAAAAATTTCTATCGCGCGAAATTATTTCGCAGTGATAATCTTTCTGGGTGTATATAAAAAAATAACAAAATTTTCTATTAGTAACTTCCAGCTGTCCCTGAATTTGGAACATATAATTATCTTTTGGCTTTAACTTAATTTTATTGTTATCGTCTATTATGCATTACGAAATTTTTTTTGATATAATTGCTTCGCGCACTGTCACATCTTTAGAAGCATACGGACATTTAATTTCTAATATAGCATCTTCATCAACAAGACCATCTGGTGAAGCACCTAAAAATTTATAGTCCGGATGAATAAAAATACCAGAAGAATTGACATCAAACTGGTATGTCTGTTCAAATAAATCTCGTGCATGGATTTCATTAGATATTCCATATTCTAATGACTTGCAACCGACTTTTGGACAAGAATATAGTAATGATTTAACAAGATTGGCGGTTGATGTAGTCGGACGCATTTTACATATTCGGCCAAAATTGCTGGCGGTTAGACGAAAGTATTTTTGTTTAAACCACTCAGGATTTGAACTTTGTCCGCGTGTAATTTCTTCAACAGTTTGAAAATTTACCTTATTAAGATTTTCTAAATACAAAGAAGTTAAAATATTTAACTCTTCAGAATTTTTATCTGGTATTATATCGTCTGACTTGCCGTAATCATCATCTGCTTCTATTACCTCAAGCTTTTTTTTATTTTTTGTCTTTTTTGAAATTTTTTTGATGAAACAAAATTGTTCAGTGTATTTTCTGCAAAGTTTGTTTTTATTTAATTTTTTCTGATTTTTATAAAAAAATGGTCGTTTATTATTAAAATTAGAAACTGCCGCAAAACATCGTGTTTCATATGATTTTCCCAGTGAAAAATTTATTCGTTTGCCCCCCACTAGTTTGTTCACTATGTTATTATAACATTCGGCGAAATTTGTATCGACATCATGCTATAAACTAGAAGCATGGCTAGCTACTCGATTGACGTAATTTTCAAAGTCTGAAAAAATCGTACTTTCTTTAAATATATTATATAGGTTCTTTTCCCCAGGCTTCTGGCCTTTGCAAAAATATTTATATCGGTTATTTTCATCTTTGCAGTTATCATGGCAACCTAATATGTGCTTAGGACTGTTTAAAATATCCTCTTTTAAATTATTTATTTTCACATAAGTAGGAAACGTTTCTGTCCGCCTATGTTTAACAGCACTTACTATAGCAGTTCTAAAACGTAAAATACTAGTTCGTATAAATAATTTTAGCACATTTTCAACCCTTGAGCTGTTAGATAATTCACGAATTTTATTGCAATAATTGCGAAGAATGTGGTTCCTACATTCAATTTTTTCTACAAAATAGTTTGGTCCATATGGTTTAGAATCCCTAATTTTTTTATAAACGCTGCTATCACCGTCTCCAATTATTTTATTATATTTTAAGCCATGCGTTTTCAAAGAACACAAAAATCCATCCACAATGATTTGTGATTCCATAGAGGTTGATGTTTTTTTCCAATTTTTACTGCAGTTATGGGTAGGGATGTCTCTTTTGGCAACTACATGTTTTTGACAAACACGACAAAACTTGTTTTTGACACCTACATAAAAAATTTGTTTGGTTCGAGCTCCTATAATACAAGCAACTCCAGATAACGCATTATAATTGGATTTGTATGACCGTTTTGACCATGCCCCATCGACAATTACCGCTATTTCTGGAGTCCCATCTTCGTCAACGTCACCTGCTTCTCTCGCCAAGTCCGCTTCTTTCCGACCTGCCTCTGCCATGTCCTCAAAAGCAGTTTCTTGAATGATGTTGCTCAGCACTTCTTCTTTGTTTTTAAATGTGTGAGATGACATCATAGGTATATCTATAGAAGCAAACATTTCCTTCACTTGACTGTACCCAACTCCCACTGCAATTGCACCACATACCGCCGCGTCATTTGCATCTACATTTTCTATATTCTGTGTCGAAATTGAGCCCACAAAGCCACAGAATCCACATTTAACGGAAAAAGTACTATTGAGTCCACTTCTTTTCTCTGAGACGAGCTCAAAACTATTAAAATCATATTGAAAGGGCTCATGTCTAAGAGCTTTCAAACTGTTAAAAAAATGAACAATATCTACAATCCTAGATCAACTTATGTTTTCCGGTGTTATATTTTTGGATGAATTTTCATTTTCGACCGTGAGTTCTGGAAAACTCTCTGTATTTTCAGAGATGAACGCAAAATTTTCAGGAACTTGAGCTTGTTCTTCTTCCCAGTTTTCTATTCTAAAATTAAAAAAAAGTCATAGGTCAGGTCACGTCCTGATAGATAAAAACTGATAGAAGTTCTAGTTCTGATTAATTTAATAACCATGCACTTAATAAAGTTAAAAATGTGAAAATACCTTTTACTCCGTAGTTTTCGCTTCATGCGGTATGAAAACTTTGTGCTTCGACGTTCCTCCAGACGGTAACGATCTTTTTCCATGAACTCCCATTTTCACAAATAACAAAAAGCACTTTTTCACACATCAGCAAAAACTTATTTAAAAAATTTAAATTTATTTATTATTTAACATAAATTATAATATAATTATAATTGAACTATTTTATCTTATATTGAAAAACGAATAAAATGAGCTACTCGTTGTCTATGTGCCTCTCACCTTGTTAAGATTCAACTAAATTCAAAATTCACTTCGGTCAGAATATTAGCAGGTAAACACTGTGTAGTGAGGGTGTCTTTTAATCTCCTACCACCATAAATTAAAAATTAGCTACCGGCAGTTCAAGCAGAGAGATGTAAATCTTCTCACGTTTAGACGAATTTTTGTGTCTAGCGAACAAAATGAATATTTTGTTTTCTTGATTAAATCAAAAAATAAGACAAAATAAAAAAAAATAAAAAGAGAGCGAGATAGATATTTATATCATTGCTTAGATGCAACAAAAATAAATATGCTACAGTAAATGCTTTCGAAGAAAAGTTGAGTCAAAAGTTTTGACATATTAATTATTTCCCTTACATCTAGCAATTTTTTTAAAAATCTGATAGCAAGGCGCGGTAGATTATTGTATTTTAGATAAGATGGAAATGCGGAATTTTCTTCAAATTTAAACTAAACCGAAATAACTTGCATCAAAAATCAGTCATTTTCATGTCTCAGCGCATAGGAGTGCTGAAGAGCCTTAATATTATTTAGCAATAATTATTGTTTTTTTTTCTTAATTGCAACAGTACCACAAAGCAAAAGCTTTTAGATTTATGCAAAAATATTTCGGTTCAATATTTCTGAGATAACATTCTCAAAATAGAATTCTGTCAGCTTTGGCAGCATCAAGTTCTTCCACAAATTTTCATCTCTTATTATTTTTTTCACAAACAAATCTTTTTTGTCATCAATATATGTCACAAAGTAACAATAATGCCTTCAGGTAATGTTAAGTTGCCCTTGCACTTGAAAATAATAATTGTGGCTTTTTTTCAACTGTAATTCGTTGTCCTGGTCTAATTCTAAACAAATGTTTTTTTTCTTTGCTGTTTCTTTAAGGGAAAGTCCAGATTTAAACACACTGTGTAAGCATTTTACTTCTACCAAACCGTCCTTACCAATAAGACCTATACTGCCCTGATAAGCAAAACCCCCGTAAAAGCCCAAAGCGCGGAGATGAGATAAATGAGTTTAACTTTAAAGTTGGCCTGCCAACTGATCTTTGTAGGTTTATGAAATATTTTTTGTGTGCACATAAAGCATTTTTATTGTATATTTTGATAGAACCAATTGAAGTTGACTTATTTTTTTATTTATTTGTAGGAAATGCTTTAATTGTGTTCTTACTTAAAATCAAGATCGAAATAACATCAGGTTTGCTAAGCAAAAACACAGTAAGATCTTTTGCCGTGTTTTTGCATAGTACCGAAATATATATTTGTGGTAAGATAAAATATCAAAAGTAGAATAATTACATTACTTGAGTTAATAATAATAATAAGTCATTACGTGATAATCGCATTATCCGTAATGATCATAGCCTTCTTGGACAGTGGATAGAGTCGGTAAAACCAATTAAGATAATTTATTGAAAATTTTAAAAAAAATGCATACAATAAAACAAAATAAAAAATTCTTTTTTAAAATCAATTAATTAATTAACTTAATTACACTTGCAGTAACCATAAACATTTAGGAAAACAAAACACTTAAAAAGAACAATAACTGAAAAATTTAATTATGTGCATTTTCATCAATTGGTAATTCTCTCCAAAATGCTTGCCGGTTTTGTGGTAAAATACCACCAAGTTTCTGTAAGATAGTGTCGCGTCTTTCTACCGGCACACCACATGGACCCTGTTTCTGTTTCGGCATAGAAAATCCACTTTTCATTGATTTTTTGTTGAGAAAGTCAAGCTCTTTCATTTCTTCATTTTCAAAAGAACACCGGTACTACAAAACAATAATATATTGATAATTTTCAGCAGGTTATAAAACCATAAGAAACGTACCTGTAGCGTAAATTTGCCTTTTTCAGCGATAACCTGTACTATGTCTGATAGGTATGGTCGTGGTTTGGTGTGGTTTATTTTATACAGTGAACTGCAATCTACCCAGTCATAGAAGTCTGTGTAATTCATTGGTTTAACTTCAACTTTTCCAGAATTAGCTGACCTTACAGCTTCTACAAAATCACTAAAATCATAGGTTTTTCCTTGCCGTTTAAGCGATAGTTCTACTTGTTGGTGGAAATGGTCTGCAGACATAAATGTGTGCCCTGCTTCAAAATAATTTAATGTCAAAGTACTTGTCGAAATATTGCTAGAATTGACCATGTAAACCAAAAAAGTAAAAAGTCCCCAATTTTTGTTCTGGCCAGCACAGTTATCTAGCCATATTATTATGTTCTCTGCATCCCTGTTTCTTAAAAGAAAAGCAAAAAAAGCACTAGTAATTTCTTCTTTGCATCTTCCTGCAATTGCCTCATGCCAAACAACGGCATATGGAAAAGCTTTAGATTTCTTGCCTACAGGTACAAAGCTTTCATCATATGCCACTAAACGCTTGATAAAAACTACCTTCTTGAAGGTGTCAATACGTGGAAGCATGATTATTTTTTGTAAGTCAGCAGACACACATATGGTTTTTTCGTCAAAATTAGAATCGGCATTAGATCTATACACTGATCTGTCTGCTTTTGCGCGATTTATGTGCTTAGACCATAGTTGGCACCTATCACACTGATCATCCAAGTTCTCTTTGGTGTGGTTTTTTTCATGAAGTGTAAATTCTTCACAAGTTTCACATTCCTCATGACCAAGTTTTGTAAAACTTATTTTTTTATCGTTTACTACAATTTTACGATATAAGTCATATGAACAAGGGTTGTTAAATTTAAAAAGATAATCTTTGTGCATCTGTTTTATCGTTATATCGCTAGGCAAATACTTTGTCTGGGGAGCATGCTCTCTTCGATAATGTGACACACAGGGGTGAAATGATTCTATGTGCTCGTCAATACTTTTTCTGTCAATTTTATTTACTGATGGTTGACAGCCTCTTCTGTCCTTTTGAGAAACAAGTTGATCTTTTTGAGTGTTTTTCAAGACATGGTGGACTACCCAATCGTTCGTTTCTTTATAACCGAGAGTCGTTAAAAAGAAAGGCTTGCAAACTCTATGGACATTTCTATTTTCATCTTTCAAATAATACTCAAATGAGTTATTTCGCCAAGGCGTATCTACACTGTGTTTTTTCGCGATTTGAATGCTAGCATTTTCAAAAATGAAGTTTCTGCGCTCTATCCAGTTTAATTTCCAGAATTGATTATTAATACTATGCCGTCTGGTCTCATCTATGTTAAAAAAACACTTATAACGACATTTGTCTCTATTACAAGATGATAAAACTGGATGGTTTTGCTGCAACTTCTGCACTTTTATAGCCTTCCTTTCCTCTACTGACAAATTAAATTTTCTTCTTTTTCTAAGAGTACCCGACTTTGTTATCTGACTTTCCTCTTGACGATCTATATATATAATTTACAAACATCTTTTTTGTATTAATTTATATTAGGTATAATGTAATTACCTGTTTGTTTTTCTGATACTTCGTCCGTAGACGGAAAAATAGTAACTTCTGCTTGTGGTTCTGATTGGTAATCAGTTACTATAATACACAACGATAATTAATAATAAAATTAAAAAGATATAAATTAACACTGTTTTTTAGAACAGAAAATCGTACATGACTTGGTATTCAAAGAAAAATCAAAAGAACTTATCAATAAACTTACTGCCTAAATCCATTTCTTTGCTTTCATCAGATTGATTGTCACAAACGTAATCTGGATCATTAGGGTCATCTACATCTGCTATAAATCTTTCGTTAGGTTTTAATTTGTAGATTTCCTCAATCGCTTGCTGATGAAGATCCGAATTAGAAAAGCCCAAATAAGAGTCTGATGGTAGATTTTCTTTGTCTTGAATTAATGCATTTTTTATAGTGCAACTTTTATCAATTTCGATAAATTGAGTTTCTGAATTCAATATTACATCACTATCCGTCAGATTGTCACAACAGTTTACCATATTCTCGAAATTATTAAATATTTGCATTGGGATTAATTCGGTTAATACACCTGGCACATTTTCCTCTAAAGAGCCAACATATTTGTTATTCCCTGTATATATGTCAGATGCCCTTTCAGATGTATCTGGTGTGTAAATAAAATTGGTATTATTGTTTAACAAGAGTTGCTCTTGGATGTTATCATTTCTGTTGTCTTCCGTGTACGTTTCAGCCGAGTCTGGCGCTTTAGTTGGATTATCCACATTATTATTTATTGCTAATTGCACTAAAAGTTTTCCTCGAGATGACATCTCTGTTGCTTTCAACCACGTTTAACTATACAATTATCTACTATTGTTCTACCAAAAAGTTTAATAATTTGGAGTAACTTACCTATTATAGAGTTATTTTTACAGGGAAAACACAGCTTAAATTATCACCTCTTCGAATGCAAATTCTTAGTGTACTAAACTAAAAATTTCTTATTATTATTATAGCGCTATTGATTGAACGCCGTACTAAAGAGAAACCTCGCATTTCAAAGAAACTAAGCGAAAACACCGCAAGTTCCAAGCGGCATATTCTTTTGCGGTGTTTTAGCTTATCATCGACAATTTACTGTGTTTTTGCTTAGTATTACCAATTGTTTTAAAAAATACGGGGTATAAAAATAACAGTTAAAACATATTTATATTTATTTTACGGGATTCTTCTTTAGCAAATGGGTAGGTCTTGATATCAGCTATAAGAAATAACTTCTCATTTTTAGAAAAAAATGATTATACGGGGGTTTTGCTTAGCAGGACAGTATAATAATACCACATTATTCTAAAAACGTGTGAGTATAGGTACAAACCGTCTGGCGAAGCTCCTACAAAGCCATATTCTAAATCAATAAATAGACCAGAAGGCTGCACTGTCACTTTATACTCTGCAGCAAACTTTTCAAGAGCTATCTTTTCATTGATCTTGCCATTTTCTGTAGCTTCACTGTAAAAATTTTTATTGTATAAAATACTTTTACTTCATTGTGACATTCTGTGTAAGCTCTTCTTTTAATAATTTTTTCAAACAATGAAGCTGTTAATCGATTCAACCTTTCTTGTTCATATGCAAGAAATCATATATTTATATCCAAAATTTCCAAACTGACCAATAGTGCTATTTTGAATTGCGTCTCTTTCCTCTTGAGTAACCTAAAAATTTTAATTATGCTCGGCATTTTTATTGCTCCCTGTTACATTTACCTGCATATTAGATAAAATACGTTTTTTTTCTATTTCCAACTCTTCTGCATCAAGCTCAGGTTCTAGAGCGTGAACACCATAATCATTATTTTGTTTATCCTTGCTGCTTTTTTTCCATAAGCGTTTCTTACAAGACGGCTTAGAACGAACGTAATTGGTAATTCGTCTTTTTTTAGCTACAAAACTTTTCAGGTTCTTGCAAGGCGTACGTTGAACCGTTTTTCTCCAAGAGTTTAATATCCAATCTGGGCCTTGGTTGTATTGCATTGAAGCTAACGAACTCCTTGTTTGAAAAGATTCTTTCATCGTCAGATTTAAACGCTTACCAGCGTTATATTTTGCAACAAGGCTCATAAACAGTTCAGCCCTGTTGTTTGTCTCATTGTTAAACATCATATCAGCTTTCCTTACCAGGTGTTCCACAGCCCCTAAAATAATTATAATTAAATTTCAAAAAAAAAAAAAGATAAAACAAAGTTAACCTTCTACTCTTTGATCCACAAGATTTCATTTGATCTACAAGATTTGATTCATTATTATTTGGTGCGGAACAATAATAGTCTTTACAATTCTCATGTTTTCAAATACGTGGAAAGGACCATTAGCTAAATCCACCTTTAAGCTTTCTACAGTACCACCGATGTTATTACGGTACAATTGGCGTTTAGCAAGATCTACTAATGTTTTAATAGATGCAGCTGTCAGATATTTTTTCAAGGTAATAATTCTTTTATCATCTTTGGCACTGCATAAATGTGCTATAATTTTTGAAAACATGGTTTTTGCACTCAGTCTTCTGAATCAAGTTGCCATACTCCACCTTCATTTTTAAATTAGCGAAGGTACTTGAGTCGCCATCTGCTATAAAGTGTTTATAGCGAACTCCATGCATTTTAATACTTTGATTGAAACCTTCAACTATGATATCTGATTCCATAGCTGAAGACGAGCCGCTCCAATTTCTAAAACATGTATGCTCAAGAGGATTTTTTTTTCTTATTGTGCGCCGTTGCACATACATAACAAAATTTGTTTCTGACACCCATAAATAATGCTTTTTTCGTAGCTTTCCCGATAATAATAGTCTAAAAAAGAAACGTAAGCATGCCACACAAAACAAAGTGACTTCTTACAGTGCCAGATGCAGCATCATAGCTGTGCCCGTAACTTCTTTTACTCCATCCACCATCCAAATAAACAGTAATAAATGGTATTCCATCAGGATCAACATTCCCATTTTCTTTAGCTATTCTGGCTTCTTCTTTGCCAGCTGCAATGAAATCTTCAACAAGATTGTCATGCCATGCCTAAAATTATAGTATATTATTATGTGAGCGATTATGACAGCCATTATTCACGCAGATGATGTTTGAGCCCACGAGCCTTGGCGAGTGGCTCAAATCATCTAAGTGAATAATGGCCATAATCGCGAATGTAATACTATGCTTTTTCTACACCTATTCAACAAATAAATTACAGTCAAATTTGATAACTTTAATGAAACTCTATATAATACACTTAATTAATTTTTATTTTTCATTGAGTGAGCTATTAGGATGAAAATATATATTGAAATTTGTGCAGTTAGTAATATTTAAATTTGGAGTTGTCACCTTCATTGCTAAATTCTGATAGGCAGTTTTAGTGGTTGAATTATTAGTTTGCACGGATTGTAAAATTTTTTGACATGTGTCCATTTTATCCTTCATTGAGTTGTCAATGTATCCTTCCGCTACTGCAGTCGATTTCCATCCCCCGTGTCTGTTTAGGGCTGTGATGTTACCTCCTGCATCCACTAGCAGGGTTGCCGAAGAACTTCGGAAAGAGTGCCCCGTGTACAGTTCTGGGTTCGGAAGATTTAAGAAAGTAGCAATTTATTTCCCCATCATTGAAAACTTATTGATGCCAATTTTCTGACTGGTGCACTTTCCTTTTTGGTAGTTTAAAAAGAAGGAGGAACACTGGACATCTGGTGGACGCAGAGATATGTATTTTTTCACAATTGCATAGAAATTCCCTGTTATTGTAAAGTTGCGAACTATTTTGGTCTTTGTATTGGGCACATTTACTAATATTGCTGATGATAGATCTTGAAGATTCCCAATATCCATTTCTTTTAACTCATTACACCTACATGCCCCCATAATACCCATAATTAGTGCCACCTTAAATGAAAGAAAATGTTGAGATATTGGTAATATTACAGATAATTTAATTGCTACCTACCTTTGTGGCAAGATATTTCTGGTCATCGGCATTCTGAATAAAACTATTTATTGGTTCGGCAGTGAAGGTTTTGGCCTTTTTTGCTTTATAGCCGTCGGATTTTCGCTTGAGAAATGCTCTTAACTTTCCGTACGTGTCTAGCTTAATGTTATGATGAATTTCAAGTGTACTTCTTAGCATAGAATAGTGTGTCCATAGTGAAGACGCTTTATATTTTTCCGATAATTCCCCAAAGTAGGCTAATATGACATTTTTTGAGAAAGAACTGGTTTTCTTGCTATCACTCCATTCCATAAATGATTTGTATACAGACTCGTAGTTTTTTTTGGATTTTGCAGGTAGGAGATTTTCGGTTGTTATTCGAGCCATTTGGAGTATTTCCGGTGGAGTACAATTTTCTTCATCACTGCTATTACACATTTTAACGTTAATTTATTAGTTTTCACACGAAACAGAGGCACATTTATCATTAATCGGTACGAAGTGCGTACGTTGAAAAACCTAAACAAGGAATATGGCGACACACTTGGCTGTCACGCGAGTCGATTGTCAGGCGCAGAAAGAGTTGATCGTGGGCAATTCAAAATATCATTGGATGGAACACCCGTGAATAATGAATTTCTAATTTTTTTATTGGACGAGAACCGTGAATTGTGATCCATAATTCACGGTCGTGAATTATAACTACGATATTTCTTGAAAAAAATGCTAATAATTGCGATGTAATTCAATAGGTGCAGAAAAAAACAATAAAGCACTTTCCAATTCGAAGTGTTCAACATAAATATAGAAATATAAAAGTTTTTGAAGTAATATTATAATATTATCATATTATCTACAATTTTTTCCAAAATACATTTTCTAAATTTTCTTCAATTTTGTGAAACTTTCTGAAAGACATTGGAGGAATATCCATTATTGTGCAGAGTTGTTCTAAGTGACTAGTAGATAGTGTACCCCATACTGCTCCAGTGTTGACAGGGAACTTATTTTCACAATCTCTTGGTGAATTGTGTGTTGTATTATCATCATCATGTGTGCTTTTTATTATAGTAATATTACACATTGTACATTTGAAAAATAATTTTGACACTAAGCCGTCAGTAACTTCTTTCCACAAGTATAACTTTCCACACGTACAACGCTTCTAATGTTGAATTTGAAGCTCTAAAGCCCAATCAAGCACGTACTCTAGATTTACTATTCTATTGCCAATAGCTATGTTTGGTAATGTCTTCTCCACCACTTCAATGTTTAATTCATGAGCCATAACACTGGAAAAAATTATTATGCTTACATGCAAGACTTATTTTGATAAAAACTAAACATATGTTTATTTGCATCTAAAATTTTATTTTACCTTTCAAACCCTTCTTGGGGCTCCCAATCTTGAACATCAAATGTGTTTTGTTCCGCGATGCTGAAAAAATCTTGTGTATTACTTTGAGGATGTAATATAGTCATTTTTACCTTACTGGTTCTTCCAATTCTTCACTATCAGTTTTTTCGTTTGGCAACATGCTGGAAAAAATATGTTTGTGTTCAAATGTTTTAGTTTATTATACAGAGTCCGGCTGATAAACCGTCGGTTAGAAAGATTTTGAGGTATTTGAGAAATAAAAATTGATATGCGTAAGTTTCAAGCAAAAAGCTATTTAATGAAAATATTGAAGCTTATGTCTTTTCCAGTTTATGCTTTTTTACTCTAATGAATTTTAGTATGTTAGGTTGGAAGATCTACAGCTATGTGACAACTAATAAAGATTGTATATCTTTTTTAAAAAGAAATCTACAGACTTTATTACATGCATGATCGGTATCATAAATTTGTTGTTAGTTATTATCGAACTAATTATTTAAATATTTTAACAACGTACTATTTTCACATACTAAACCACATAATAAAGTGCTCCATTAGACTATAATTATTTATGCAACGTTTGCATACTAATTTTTATTTTTCAAATATCTTTTGTTGTCGATATCTTTCTAACCGACTGTTTATCGGCCCCACCCTGTATATAACTTGCAATAACATACTTGATTGATTCCACTGCAGTCGATTCCAGTGCAATACCTCTAGTTGCATGCATTTTTCTGGCACATTTCGATCGTTTATTGCGTTTCAATGGTTTTTTTGATCTTTTTGCAGAACCCATATTTTAGCAAAAAACGTACTACGATTGAAATTAAAGATGATTTAACTTTTTTTTAAATAATTTCAGCGGTTATTTATACAGCGCGTTCAACAAATAATGCGTAATGCATTTATCTCGGTTGACATAAAAAAAGCTTCAGAGAGCAAAACAACATTGATGCCGTCATAATCGAAAACAGAAAATGATCAAAAAATTAAATTTATACAATGTTGACTACACCGAGGATTTTTTTCAAAAGCAGTTTGTTTAGATTTTATTTCTATAGTTCCAGACTTTTGAAGCCTTTGGATAAGAAGCAGCCGGAGGGGCACAGCTAATGAAAACAAAAACATGCTAATTAGATTATTGTAATTTTTATTACTGTGTTCATATTCATATACCACAAGAGTCTCCTGCAATGTATTATGTATACATATTACTTTGATTCTAACAATTTTTATGCATTATGCGTTGATTTTTAGACACGCAATTTATTACACAAATTTACCACAAGTTGTAACTTACCTATTATGCGTCTAATTGTCCTAAAAAACACAGATTAGCACTTTTCGAACCTACTTTTTACTAAAAATATTTTGAAATTTCAAAAATGAACACAGAAGCAAATAATGCAGACGCAGCCGAAAACTTGAAAACTGAAAACTACAAGAAGAGCGAGGGTGAGAGTAAATTACTCGTTTGTCATCGCTAATGAACGACTCTTATCAGTAATAATACTGATAAAAATCGAGAATCTTAAAATGCATTTGACATGCAATTTAGCATTGGTGTTGCCATCTTGTGACGCATTTTGGCGAATGCGACCTGCCAACCCACCCTTAAATGACTGGACTATGCAGGCTCAACGTGAACACATCTAAGGAGTGGGAGAAGGTCGACGATTTTTCCAACAGGACAGGCCGCAGAAAAAATCGTTTATTAAATTTTACACTATTTTTATTTGAAAAACTTGTTTTCAGACCTACTTTGGTTGACGCCAGAAAACATTTATTTGATATGAGTGTAACGGATGTTTTCTTAAATTTGAAGTCAAAGTAGGCGGTGCCAGTGAGTTAATTAATAAATAAAAACACTGTTATTATCAAATATGATTATGATTACTATTATGTATATTAATATCAACTGTAAAATTTCACTAATTATTTATTAATTAGTTAATTGTTATTATATATTGCTCCTTTGAAACCAAATCGACAAAACACACGTTACTATCGAAATAGAATATTTTTATTTATCAATTTCATTTGAGACGGGTTTATAGATACCTCATTTTACATGTTAAATTGTGTACAATTAAAGTTATAATTAAAAAAACGTCAATTAAGAAAATAAAAATATGTAGATAAAAAGCTTGCGTGAAAGGGTTTTAATAAAATATTTAAGGGTTTAAAAAAATATATTAAAATGTTAACGTTAAGAATAAAAATTAATTATTTGAAAAGAAAAGATTGACATCTTCTGAAAGATTTCAACAAGATAAATAAATTCAAAATTCACATACGTGAATTAACATTTAGATAAAAACAACCAAATACAAATTAAACTAATAAATTTAAAATACCTGTTCAATAATACAGAAAAAGTATTATTCTGATAGATCAGAAGAACTTTCGTTGTCAAATTTAATAATAATTAGTTCAATTTGAGCTTCAATTATATTATCTAACTGCCACTTTTTTTTCTACCTCAGTTTTGACATGATTAACAACGGTTTTCTATTTTTCTGCAGATATTGTCGCAACGGCTTCATGAAAAAGATTTTTTAAATCACTAAATTTAAAAGTAGAATTTCTTGCCGCTATATAGTTTTTAATCTGAGCTCAAATCAATTCAATAGGGTTTAACTCACAGTGATATCTAGAAAGTCTCAAAACTTCTTTACCTTGTGCTTTTGCCATTTCGTCTATAATAGGTTTTGTATAGTTACTTTTATTATTTTTTGAAATTGCTAATTCTACTTTTAATAGATTTTCTTCGTGCTCAATACTTTTTGCTGTCAACCATTCTTCAATATCAGCTTTCTTGCTTGCAGCCGTCGGAACTTTTTCAACGAACCTTGAGTGGTACATTGTTTTGGTTTTGAATTTCTTTAGGTAGACTAATGGATTTTTCACTATTACTTATTTGCATCGAAATTTTTAAAATTTTATTTTGTTTACGATTTTATTATTATATATATATTAGTTTGGGTTTTTGATTTCTCATTTGTAAATGGTTTTTGAATATACAATTTTATATCAATCATCCGTTATTATTGTTACTTTTATTATTAATGATAAATTGTATAAATTTTATTAATTTGTTTATTTACCATACCTTTGACAATTATAATACCATTTGTGTAAATATAAACTGAAATTGACAAAAATCAAATGATATAAATGCGCCCCTGTGCATTCTAATGCGAGCTCTGCCAGGATTCCAAGAAATGACTAGCATGTGATACATGTGAGACTTTATGAATGAATCACGTGTTGATCACGTCCTACACTTTATTTACTCGCACTCCTTCTTGCATTTGAACAGAGTATAGAGAGTTATTTTGAGGGATACGGGCTGTTGAAATATGTTTGAATAACTAGTGAATTTTTAATGCTGTGGGGGACTGAAAAATTGATATTATTTTATTAAAAGTTGTTAATAAAGCTTTGGGAGTTGGAAAATTGACAAAGGATACAATAGGTCTAATTGGTGTGTTTAGTTTGTGAATTTTGGAGAGTCTACATAAGAGTGGGATTGATGGGCTCTTTTCGATAATGAGTTTTTTGATTTGATAAGATGTTTTGACACTGTTTGATCACATTCTTTAGTTCTGTGTTAAACTTTGGAAGTGGGTTATTTTTAAGAATTGTGAAGTCTGTTGAGTTTAGAAGTTTTAAGGCTTTTTTTGTGTACTCTGTTCTAGACATCACGATTGGGCAATTTCCTTTATCTGCTTTAGTTACAATTAAGTTATTGTTTGTTATGAATTCCAAAAGCTGGATTTAGTTTATTCTTTATTTTATTAAAAGAGATTTGTTTAAGGAGTTTAAATAACTTATATGCAATAATTTCTTTTGGGTTGGTGAAATTAATTGTTTGCATTAGTGATTCGGTTTAAGCTATAAAATTGTCATATGTAAATTGTAAAGATGGGGAACATCTTTACAAGTTACAATTTTTGTGTCCTGTTTGTAGTTTTGTAAGGTGAGAGACAGGCCTGCATTATGCATTACTATTTTTTTTAGAAGAATTTCTTAGATGTACCTATTTCCTCGAGAATAAATTAATTAAAAAAAAAAGATTATTACAAACCTGATTGTTACAGGTAAATCCCTTCACTGCATGAATTTTTCTCTTTGGATAAAGAAATTGACATAGGTCAATTTTTGTGTTACTCAAGGGCAAATACTAAAAAAAATTTAACAATTTAAAAAAAACAAACCATATTTTGTTATTGTTTCATATTTGATAATGATCTGATGATTTAAACATCATCAGCTGTAGTTTCTTTATTGGTGTCAATATCTCATCATTAGATCTGCCAAACAGTTTGAAGGAAAAAGCATCCTTTGACTTTATCGAGCGGATGCTATTACCACTACATCGGCGACAGCTTTGACTAGTGAGGGCAATTCTCTTGCCTGCTTGTTTTTTGTTAGCTCCAGAATGTCATCTATAAGGGGCATATGCGACATCGCTTTCTTGGCAGCATCAGTCCATTTTTTTGCTATATTTTCTATCTGCTCTTATGTGTGCTAATAACAATGTCATCGGGCCTAAAGACTGCGCTATAGATGATCGCTTCTCGGGTGGAAATGTCACTCTTTCCAATAAAACATGGTGTTTAGGACCTAGACCGTAAGCGCTGACAGCAAAATACTGTTTAACACTGCTCGCTACTCTCATTGGCATTGTTCCATGTCCTAATCTGACTTAGTCTATCCTAGATTTAAAGTTTGCAAATGAGTTCAAGAAGGGTTTTGCAACTCCATACCAGTTGTCTTTGTCGAAATTTTTGGATTCATTACCTGAATCTTTAGCTGCTTAGATATAACCGTCGTATGTGGTATTTTTCCTGTTTATTTTGCGGTAAAGTGAATTATTTAAAAAAGAAGTTATGTTTACATAAATTGTATTCAAAATTATTAAGCAACAACTTTATTTAACAAAAAATTTCAATATTAACCCATTCTGACGATATTAATTAAATTAAAACAGTCGGTACATCGGCTTGGAATTTGCAGTTATTTTCTGTCATTTTGATGTAAATTTTCTGCTAGTACCATATTAGGCAGAAGCTCATTGTGAAAAGTCAGGTCTGCCATAGATCTCCAGTTTTCGTCAAAATGGTTTGCAAACAATTTATTCACATCTTGCAACCTTGAAGCATTCAGCTCTTGATTATTTTTAGCTACTTCAATAGGGCCTATTGTATTGTAAGGGCTTTAATGGATGTGTTGTTTTCGTGTATTGAATGGGAAGGCCAATTGATTATTTTTACCTTTTATTATAATTTCTGGAACTACATCACTTGCACTATTTACATTGCTACCCAATATTACTATTACATTATTACTACCCTTCTTACTACTATTACTACCACTACATATTATTATCACTATTATTACCATTATGACATTATATATTATTATTGTTACTATGACATTATTATTATTACTATCATAACTATTACTATTACTCCTTATTATATCGTAGGGCTCTTTTTTATATCATCTATTCCGTCCACTCATCATTCTTGCCCGCAGCGTCATGTGCAAAGTGCAAGTGTCACTGACTATTGCACCACTCATGCATCACATCCATCACACTATCATACTAATAGATTTCCCCCTTTTTGTAATTTCTCTAAAATCACTCAGCTTGTTGTTGAAATGCAGTTTGCTTCTGCCAAGAATGTTGACAGAATGAGTACGTTTTAGATAAAATGCTTACACGGTTTGAGTTGAAACGGAAATGAGCCTGGTGCCTTTAGAACATTTTTAAAGCAATTTTTCAAATCAAAAACCTTGCATTAATTTTCGCCTAAATCAATCATTTTTCAAGATTCTGAAGTTATATTAACCCATTAGCGCCTAAATGATTTTTTTTTGCCTTTTTATTTTCAAATTTTAATATGTGTATCTTTGATTTTTTTCCAATAAATATGTTCAATACTTTTTTTTGTAAAATTTATAGTTTAGTCAAAAAACATTGATCTATAAATAGATCGCTGGGCACATTCAATATAAAAAACCGCTGCAGTTTGTATGAGTACTTACACATCAAAATTTAAAAATTGCTTAATTTGTTTTTGTTACAATAACTCTCAAGTAAAATAAAAGCTACATTCAGTAAATACTTTTTTAATTGTAAATATATGTAAAAAATTATTAGTTAACAATACTTATTGAGTGTGGTACAGAGGAAAACACGCAGTACACAATGTAACATTACATTTTGGACAAAATGTTTGTGGTCTTTCTTTGCACTTAGCATATTCACATCGCCGCTGCTGTTCTCTCTTTTGAATAAGATGATTGCTTACAGCAGGTCTTACACTAGCAGGCACATGAGTTCTTGATGTTGAAAGTTTAGAAATGGGCCGATCTCTTGCAACTTTTTCACCATGACCTAATTTCAAGTAAGGAACAGCTATAGCTCTGTGAAACTCTTTGATTGGTAGCTGTTTATGTTCTACTTTTCTATATAATAAACAACATTTACAATGGCCATATCAATAGTTTTTGTGATAAGGCACCAATGCCTTTTTTTTCCTCTAATTGGAATATGGTGCTTTTTCAACATCCAATCATGATGATCTACGCCGCCCATCCATTTGTTATAACGATTATAACTGCTGGCTGTGAAAGTGGTGTTTTAGCTTTTTCATTTTTATTCTAACGATGTGCGGATGCTATTGGTTCAATCAAACCAAAATTGGTAACCATAGTAACAGACTTATTGTCATTCCATCTAACTAAAAGAATATTGTTGTTTCTGTTAAAAACAGAAACAATCCTCGATCTCTTTTTTCAATATCATTCGAAGATAACAGTGGAGCCTGATGAGTTCTGTTGTTTCGCAAAGTACCTGTAGTTCGATATCCTCTTTTTCTCAGATGTATTAGTAAAGGACTGCTGGTAAAACATTGTCAAAATATATTTGGTGTGAACACGGATCTTCCACAATTGACAACATATTTTTCACTACACGAGTTTCTAAAGGATCTAATTTTGGTTCGCTGTCTTTGCCACAGTATAACGTAAACTTGTAGCAATATCCATCATCACCACACATAGCCCATAATTTGTATCCGAACCTTATAGGTTTACAACGAATAAATTGTTTTCTGCTGTGATGTCTATAGTAACGCACAATCATTTCGTCTATTGACAAATGCTGATGGAAAATACCCCATTTTCGAAAGTTGGCGCTTACCATTTCTAGTAATGGTCGAATTTTAAAAGCTTTATCATTGCGATGTGCTAGTGCATTATCTTGAACATGCAGTACAGATTTTAATTCTAAATAACTATTGCGAGTCATTGTGTTTTTAACCAATGGTACTCACTGGTAAGTGTGTGGTATCTTGCAAATATCAAAAAACCTACAAAGGTTTTGATATTATAGCTGGTTGTTGTAAATGTATGTTTGTTTTTCTTGCATAGCGAATAGATTCATTTACTATGAAGTCATACACCTGTTGACAAAAAAAGTGTCCAAAATATTCCACAGGTGTTTTTCCTTTTGTTTCAAGCTCAATTTTTTCCAAATTAGTTGCAAATGTGTTTTTAGGTTGTAAAAACTCATATTGACACGTAACATCTTTACGACAGTTAGCTCTCAGCTTCTGTATTTTTTTTTAATTAGAAGTAGATGGATCAGCTTCATCAAGTTCGGGATCACTGACACTGTTATGATCAAAAACGTCTACAGTTCCAGGAACGTCAACAACCTCTGGAAAACCAATTTTGTCATCTTGGCCATCATCTTCGTCGGTTAGATCATCTAGTTCCGGTGGAAGTAAAGCCATGTCAGCTTCATTTCCTTCGAAAAAATAATATTCTAGTGCTTCGTTCATATTTTTAAAAGATATTGTTTTTTCATTGAATTAAGTTACACTTTCCTAATAGTTTAGGGTATTTAGTTAACTCAATAAATTTAATAAGACAAACTAATGTCGAATTAATAGTTTAATAAATCCACTAATGAACACTAATAGACTTTATTTATACGATGAAATTAACACTTATTATTCTTATTCTAAAACAGTTAATATAAACGATGAAAAGGAATTAATATTGTGAATGTCAAGAAAATGGAACGATTTGAATACCGGTATGGCATCAACGGTAAGGACGGAATATCGGTTTGATCATTTTTCCGGAACGATCTTATCTCGACTAGGTAATGATTTCAACTTCTTCTCGTATAGCTTTTTTTACTGTTTTTATCAATGAGGATAAAAGTTGCGTTCCACACAACTCTAATCTCGGGATGGTTAAGGTTTTAATAGGAGCAACTCGAGACCTTGCACATAATAAATGTACTCTAATGTTGCCGGTTTGGTCAACACTGCGTAAATAGACGCACGCTCCATATGCGCGTTCACTTGCATCTGCAAACTCATGTAATTGGATATTAATTCTATTGGATGTAATTGATGTACGTTGAAATGATATCTTATTTAATAAAGGCAATTGTTGGCAATAAGTTTGCCATTCACGGTGTAAATTGGCGGGTAAAGATTCATCCCACTCGAGTTTATAGTTCCATAAATTCTCTAAAATGATCTTTGCTAGAACTATAACTGGAGCCAACAATCCCAAAGGATCAAAAATCTTGGAAACCTCAGATAAAATGCTGCTTTTTGTAATTCGCTTTAGATGTATCGGGTTTACAGTATAACTGAGAGTGTCGGTGTGAGCATCTCAATATACGCCCAATGTTTTCAATGTGGTATCTCCAAACTGTAGTCCAGGATTAATACCGGTAGGAGATACATCTTCTAGTATGGAAAGATCGTTGGATGCCCATTGCCTCATTGTCAGACCTGCAGTTGCAAGGATTTTAGTCATTTGCTTGACTATAATTTCTGCGTCGTCGTTTGTTTTTGCCCCGCTAAGAAAATCGTGCATTATTTATAATGCACGAATGCAAAAATGCATTATTTATATTTTTGCATTTATAATGCAAAAATGCATTATTTATATTTTTTTATTTCAATAGATGAAGAAAATTTGAATTCTAAACAAAACAAAACCACAAATTATTTAATAATGTTGACGTTTTTAATTGAATATATATTTATAATCGACCGTATGGTTCGATTCGAATCGTATGGTTTGAGTTTGTATGAATTATTGAATATAGGTAGCCACAAAAAACAAAAACAGTAGTTTAATATATCGTAACAATATATACATATGTATATGCTTTGTTTGGAGCTTTTTTTTTGACTAATATATACAAATGTGTCAATATTATGAAAATGTTTCATGTTTAGAGACGACATTGTTTTTATAATATGTAGCCATGGATCAGCATCAACATAACAAATAATACTTAATTGTAAAAAAATCATTAAACTACAAAATGTATAATTGTTTTAATAAAAAATTTGACTATTTTAATAGTGATATACACTCGATATGTAAATAATTTTTTTTTTCAAATGATTAAATCTTCTCAAAACTCAATTGATTTACAAAATTTCATTATAAACAATGTTTTCAGTATAAATGAGATTTGTATTCTCGTCATCAGGTAAAAGAGCATTACCAAAGCATGAATTAATTAGTTGATTATAATTTTGAACGATACATTGCTCCGGTATTTGAATAATACTATATTGATAATTGGGCAAATGTGGTAATCGATCATTGCCTAAATTTAAAAGCCATTGTTGCCCGTTTGCACCGTTCAAGTTAAGCAACGCTTAACCCGAGTTAAGATAAGATTCTGCTCAAGTAACGAATTTGGTTTGCACCGTAACCGAATGAGTGCTTAACTCGCCAAAGCAAAACTTAACTTTAAGAAATTCGTTCTATAATGCTAAAGGATCTAAGACAGTACAAAACTCTAAAATTGTAACAAACATTTGTCGCAATTGATAAGGCATTTATTGTTCGACAGCTTCACGAAGAGCTCGTTGCTATTCCATATCTTCATTAAGAAGATTTCGTCTTCTTACATGCTACATGCTTCAGCATATGTTGGACAAATTTCACCATCAACAGTACGAACATCTTCAAAAGATGTTGCATCGCGTACATGTAATAATAAAAGACGAAGAAAATATAATTCTCGATTTCGTATACTAACACTGTACCGGGTATCCCGTTAAGAAAGGTCACCGGCTATATCTCAGGAATCACTTGTCATAGAGCTTTGAAATAAAAAAATTTTTAACAAAAGTGGCGAAAAAAAATGCTGGAAATTAGTTTCAAGTTTCTAGAGTGGCCGCCAGAGGGCGAAATTGTCACAACTAACTAAAAAAACCGTTTTTTTTTTATTAAAAGTCTAGTAAACATTAATAAAAAATATGTTTATTGCAAAGATGAGACAATTTTGCACAAATTTGATCCGGCACTTGTTACTTTAATTTGTCAAATGTGAGTAGGAAGAGGGTGGGGATATGCAATGCGGAAAACGTCTATATCTTTGGCTTGCATCAACCTATTTTGACAAAATTGGTGTCAATCGAGAGATAACTTTTTGTTTTATTTATTATGTAATAAATTAAACAATTTCACTTTGTTTTTTAAGTGCTAAAAAGCACTGTCTAAAGAATAATTAAAAATGTAAATGGAATGGTATATAAATCTTCACATAAATGCAAAGAAAATTAAAAAACCAGTTTAGATTCAAAAACCGCACGTCGATATCTTTTTTGCATCAAAAGTTATAAGTGAAAAAGTGAAAGGAGTATGACAGGTATTACACTTTAAGCAATACGCTTGATACGGAGAATATTAAACTAACAGTATATTTATTAAAAACTCAAATCCATCTAATTTAATAATGTTCTAAACCAACACAATTGTTTTTAAACGCCATAGTTGTTGAGATATGAGAAATAAATCATATTATGTATTGTAAAAATTCAACCTTACTCATGTAATTACATTTAGAATTTATTTTGTTCTGAAATGCTTTTTTATCTCTAGACAGGAAAAAACAATAAATACCTTAGTACTACCTCACTTGCAAGAGGCATTTTAATTGATGACTTAGTAGATAAACGTGTCTAAGTGTATCTTACGCACTCTCCCCTAAGAATATATTCTTATTTTACTTTGTTCCCAGCATTTCCTAATACAGCATATCCAAATTGCTCCTGTAGTTTATAGAACTTATAGATAATCAAAAGTTATGTTGGCGCTAGCACCGCACCATCATATAACATAGACAAAGCAATAGACCTAGACAAAGAAAACCCAAGAGAACGTGACAAACATAAGGACCGCTCCAGCTATACGCATCAAAAGGTTTGAAGATATTTTCAGGGTTTTTCCCAAAAATAAAAAGGGAATCTCTAGGTAAAACTACACGAAGAAGATATAGTTTTTCACCAGCTTCGATTGTGAACATACCCCGTTCAACCAGCGCAGTTAAAATTTAATTATTTACTTTTCAATCATTCCATTTATTCATTTTTTTAATCTTTCATTTCAAAGTATTGTTTTTTTGTTAATATGCCAATTTCAAATGCTGAAGCGTTCGATATGCTTGCAGTATATTTCGAATGTTTTCAAAATGCGGCCATCGCCTCAAGAGTATATGCCGAAAAATATCCAGACCGACACCACTACGAAAGACGGGTTTTCACTCGCATTGCTAAGCGGTTGCAAGAAACTGGCAGCGTTCACCGTCATCCCCATAACAGACGTCGTATAAGCCGTTCTGAAGCAAATATTATCAACGTTCTTGCATATGTTGAAATTTATCCGCATATGAGTATACGGCAGATTTCAAGAGACCTGGGGATATGTCGCACAATTATTCACAAGATATTGAAAGAACACAAGTTAGTGTTTCTACTGTTTAAATAGCATTTTTTTCAAATATGTTTTCCAGATTGCACCCGTATCATATGGTACTTCATCAAACCTTAGTAGAAAGAGATTTTATCGCAAGACTTGACTTTTGCCATTGGCTTCTAGGTATGCTAGAACAAGAACCCAGACTTTTGTCCAGAATATTGTGGACCGACGAGGCTACATTTAGCAGCGCTGGAACAATTAATTTGCACAATATGCATTATTGGTCTGCAGAAAACCCACACTGGATGCGAGAAATACAATATGAGGGAAGGTGGAGCGTTAATGTTTGGTGTGGTTTAGTTGAAAACAAAGTCATAGGCCCATATATATTCAACGAACCGCTTAACGGCCATACTTATTTAGAGTTTTTAATAAATATATTACGTCTTTTGTTAGAAAATGTGTTCTTACAAACTCGACAAGTTATGTTGTACCAACATGATGGATGCCCAGCACATTTTGCAGTAAATGTTAGACATCATTTAGATGAGCTGTATCCTGAAAAATGGATTGGGAGAGGAAGTTTATTTCCATGGCCACCAAGATTGCCAGACTTGACGTGCTTAGATTTTTATTTGTGGGGAAGGGTAAAAGATTTAGTGTACGGTACTAGACCAACAACACAAGAAGACATGGTGCAACGAATCACAAATGCACTTCAAAGTATTTCAGCAGCTGAAATTGAAGCAGCTGTAAACTCCACTCGACAAAGATTGCTTCTTTGCATCCAAAATGACGGAAAGCAGTTTGAACATTTGACAAACCACTAGATATAGTACCTTGGTTGATTTTTGTGTGTTTTGGTATAATACGTGTATTTTTGATATTTGTGTGATAAACAACATTAAATTAAGAATTAAAACTTTGTTTATACTTTGTTTATTTTATAATCAGCTTTGTAAATAGGTTAGTCTAATATTCTCATGCATGTAGTACAACGATTTCTTTGACGTGGACGCCATTCTCGTGCTCTATCAATCCATGTAAAATTTGGTGGAATTTCTCCATATGGGTCATTCCACCAAATAAGAACATTTTTACGGGGTGACCCTCGCGGATTATGTTTAAAATTTATGGAGGTGTTCTCTATCATAAGACAAAAATTCCCTGAGAGTTTCAGCTCTTAATACGCAGCGGTCTTGAAGTTATGATTTTTTGAAATTTTTGAAAAAAGTTTTTTTCAACTTTTTCGTCAATTTTTCTGATATAAAAAACATTTTTAAACAAAATTGACAAACAATGTATTTTGTAGGAAAAATTCTCAGCTTTCGAATGAAAATATTTATTTTTTCATAAACTCATCAGAAGACCTTTAAAAATCGAATTAAAGTGGAAAAATTGTTTTTTTTTGTGCCGCCCAAAATTCTTCAAATTTGAATTTTTTTTCTGAAAGCTGAGAGTTTTTTACACAAAATATAGCGTTTTGCCGATGTGCATATTTTTTGTTTCGTCACAATTAAATTAAACGCAAATTCATTATAATTAAAATACTTTTATTTTTGAACTTTTTTGAGATGTGGACACAGTTTTAATGAAAGCATAACCAATTTCATCTTTTAAAGGCACAAAAGTGTGTAATGACTGTGTACCTTTCACCGTTTTCGATTGCGAATATCGTACGTCTAACACATTTTTTTTTATTAAATAATCGTCATTAGCTATAAAAGTAAAGTCAACGCTTGTAAAATTTTTCTTTCCCCAGGAAAACAAAACTTGTGGTGTCAGTATATGCTGTTTATTGTTCATTTGTAATGAAGCTCTAGCAGCATATCGCTTTAATGAACCTGCAAGACCATCGCATGGTCTTTTGCCATGGGCAGTTGCAAAAAAATGCCACTCAGCGTTGATTTCGAAGTCAGCATAATGATAACATAAGTTTGTAAATGCTTTCTTGTTTTTGAATTGTTGTGGAGCTCCATCGGAGAAATAAAAAATCGTATTGATGACAGCAAACTTCTTTTCAAGAAAGGCAATCAATTGCTCTTGAAATAAATAAATTAAAACTGTGTCGTGCTTAAGACAATCTGAAATACCAACAAAGCTCAAATGCTTAATAGTATCATTTTCGTTATAATAAATCACCATTGGAAATATAGTAGCTTGATCATTATTCCAATGGAAGCCTTGAGCTGCTTCCTGCACAACGAATGCATAATTTTCTGCAAAGTCAAATACTACGGCGAATTCCCCGCTCTTTAAATTTAGTTTTGTATCAGAAAAAAATCGACTTTGTGTTTTCGCAATAAAATCATGTTTCAAAAGCTTATTAAGTTGCGTTACTAAAGTCTCGATGAAGTCTTCGGAATCTGAAGTAACATTCACAATAGTACAACCGTCTGTTGATGTCCACATTTTATATTGGATTTCATTAACATCAGATTCATTAAACGACACACGAAAATAATCAACGATTTCTTCATTATTTGGACAACTATTGCACATTCTGGAAAAGCACGATTCTTTTGGATTGTTACAAACTAATTTATTTAATACATTTTTGTAAATTGGCTGAGATTCTACAACCCAATCGGTATTTTTCGCAAATTTTGGAAAATTACATCTTAAATGAAATAAATGTAATAAGATTAATAACTAGTTGTAGTGCAATTATAAAGAATGTCAAATACACAAGTACCTTCTAACATGAATTTTACATTTTGATGAATAGTACAAACACATACGACATGTGTACCACTACTTCCAGCAAGAATACAATGAGTAGGCCTCAAGCTAGCGAATTTAGAAAATCCGATTGCCACTGAATTATATTGCGCTTTGAAGCTTTGGTACAATTCTTTTAAATTACAAGTTACTGAGAAAATTATAGTACTATTCTGAATTATATTACTGCATAGTGAATCTAACATTTAATTTAATTGTGACGAAACAAAAAATATGCACATCGGCAAAACGCTATATTTTGTGTAAAAAACTCTCAGCTTTCAGAAAAAAAATTCAAATTTGAAGAATTTTAGGCGGCACATCGAAAAAAATCAATTTTTCCACTTTAATTCGATTTTTAAGGGTCTTCTGATGAGTTTATGAAAAAATAAATATTTTCATTCGAAAGCTGAGAATTTTTCCTACAAAATACATTGTTTGTCGATTTTGTTTAAAAATGTTTTTCATATCAGAAAAATTGACGAAAAAGTTGAAAAAAATTGTTTTCAAAAATTTTAAAAAATCATAACTTCAAGACCGCTGCGTATTAAAAGCTGAAACTCTCAGGGAATTTTTGTCTTATGATAGAGAACACCTCCATAAATTTTAAACATAATCCGCGAGGGTCACCCCGTAAAAATGTTCTTATTTGGTGGAATGACCCATATAGATATTGTCTCGAATTGTAGAGATTATTTCGATTCAATGTAAACCATTCGGTTAACATTGTTCTTCGATAGAGATCCAGACGTTCTGGAATATTTGGGTCATTCTCTCTAAAAACAACATTTTGTCGTTCCTCTAAATGCACTGGCAAACGTATAACTGTATGTGTACTATCATGTAATACAAAATCATTAATACGCCATGCAGCTTCCGATGGTGATATATAACGGGCATTCAGATATTCCTCTACCTCGTTATAATCAGCTTGAATTTGATGAGGTGATAAAGATGGATTTTCATCAACATCCATTTGATTATTATTATTATTACGTTCCTGTTCGATATTTCGAATACGTAATAATGCCATATCGACACCTTTAAAAATATCTTTATATAAATATTTAACTGTTTTTAAATTGCCACATGCTTCAACATTAGTAGATATAGATTGAGGGTACAAATGCTCCCCCCACCACTTTTACGTCATATGACCTTGGACTTTATAATGTCCTTGACCTTGAACCTTGGAACGACCATGGAACACCTGTTTTGTACATTTGCTCTCTCACTACTTTGTTCTCCCCCCACCGCATTCCTTTCCCCCCACCACTTTTTTCGAAAATTCTGATAGCCACTTTGGAGCATTCACTCATTAAGCGCGAGCAAAGCTCGACGTGTTTAAATAAAAAAAATGTAAATTTTGTAATACCAAGAATCGACCAATGATCGGCCAATAATCAATAATCAATAACCAATAATCGATAATCAATTGATGATCAATCAATAAGTAATCAACTTCAATTCTTTGAATTGGAAATACAGTAAGATGGCGATTTCGGAACACCTGCCACATGACCGTGAGCGATAATACCTGTTGGCTTGATCTTGGAATATTTGCATTGACCGTTAGCACATGCGCTTTCACGAGCCTTAGTTAATCGCACAGCTCCACTTGGATGTTTGTTTCCAATGATGATTAACCATCGTCATCTTAATATGATGTGTTTGTAAAATTTATTGCGCAAGCGTCACATATAATGGCTACCATAAAGCAATCATTAAGCGAGAGCTATCAGTTAAAAAAAATGTAAATTGTGCGATACCAATAATCTAACACTAATCAATCAATAAGTAATCAATAACCAATCAACGACCGTGAGCGTTAACACCTGTTGTCTTGATCTTGGAATATTTGCAATCATTGTTTGCGCATGCGCTTCACACTAGCCTTAGTTAATCACGCAGCTCCACTTGGAATTTTTTTCTCCGTCGATGATTAAGCATGAATTTTTTTTTCTGCGAGATATGATGTGTTCTTGAAATTGTTTGCGCAAGCGTCACATATAATGGCGGCCATAAAACAATAGCGAGCTAAACTTTTTCAGGTAAAAATGTAAATTGTGCGATATCTACCAATAATCAATCAAAAATTTTAATTTTTTTGCTTATTGGTAAACCGCGTAGTTTGTAATGAAGTGATTTTAATTTGGAAGATGGATGGAAGCAAAACATTTTTTCATCAAATTTGCAGTCCACGCAAACGCTGCCGAATGCTGAGATTATCAACAGAAGCGCGCGCTACTCCCTTCTCCAGTCAGAGACGCGCGCGTCTAAGCCCCACTCTACTATGCGCAGATGACTTGGGACATGCCAATTCCTATAAAAACCCGGGCTGTTGCAGGCATCAAGCAGAACACTCTTGAGCATTAACCGAGAGAGTTCCTACTCCCACCGAGAATACCTCTTCGGAAATTACCAGAGGTCTTCTCAGGGAGCAACCTACCGCCCTATCCCTCTCCGTCTACGAGAACACTCTTGCGCATTAACCAGAGCGTTCCCGCTCCCAGAGAGAATACCTCTTCGGAAAATACCAGAGGGCTTCTCAGGGATTGACTTACCGTTTTACCGATTCACTATCCTTTCAATATACCGTCTATGAGAACACTCTTGAGCATTAACCAGAGCGTTCCCACTCCCACCGAGAATACCTCTTCGGAAATTACCAGGGGTCTTCTCAGGGATTGACTTACCGCCCCACCGATCAACCGTCAAAGAAACTATCCTACCGAATAATTATTTTTATTTCAAACAGGGCCGTAGAGCACTTCCGGAGGCAGACGGCTCATATAAATATTGTACATAAGTCATTATACAGGGTGGTAAATCAAATAAATAACCTTTAAAAGAGTTGTTGTTTTCTTTCTCAAAGACAAAGTTATCTCCACCGAGCTATCCGAAAAGAAAGAGTATCACAAGTTTAGAAGTGAAAACAAAAGGATTATTAATAAAATGTTTTTTTATTATTAGTATTTATTTATTTGTATAGTGTACATGTTTCGTTTGGGATACAGCTTTTATATGTCGTGCAAATTGACAAGCAATGCATTCTGAAGCAGCTATCTCTGTTTCTCCGCCGCAGTTTATACAAGTATAATTCACAGGGATGGGCATTTTTTATTTGCAAGTTTTTAGTTGTTTTACAATGAAGAGTTTGATGGACAATACAGTTAAAAAATAATGGTTGTCATTTTTATATAAGATTTGGCACAAAAAAGATATAATTATAATATATAAATACAATTTACAAACATTTATTCTATTGCTTAAACAGTAAGTACATAAACAAAATGGTTGCATATAAGAAACTAATCCACATCAAAATAAACTGACTAGATTCATTAATCTTTTGAGTGAATACAGCATTATGAAATATAGATTGATTTAATAAGGCAAACGCACAATCCGGTGAAAATTTTAAATGTTCCTGCTGTACTATATCGGTGGATTTCCAGTGTCTTAAGTGAAGCTTGCAGCAAAAGCAGATAACTGTATCAAAGGAATTTGTGTAAAAAAATCCAGATTTTGACAAATGAATCGCGGTAGGTGAAGAGAGTTTCCATGTCTTAAACGATAAAAGCCTTTGATCAAAACACGAGTAATTGTTTTTTAAAATAGGAATTCCAGTTGAATCATCGAGGCACATTATGTAGATTAAATCTTTCACTCTATGTTTCCCGACCGTGTGCTCTCAAAAATGATTGGTAATTTTACTACTAATTCCACAAAAACATACGAAATTTTATTCTCGAAAGAGTTTCTTTCAACGGTTATTTTATCACCAAACCGAAGAATTAGTTTTTGTTTTAAGGAAATTTTAGTATTATTAATTTTAGGAGTTATCCCTTTATTAGGATTAAGTAAAATGTTTTCTACAATTCCTTCTATATATGGAAAAATATATATAGTATCTCCCGTGGGAAGTGTAAACTCTAAACTTTGTTCACTTATGTTACCGTATAACTGTAGAGTTTGGAAATAGTATAGATCGCTTAAAAAGTTTTCAAATAGTCGATGAAAATTATGAGTTTCTGTATGATTGAAGAATTTATCAAGTGACATTATAAACAGAAACACGACTAAACAGTTTTTGATCGAGGTGGAGTTTATATAGAGATCCTTCAAGGTTATTTTTTAAACTTGTTTACACATGTACAGCTTGGCCTTGAGTTTATGTTTAAATCAACTTATTTAAAACAATGATGCTCATGCGCAGATACGTGAAAAAAAGTATAAAATAAGACAAGGTTTGACAATTTTGATTAGTTTATTTGTACATTATGTCTTGCCACTTTGTGCTTAAGAGTAAAAATCCCATTATGTTGAGTGAACAAGTTTTTTTTCTGAACAAGTCAAAATCTAAATATTTAACTGTTGGTTTTAATACCGATATTTTGTTTTCTCCAACAATTCGCTTTGCTGCAACCCGAAGTTATCAAGTTGTGGATATGTCCCGTGAAGACTTTATTGCCTTTTTGGAGTTAGAACAGTGGATTACCAACATTTGCGAAAATTGGTCAACAATTACTCCAAATGATAACCGATCAGAGATCAAGCAATGTGGAAAAATAACTGTTATGTTCTATGACGTTAAGACAAAACCAGTTCTACAAATCTTTAAATCGCAAGATACTGTAATGTTCCTTGGTCAAGAATCTTTGAAAAGTGTATTTTTCTTAGCACAGCTACTTTTAACTAAACTACAATTACTTGAAGAACATCAGTTTAGAGAATTCTATGAATCAATTTTAAGAAGATCATGTAAAAGGCAAGGTAATGTGCTGGAGAATATAAATGAGCTGCTCAAAGTTATGAAACCAGATGAAAACACTTGCGCACTAAAACAGTTGGTGCTTCTTGAACCTGATGTGGTACAAAAAGATATGGAAACATGTCGAATATTTTTCTAAAAAATAAAAAGATTGTTAGATTTAACTCTAGTGTAGAAGTTCATGCTATGCATGTTTGGAGTTTTGCATATCAACAAGCACGCATTGGTCAATGAGAAATGATTGCAAGAGACTCGAGGCTAGATTTCATAGAAGAATTGAAGCCACTGGTTTAAAAATTTCAAAAGTGTTAGAGGTTAGGCACAGAGAGACTATATATAATAATAGATTTAAAAACAAATGCTAAACTAAATTTTAATAAAACAAATACATTGCTAATTTGTCTTTTACTATAAAACATACTCTACAAGTTTGTAAGATTTTTAAATTCAATCCACGAGTTGTGTTTTTTGTCCATATTTAACCATTTAACATACACTTGATTTCCTTTCCGTCTTAAAATTTTCTCAACTAAAAAAACGTCGTTGTGTTTTACTTTTTGAAGTTCAAACTCATAAAAACCGCCTTTAATCTTGAATAATATAAGTGCGAGGATTGGTCATTTGTACTTTTACAATAGAAAATATTTTATTACTCCATGATGGTGTGTAACCTTTTTTGAACACACTGCGGTGCTTACTCACTCGGACCTGATCTCCAATTTTAAATTTTGGTTTTTTGACTTCAATAACTTTTAGATGGGTATAGGCTTTCTGTAATATCAATTTTTCATTCTGCTCATCAACATCACATGGTTTATATCCAGTTGTCCTATGTTTTGTGTTATTATAGTTAGAAATGATTTTAGGTAAAATATTTAACCACTTATAATTTCCTTGCATACTAAATTCTTTGTACATCAAATTTTTAATTGTTCGATTGACTCGTTCAACGACACTAGCTTTCAGATTAGAATATGAACTATAATGATTTATTTTATGCTTTTTCATGAGTGCTTCAAACTCTTTGTTACAAAACTCTTTACCAAAATCTGTTTGCAAATTTTGGGGGGTATGCTTTATTTGACTTAAAAATGGTTTGAATGTGCGCACTACTTCCCCTGCACTTTTATTTTTAATTGGATAGCTCCACACGTATTTTGAAAATACATTTATTATCATTAAAATATATCTATATCCTTTATTAACTTTAGAATATGGAATCATTTCAACTAAATCACACTGATATAAATCATTTAGACCCTTGATAATTACACGACGTCTTGGATAATTAACTCTAGCAGGTTTATGTAATTAATTGACTGTATCTCTTTTTAACGACTCTTTCATAATTAAAATTTAATAATTTTTGACCTTTCTAACTCGTTAATAATATAATTAATATCGTTCTCATTGTTTGTATTTCCTGCTAATTTTGATGCAACCAACGTTTGAAGGCGCTTAATTAGTGTGTTTGGGTCTTTATACGGAACAAATTGCACTTTTTTGTTAGTTAAAATCAGCGTACGTAAAGATTTTCCAATTTTGGAGATAGAGCTCAAATTTCCTCGTTTTACGCTAGGTAAACTTCCTGTTCGTGGACGTTGTTGGAAAAACGGTGCAGGTTTTTGAAAGTCTTTTATAATATTTTTATATTTGACGCCTATATTACCAGCAATTTGAAAGTTGGGGTTATACTGTTTTCTGTTCGCGGCTGTTCGCTCTACAATATCACGGTATTGTGTGAGATCTGATTCATTATATCCTTTAGGATCTTTTTTAAACAGTATCTCAAATAAACCTGGTGTACCTTTGAAAAGTAATTTTTTAATATACAAATCATTGCCTTTAAAATCAATTTCCGAATTTCCAATTAAAAATTTGGCAGTTTTTACATCATGTCGCACACCATACTGAGTGTCATAAGACCCATCAACGTCCTTTATAAGTCCTTCAATATATTGATGAGGAAGGCCAGACCACTGATCCAAATAGTGTTGGAATCCTACTGTTTGACTTAGATTTTCTTCATCTATTGGATTTGTTGTTATATTACTAGTGTCATCATGTACAGCTTCTGTTTCGACGTCTGGTGTGAATTCAAATGTTTCCATAGGTGGAAAAATTACAGAATTTTGTTGTGGAGTCATAATGGGCTTTCTACTTAGTGCGGTCTTATGACCTTTAATATTTGGAGTTGATGAAATATGTTCAAGCACTTCATTTTTTATATGCGGCTCTTGTTTAATTTTTTTATTTTGTTTTAATTCAGTTATCAGTTTGGGGATAGGTTCAGAAAAAGGTTGTAATTTTTTTTCAAATTGAAGCCGGAATGTTTCTAAATCAGTTTGCAAATCACGCAACTTGCTTCTCACATTTTTCCTAGCCTTCTCTAGTTGTAAAGATAAATTGCGACGTTTATCCATGTTGAATGATTAAAGCTGAATGCAATGTTTATCACTGCTTATGGTATAATAAAACTGTCAAAGTCTTTGCGGTATCGACCATTAGTTATTTCAGAATCTTTATCAACCACTAAAAAACCATAAGAATCTTTCCAACAGTGTGTACATATGTTTTGAAACTTTTCAAATGACATATCCACATTTACGTGATCATTAAAAATATGTTTGAGGTTTGTAACATCTTGTGGAAAAATTATAATAAAATTAGTATTATCACGAATAAGTTGCTTTGGTACGGCTGAATAGGTTTGAGCTAAATAAAAGCAATCGATATAATAATGTCTTCCAAAACAAAAGTAATCACGTATTATGCATTGATTATCACATATGACATCATCAAAAATTATGATTGAAAGTGGTTTAGCTTGTTGTGGTGTTAAAACATCTTTACTGTCTTCAAACTCTATGTAATGCTGGTATTCATAGTGGAATCTCGAGATCGACCTTGAAAAATATTTGGAGTCGGAGTTGGAGCACAGTCTCCGGCAATGTTCGGAAAAGCGATTGCTTGCGTTTTTATTATTATTATTATTATTATTATTATTAATACGTTGGCTAACAGGTTTAAACCCAATTACAAGCCAACTGAAAAGCAAATAAAGGCTTAATACAGCAGCACAAAAAAAAAAAAAATTAAAGTATTTTATCCATAGAATTGTAAGTGCTAATCTTCAGCTGTTAGGGATTGCATTAAATTGTAGTTGCGACACATTGCATATAAAGGTGATCTCTTGGAAATATTAATGCGAGGAGTTGGTAAATAAAATGTTTTATGTTGTCGAGCATCAAAACTTGGAATTGCAAAATTAAGTTGTCCCAACAGATCGGCACAGTCAATCTTACTTGATATTAATTTATCTACAAATTTGTACAATTGTGGCAGTTGCCACAATATTGTCTACATGAAGTGAAAAAGCCAGTTTGTTATCAAAAATTAAAAAAAAAAGCTTTTAGCTGATTCTATCGCAAGCAAGGACTTCGTTAATGCTCGGGAAATAAAGCGTTGATCCCTGATCGATCTTTCTTGAGCAAAGTTTCCGGTAATTCTCGAGAGAAATCGTGTGCGTTCGTGTTGCCGCAGTAATAAGTGTAGTGATTTTGGTTTTGCAATCTGACAATTTTGACGGACTGTAGTCGACATCGACAGTTCGACACTTCCATTTCCAATTGACACAACAAATAGAAGCGTGGTTCAAAAGTTTTTAAACAATGGCTAGTGGTGAGTACGCATATACTTGATGATCGCTATGTATAAAATCTGCATTATAGGTGATATTATACCGAAAATGAAAAAATGTTGTTGGCGTCCCTCGTGGAAAACAACAAACTTGTTGCAATTGTGCATGCACTGCGATACGTACCGTCTAGTGCCCTCACTCTCAACTGCACAAATAATCGCCTCTAGAGAGGTTCCAACCAACAGCAAAGCAGAAATAAGTAGACGCAGACGACGCTTCGTCAACGTGACAGTAGAAGTATTTTGCCTTGTCTTTTAAAATTTTTATACTCCCCTCCAAGGTAAACAACTTATTTACAGAAAAGAAAAACATATATAATAATTGATAGGTATTTGTGTTTATTTCGATTTCAACTTCAAACTTTTGTTTGTTTACAGCTTCCTCCTGTTTCTCTATTTGCTTAAAGCGTAACTTCAACTATTCCTAGGAAATATTTTGTTTTGGTTAAGAAGGGGAAGTTGTGGTTTTGCAACCTGCTCCAAGATGAGGGAACGACTTTAACATGGGTCTGACAGTGGACATTTTGCACTTGTGCTCGAATATTCCATGAAGAGTCCTATTAGCACGACATTTCTGTACCAATAGGTCTTTATCCCTCAATAAAATAGATGTTTACTCAAATTTACGTATTTTAATTGCTTATGTATAAGAAACAAAGAAATGCGGTGTAATTTGTCGACTAACAGGGTAGATATTAATCTCTGGTTATCGAGTGTAGTAAATGTATGGTGATATGGTAATAAGAGTAACATTATTAAAATATTTAGGTTTCTGTGTGATTGGGGAATAATGTAATCTATTAGTGGAGCGTCGTCAGTAATCAGTTTTTATTCATACAATGTACCTGAGTCTATACATAGTAAATAGCTGGTCAATAACCATCAATTGTATTTCATATAAACACATCAAACATGTCACTTTGCAAGATTGTATGCAGTTATTACTTGAACGTTCAACGAAAAAAAACCCTTTCGGTTGCGAAAGACTTCTGCATTGTCGCCTCCTGGACTTGCAATAGCAATATGGGTGCAGTCCACACAGCCAGCGATAGCGTGAAACCTCCGAATATTGTTGCGCTGCTCTGCTACGTTTTGTGGCAATTTCACATACTGTCCCACTTGCGCCGCAATAGTTTCAGATACTCTTTTTACCATACGTGAAACCGTCGGCTGGCTAATACCACGTAGATCACCGGCCACCATCTATCGAAAAATATAATAGCAATTGTTAGAGTTATTATTATTAGGATTTCCTTTTTCCACTTTTACCTGAAAATTGTCAGTTGCATAAAAGCGTAAACAGGTTAATAAATGAATGATAGGTTCAATCGGCAACCCCCTGGAGTTTGGTGTAGGCAATGGTATGTCTACGAGCGGCAATAACACATTCACTACACTGTCTTTTGTAAATCGGTAGCGTCGCTTAAATTCCAAATTGGAAAAAAATGCCAATGGATTTGCAGCATCCCGCACATATCGTTTTGGCACTCTCATATTATGTTCATTGTCTAATATGTCGAACATCTCCACAAACTCGTTCACCATGTCAATATTCATTGTTATGACATATGACACATAACCCTATTTTCAGTATTTTCAAACGTCAAACAATGACATAACCTGCAAATGGCGTCTCAAGACAAGTCGGACCCTTGCTCGAGTCCGACTTGAGACGGACTCACTGCGCTTGCTCATAAACCAAAACTCGCCCTTATTAACACCGTAATTTGATATTTAAATCTCGAGATTTGTCTGTGAAATGCGTCGTGTTCAAGACCGATCTCAGTCTCAAGATTTAAATATCATTTTTCACACGAGCATTGCCGAAGAGACGGAATCAGCGATAAATCGATTTCCAAACGCATACCAACGCTTTTCCGAAGATTACCGGAGACTGTGCTCAAGTCCGACTCAACCAAGCTACGACTATGATTACGAGCATAAGGCATGCAGAGATGATGGTTGCCGCAATCACTTTTTAGAATGGCATAAACAAAAAAGAAACGAAAATTATTTGTTTGCTTTTAGAAAAGAACTTTATGATTATTGTAATTCTGATGTTGATATATTAAGAAGAGGATGTCTTGAATTAAGAAAGCAGTTTCTAGAAATTGCTAATATAGACCCTTTTAGATATATTGCTGGCGTTTGTATGGCTATATATAGATCAAAATATATTAAGAAAGATACAACAGCTATTGTTGATAATCTGAAAAAAGATCAATATTCTCAACAATCAATTTCATGGTTAAATAGTTTTCATAATCCAAATATAAAACACGCATTGAACAATGGTGAAGTGAAAATATGTGGATCAAAAGTTGACGGGTTTGATGAAAAATCCAATACTGTTTACCAATATCACGGTTGTTTTTGGCACGGTTGTACAAAATGTTATAGTTCAGATTTTATTAATAATAAGAATAAAACAACTATGGAAGATCTTTATGAGAAAACAATAGAAAGAAGTGAGCAAATAAAAAAAGGTGGTTATAACTTAATAGAAATGTGGGAATGTGAGTGGACAAAGTCAAAAGAATATAAGAAAGAAATGAAACAAATTGAAGAAGAAATTAAGGAATTGGAAGAACTTAATCCTAGAAACGCATTCTTTGGTGGAAGAACGAATGCAACAAAATTGCGCGTTAAAGGAAAGAAATTGAAATATATAGATATTTGCAGTTTATATCCAACAGTACAATGTTATGATGATTATCCAGTTGGACATTCTACTAAAATATTTAAACCTCGTACGTATATTTCAGATTGGTATGGTTTAATAAAATGTGCAATTTTACCACCAAAAGGTTTGTATCACCCCGTTTTACCTGTTAAGAATAAAACCAAATCTGGTGATGAAAAACTAACATTTCCATTATGTCAATTGTGTGCCAAATTAATAATCAAAAAGATAAATGTTCTCATACAGAATCTCAAAGAATTATCAGAGGAACCTGGTGTACCAACGAAGTAAAAAAAGCAATTGAAAAGGGGTACAAAATAATAAATATTGATGAGGTTTGGCATTTTTACAAAAAATCATCAAATTTATTTAAAGGATATGTGAAAGAGTTTATGAAAATTAAATTAGAAACAAGCCCTTGGCAGGATGATTTTGAATCAGAAGAAGAATATAGAAAAGCCGTAAAAGAAATTCTAGGTATCGAATTGGGTAAAATAGAAAATAATTCTGGAAAGAGAGCTGTTGCGAAAATATGCTTAAATTCCTTATGGGGTAAATTTGAGCAAAGACAAAATATGGGTGCAACAGAATATGTTACGGATGTTAAAAGGTTTTATGAAATTTTATTAGACGAGAAACTTGATAATACGTATAAACGATATAAATGAAAATATGTTACAAATTGATTATAAGTTAAAAGATTGTTATATAGAAAATGATTTCAATGCCAATATGCAAACGCAAGACTAAGATTATACGAAATGTTAGATAAATTAGGAAAAAGCGTAGCATATTATGATACAGATAGTATTTTATATATAGATGATGGAAAAAAAAACTGTTAAAACAGGCTGTCTATTGGGAGATTGGACAGACGAATTAGGTAAAGGCGCATGGATAATAGACTGGATATCAACAGGTGCAAAGAGTTATTGTTATAAAACCAACACAGCTAAAGTTGTTTGTAAAATAAAAGGATTTACATTAAACTATGAAACGTCCGAACAGATTAATTCCGATAGAATAAATAATATTTTAGAATATAAAGACAAAAAAATTAATACACAGTATAATCGAATTACCAGAGATACTAAAACTGAAGAACTTTTAAATAAAATAGAAACAAAAGAATTTGGTTTTGTTTATGATAAGAGAGTTATTCTAGAAAACTTTGACACAATACCGTTTGGATATTAATCCTTTTCGTTGTCAATTATTAATAATAAATCAATTGGAAACTATAATAATTAATAATCCTTTTTTTTTACTAAATAGGTAATGAATAATTTTTTGAATCACATGAAAAACCTATAATTCAGTTTTTATTTTCATAACTTTGTATTTTGTACAAACACTTTCTGATTTATCCAACATTCTAATTAATAACTTTTCGGGCGGCAGTGGGAATATTTCCCATAAAAATCCGATTATTCGAATTTCTCTATTTTCCAGGTGCGACGCCCCTATTTCCAGTGTGTCCTCAGTATTGAATAGAGGGTGAGCGGAGCCACACAATTTGTCTTACAAAAGTTGAAAGATTTGACTAAAAGATTCAGTTGGTAAGTTCCATGACTTCAATAGGTCTTCATTCTCCTTCGCAACTTTTGTAAATCTATCTGTTCTTGAAATCCTTTTATCCAACTTTTTGACATCATCGAACCGGTCAATGAGACTTCTTACTTGCACGAGTTTCGAATGTTTTAAGTTTTCCCAGTTGACAGCTGACTAAAAGATAGCAATGAAAATTTACTTTAATTAAATCAATACCAAACAATCCAAATGACGTTAACTTACAAGTTCTGTTTTCTGCTTATCAAGTTGGTGGTCATGGTCTTTTTTTAGTAACTCCAACTCATTGCCATGGTCTTTTTTCAGTAACTCCAACTTGTAGTCATGGCACCATTCAATTATTTGTCTATCCTTAGGGTCTAATGGCAAGGCCTTTAGAATGTCTTCAAATCTTGTTGGCTGAAAATGCATTATATTATTTGTAGGTATAATTCATAAACAATTGAAAAATTTACCATGATTTTTCTCGCATTCGTGAACCTAGATCAATGCTCGTATTCATAGTGGAATCTTGAGTTGGACCTTGAAAAATCTTTGGAGTCGGACTTGAGCACAGTCTCCGGCAATGTTCGGAAAAGCGTTTGCATGCGTTTTTAGCTGATTCCATCGCAAGCAAGGACTTCGTTAATGCTCGGGAAATAAAGCGTTGATCCCTGATCGATCTTTCTTGAGCAGTCTCCGGTAATTCTCGAGAGAAATCGTGTGCGTTCGTGTTGCCGCAGTAATAAGTGTAGTGATTTTGGTTTTGCAATCTGACAATTTTGACGGACTGTAGTCGACATCGACAGTTCGACACTTCCATTTCCAATTGACACAACAAATAGAAGCGTGGTTCAAAAGTTTTTAAACAATGGCTAGTGGTGAGTACGCATATACTTGATGATCGCTATGTATAAAATCTGCATTATAGGTGATAAATATATTATACCGAAAATGAAAAAATGTTGTTGGCGTCCCTCGTGGAAAACAACAAACTTGTTGCAATTGTGCATGCACTGCGATACGTACCGTCTAGTGCCCTCACTCTCAACTGCACAAATAATCGCCTCTAGAGAGGTTCCAACCAACAGCAAAGCAGAAATAAGTAGACGCAGACGACGCTTCGTCAACGTGACAGTAGAAGTATTTTGCCTTGTCTTTTAAAATTTTTATACTCCCCTCCAAGGTAAACAACTTATTTACAGAGAAGAAAAACATATATAATAATTGATAGGTATTTGTGTTTATTTCGATTTCAACTTCAAACTTTTGTTTGTTTACAGCTTCCTCCTGTTTCTCTATTTGCTTAAAGCGTAACTTCAACTATTCCTAGGAAAGATTTTGTTTTGGTTAAGAAGGGGAAGTTGTGGTTTTGCAACCTGCTCCAAGATGAGGGGACGACTTCAACATGGGTCTGACAGTGGACATTTTGCACTTGTGCTCGAATATTCCATGAAGAGTCCTATTAGCACGACATTTCTGTACCAATAGGTCTTTATCCCTCAATAAAATAAATGTTTACCCAAATTTACGTATTTTAATTGCTTATGTATAAGAAACAAAGAAATGCGGTGTAATTTGTCGACTAACAGGGTAGATATTAATCTCTGGTTATCGAGTGTACTAAATGTATGGTGATATGGTAATAAGAGGAACATTATTAAAATATTTAGGTTTCTGTGTGATTGGGGAATAATGTAATCTATTAGTGGAGCGTCGTCAGTAATCAGTTTTTATTCATACAATGTATCTGAGTCTATACATAGTAAATAGCTGGTCAATAACCATCAATTGTATTTCATACAAACACATCAAACATGTCACTTTGCAAGATTGTATGCAGTTATTACTTGAACGTTTAACGAAAAAAAACCCTTTCGGTTGCGAAAGACTTCTGCATTGTCGCCTCCTGGACTTGCAATAGCAATATGGGTGCAGTCTACACAGCCAGCGATAGCGTGAAACCTCTGAATATTGTTGCGCTGCTCTGCTACGTTTTGTGGCAATTTCACATACTGTCCCACTTGCGCCGCAATAGTTTCAGATACTCTTTTTACCATACGTGAAACCGTCGGCTGGCTAATACCACGTAGATCACCGGCCACCATCTATCGAAAAATATAATAGCAATTGTTAGAGTTATTATTATTAGGATTTCCTTTTTCCACTTATACCTGAAAATTGTCAGTTGCATAAAAGCGTAAACAGGTTAATAAATGAATGATAGGTTCAATCGGCAACCCCCTTGAGTATGGTGTAGGCAATGGTATGTCTACGAGCGGCAATAACACATTTACTACACTGTCTTTTGTAAATCGGTAGCGTCGCTTAAATTCCAAATTGGAAAAAAATGCCAATGGATTTGCAGCATCCCGCACATATTGTTTTGGCACTCTCATATTATGTTCATTGTCTAATATGTCGAACATCTCCACAAACTCGTCCACCATGTCAATATTCATTGTTATGACATATGACACATAACCCTATTTTCAGTATTTTCAAACGTCAAACAATGACATAACCTACAAATGGCGTCTCAAGACAAGTCGGACCCTTGCTCGAGTCCGACTTGAGACGGACTCACTGCGCTTGCTCATAAACCAAAACTCGCCCTTATTAACACCGTAATTTGATATTTAAATCTCGAGATTTGTCTGTGAAATGCGTCGTGCTCAATACCGATCTCAGTCTCAAGATTTGAATATCATATTTCACACGAGCATTGCCGAAGAGACGGAATCAGCGATAAATCGATTTCCAAACGCATACCAACACTTTTCCGAAGATTACCGGAGACTGTGCTCAAGTCCGACTCAACCAAGCTACGACTATGAATACGAGCACAAGAGTCTTCTTTTATAGGCTCCAGAACTGTTTTTAAAAATTTATATTTTGGTTGGTCCAATGTTTTGGAATATAAATAAATATTCGAAAAACGTAAGCCGTTCTCATGAAGTAATAAACTTTGTAAAGCATTAGTTTTTCTAGACCCGGAGCTTCCAATCACTAGTCCTCGCTTTACGGTAGAACCAAAAAGAGAATTGTGTTTTTTAAAGGTATTAGTAACGCTACAAAAGTCATGATTTATAACGTGTAATGAATCATTTTGTTTTACAATCTTCATGCTTTGTACAAATTGTAAGTACTAACTAAATATTCTACATAAAATCTAACATTATATACATTTTAATAAACAATCAAATTTAACGTTTAAACATTTTTCAGAAGATCAAACAAAAGGTTGAAATTATTTTGACGTTCGATATCATAATGGCCCCATGCTAATGTTTTATTTGAACCTTGTATTATGTAGCGTTTATCATCGACTGCTGACAATGCAACTTTATGACGCAATTCGGTGTATATGTTGTGTAAATAAGATTTAAAGATTGACATACTACAATAGACTGATACATTATTAAGTATAACATTTTGGTAATCTGCAATTTGCAATGTAGTTTGTACAACGTGTTTACTTACACCTTTAGTTTTTTTATCAGTGTGGTCGTTCAAATCAATACAATATGCTTTGGCGCCAGTACCGTAAAATGCTTTAATTGGAGCACCTGCATATTCGTCCTTCATTTTACCAACAACTGAAACATTTGGCTGTATTCCGTAACTATTAAATTTTGAATAATTGGAAAAATCAAATCTATCATTATGCTGTGTTATATCTTCATAAATATTTTCAGTAAAGACTTCTAATATTAGAGAATCAGTATCCATGTATAAAAGAGAAATATTATTCCGGTATTTAGGTTTAAGAAAATCGTAAAAAAATTTATACATGACAGTTTTTGCTAACTCTAAAATGCAAAAACCTACATAAACCGGTTTGTCATACGTTACAAAAACTTTATTCATTTCAATTGCTATCAAGTTTTCAGAAAAAATTGTAAAATTTTTAAAATTTGGTTTGGCAAGCCAGGTTTCTGCACCAAATTTACGAGTTTCTTTTGACCAATGAGTTGCAATTTTAATGCTAATATATTTATCAACATTCTCCATTGTTTTACCAAACACGCTGTTATTGTATAATTTTCGCAGATCTTTTTCAGATTTGGTTTTAGCTTCCGCGCGGTATTTTGAATATAGGTCGATATATTTTTCAAGCCAAGGAGATGGTTTAAAAGTTAATATTCTATGAATTTTTTTTAATATTAATCCATGTTTTAAGCATTGCTGTAAAGTGATGTAATGTATGATATAATTTGATTTATTATTTAAATTTGGTATTAATTTTGGCAATTTTCCACTTGGCGGTACAATATTCTCTGGACAAAAAGGTAAATCGTTATGGTAATCATGTAATTCTTTTGGATAATCTAAATCTACTTCAAGTACATATTCATCTTCTGAAGTATGGGATATTTCAAAAATTTTAAAAGTAGCTATTTCTTTTTCATTTAACCATCTAAATTTACCAGTGGGTAAATATTGTTTCATTGCCCATCCGTATAAATTAGAAGCATCCAAATATAAAATATAAGATAAGGGATCTTTTGAATTATAACTATCTATCAAGGGGTTGTTTGCTTTACAAATTCGCTTAACACACGTACTAACACCACCTCGTATACCTTTTTTAAAAAAATGAATCATATCTATATCTGTTAAAAGTTCTAGTTCAACCTGCGTATATTTTAGCATCGCATCCCAACTAAGCGATGGTATAGTAAGATATTGCGCAGGATCTAAACCATACGCGTTTAAAGAAGCTTCTCGAAAGTTTTCAAAAATATCGCAAAGTAATAAAACATCGGATTTTAAATAAATATCTGAATAATCACCCAACGTTTTACATTCAAAAGTTGACCACACTAATTGCGCGCGCTTATATGACTCATCTGAAATCTCTTCATTTTTAATTTTATCGAAGAAATCTTCTTTTTTTGGTAATTGCTGTAAATCTAGTTTATCCCAATCGTCTACAAATGAATACGGAAACACACCTTTTTGTCTAATTAAGCAAAATTGTTCATCAAGTGGAAAATATTTATTGATTTCATTACATTGATATGCTTCTAAAGTATCAGCTAAAGTCTCTAAAGAAGATGACAAAAATCGATATGAATCTATAAAACGTAGTTTGAATTTTTTTTTTACTGTTTGCCCGTTTTTATTTTGGTATTCGCCAACATCAAGGATTTTAGTTAGCGCAATATACTTTTCTTTAGTTTTTCCAATAACTTTAATATTTTCGTGATGTAAAGCTAACTGCTTTACAAATAAGTGCATGTCGTAATTTGTTAAATTATGGAAAAAAATTTGGAACTTTAAAATTTAAATTACATGCATTATGGCTTGCGCCCCGGAAAAACCCAGTTGTGTGCGAATGCTCCCGAATTTTAACATCCGTTTCAGTAAATTCTTTTTCACAAATGTGGCAAGATTTATCAAAATAAAATTTAGCTTCCTCTTCAGGTGAAAGAGGTCTCATTGGTTCTATAGGCTCTAAATATTTATGATACAATTCTATTGCATCAGTTTCTAACGATGTTAAAAATTCTTGAACACAATTTTTACCTCCAAAAGTTTTAAAAACAGATAAGTCATCGTTAAAAGCACATTTTATATAGTATGCGCATGAGTAAGGTTCGTGCAATGGTGTTTTTACATGAAAACTTTTTGTATTTGATTTAGAATTCTGTTGACAAGTAGCTAAAGGCATAAGTAAACACTCAAAATCAGCATATGCAACAAATGGCACTTTATATTTTTTTTCATAATTTTCAAATTGTAAAATATTTGATGGGATTAATTTACCGAATTTAGTTGTTCTCATCTCTGTGCTAGGAATTTTTACAGCTACTGTAGTACAATCGTTTTCATAATGTCGTTCCAATATATCTTTAGTACTAAAATATTGCAAACAACCATCACAAAATTGTTTTTTTCCGTTATGATTTGAAACTTGACTTGATACTAATTTCGATAAATCTTTAATAACACAATAATGCTGGTTGCCAGATTCATCATCAATCAATAATAAATTAATATGAACATTTTGTTTGCATTTTGAAAAATATAGCGGGTCAACTATTTCATATCGTTTTTTGTTATTATGAAAAACAAGTTCTAAACCGTAAACATTGACCGAGATATTATTATTTTTTTCAAAAATTGCAATACTTTCTAATTTAACTGGAAAAACTATATCAGAAAAATTACACACTTGCGTAAAATCGGGATATGACAGTGGACTGTTTTCGGGATCATTTGGCTTGATTAGTGCTGCCACAATACTCCAACCAAAACACTTGTTGTCATTATTTTGAACATTTATAATGGCTTGTTTTCTACTGATGCATTCTGGTAGTTTTATGTATGACGACGCTCGAAGAGGACTCTACTTATTTATATTTATTTCTAAATATAAAATATGTTTCAAAGCCCACCCTAAAAAATTTAAACTGTAATAAATGTACGTATGAAAAAATTTCTTACCTGAGTCTTTTTCAGCAAATATTTCCATTTTATGCTGAATATCTTCTTTAAATGTCAACAAAATCTTATCTAGAGATGAACCAGGTGTGATTATTTTGTTAGCTGCTTGAAACGATTTGATGTCTGTTAATGCATTTTTTTTCTTGTTCACTCATTGTACTTGCTTTATATTTTAAGCGATTAAAAAACTTCTTGTTTATTCCTGTATTCGAATCAAAATTTGAAAGCCAGAGTTTAACTGTTGACGGTGATGGTAATACAACATTTTTCCTTCTTAAAAATTTATACAAAGTGGGAGATTTGTAGTACATGCAAATTGCTGTATTTTTTTCTTCTGTACTCCATTGCGTTCGTGGTCGATGATAAAGCTGCATTTTTGTTATGGCTCGTGAATAACTAGATAATTCATGCAATTCTCGCGCACGAACAAGTTTATTTGTTTTGCGCTGTTGTTTCTTTAAATCTGCTCTAACTTGTTTCAATTCTTCATCTTTTAGCTGCAGTTGCCTTTTTAGTTAAATCGCGTTCTCTCTAGCTAAATGTAATTTCCTTCCTGTACTTGAAGAAGATGGAAAAGCCTCAATTTGTTTTGCAGTGGGAGTTTCTGGAGTTGCAGGTGTAGTTTTCATGGTTTGACAGGGAGTTAAAATAACAATTTTATCCTCTGCTGTATGTTTACTGCGTCTCGTTGGAGTTCTGGGTTGCTCTGATTCAATATTCCAAATCATTTCAATTCTTGAAGTGGAGGAGTATATTTCACTTTGAGGTACTGTTGGGGGATATTTTTTTAAAACGGGTCTTTCAAATTTGATTGGAACAGCTGTTGTAACCAACTTTTTGTCTAACAAGTCTTCTTTTCTAAAATGATCGCCACATATAAATTTTGTTTTTAATTTTTCCAGGTTTTCAAAAAGCTTGATATTTCCTGAATTGGTAATCCATATCTTACATCGTGCTTCATCATGAATAGGGAAGGTGAATTTCCTAAGCCCAGGATTTTTCCGTTTAGTTTTCTCACACATTAAATAGCTGCATTTATTCCCTGACATTCTAAAACTGTTAATTAAGACATTTCTTTTGAGAGATTTTAAATATAACAAACCTAGATCCTAATAATTCGGTCTTCAAATTAATAAAACGTCAAAAACTTCACAACAGTCAATTCTAAATTAAGGATTGCCACACTTTATAAACATTAACAACTCACAATAACAAGCAGTTGCAGCAAATCACCCTTTGTCTGCAGTAATGAAGGTGCTCGCGTGAAAGAACTAAAAACAATGAGCTAAAAGAACTTGAAAAACTCTTACCAGCGGTAGACTTTATTAATCTTACAATAATTTACTTTTCTTTGAAATGCTTTTTTATCTCCAGACATAAACAAACCATAAATACGTTTGTAGAACCCTCACTTTAACAAGGAATTTTAATTGCTAAATTGAAAGATCAATTTGTGTAAGTATCTCACGCACCCTGTCATATTCAGATATTCTTATTTCACTTTGCTATCACAACAAGATCGCTCCGTTTTGTTTCATTTATCTCATAATTTATCACGTTTGTAAAATCCTGCTTTTGGATTTTTTGGGTATTTTGACTATTTTGTACCATAATTAATCATAATTGATAAAGTTCTGTTACCTACCATTCATTAGGCCAACTTTTTTTTTATTCTTATTTTTTGGAGCCACTTTGTATAATATAAACTACAAACGATGTAATCGATTTGTAGTTTACATTTTGTTTTTTTTTGTTCAATATATCTTAATGAGTAAGGTATCTTATTTTAAAGATAATTTAAAAATTAATGTTTTTGTTTTCATAAAATTTTAAAATATGTTTTTTTTATGTAAGAGCATTGGTAAGAGCAAAATTGTGATACATCAGCGTTTTCAAAACCAACTCTTTATCTGAATGATTAAAAAAATTTCAGTTTCATTTATAAAAAGTCACTTGGGCAGCTCAGCTTCAGGTATTAGAGATTTTTCTACTCCAGCTTTGGTAGCATATTTACTACCATTTCATTTGATGGACACAAAATTAAAATCCTACAATAAATACTATTGACTCTTTTTTTTCAAAATATTGTGAACAAGTCATATTGAACATAACATTGTTATTTTTTCGATATTCTAGGATTTAAATTTAATTTTACTGCAGTTTACTTTGCAATGCAGAAGGTATTTGTTGATAAATAAACACTTGTGCCGTTCAAAATATCACATTTCTCCGATAAGAAATGCTCCCAGACAAAGTGTCGCCTGTTTAGCTTAGATTCCAACCTTTTCAACATCCAAACAAAAGCGACACTTCTTGGTACTCGCCATCTGTCAATCATAGTCCAACACTAAAATGTATTTTTTTGGTTGACTAACTGGTAATACATTACCAATGGTATAAGTATCTATAAGAACACGTGATAATGCATCTGCGGCTGAATTATCGCATCCTTTTACATACTCTACTGTAAAGTCATATTCTTCTAAACACAAGCGGAATTTTGTCAAACGACTTGAAGGGTCGGTCATATTGAATAAATAGACAAATGGCCGATGATCTGTTAAGATTTTAAATTTTCGACCATATAAATAAACTCTAAAATGTTTTATTGCCCATGTTATGGCTAATAGTTCTTTCTCAATTGTGGAATATCTAATTTCGCTTTTATTTAATCCTCTACTGGCATAAGCTACTGGTTTTCTGTTTTGGTTTGCTAGAACGGCGCCTAAAGCGAGGCCTGAGGCGTCTGTTTGCACAATAAATTCATTATTGTCTCTTAGATCCGGATATTGTAGTACTGGAGGCTGAATTAAAGCGTTTTTTAAAGTTTGGAAAGACATTTCGCATTCCTTCGACCAATTAAATTCGGTTAATTTTCGACTAAGTTTATTTAATGGTACTGCAATGTTTGCAAAATTTGGAATATATTTTCTGTAATAATTAGCAAAAGCTACAAATCTTTTTACTTCATCTCCATTTTTTGGTGTCGGATAATTTTCTAATACTTTTATTTTTTCTGGGTCGGGTAAAATGTTAGCTTTACTTCCACTAGTTTGTTTATCTTTTTGTGCGGAGTTAATAGAGATGTAAGATAAGAGATTGAAAATATCTGAAAGAATTGAAGAATATAAGTTAATTTATAAATTTCATAGACAGTTATTGCATTTATATAACGCTGATAAAATAAACAAAAATGAAATAAATTTACGTGAAGAAAATTTTTTCAGTAATTTTAATTATTTTTTCAGAAAGAAATACCTAGAAAAAATCTACTTAAACGGAAATGAAATCATTTGAATTAAAGGTTAATAAGTGCTATGAAATTACTGCTTGTGAGTAAATCAGATGATGTTATATTTTGTCCGATGCTACTTATTTTCACATCCTTCAAAAATTAATAAGTTATATGACGCTGTTTTATATTTTCTTGATAAAAACAAAGAGTGTCTCTACAAAGAGATAATATGCTGTTCAAGTCTAAAGATTATGCAAAGATTGTTTTAGTAATTTAATTATTTTTGAAGATATTCCAATTATTTGACATTTACTCTAATAAATGAAATATATTATTCTTTTCTTATTTCTCACTACTGTAAACGGTTCAGACGATATTAATATTACAAGCTCAGCGATGCCTTACAATGAATCGAATTTTCAGAGTTACTTAGAACAATTTAGATATTTAGAAAATAATGGATGATTATTAACAGAAACGTCTTTGACTAGTGCTTCGAAATGAATCATTAATAAGGTTTAAAGATTTTTATAATTTACCAACTGATCCAACAGCATAGAATTCATTATCAAAAATGGAATTAAACAAATCTTAAATGGCATTTTTCTTTAGCTACAAACGAAATGAAAGAATTAGCACAGAAAGTTTTTGATCATTAAGAATCTGTTTCAAATTTAAAGTTGGAGTACAATAGTATTAAACCAGATATACTTATATCATTTTCGAACACGCTGTTTCAGCATAATCATAATTCACTTTGTCAAAAAGGAATATGTTCTAGCAGTTTTGACGGAAAAGGTAATTGCTTAGCACATGGCTTCTTTCCAAAGAATAATGAATGTTTAGGAATTCATTTTGATAAATCATAAAACTGGTATTTTGGTGAATCAAGCAATACATCTGATGATCAAACTAATTTTTATACTGTTTTGTTACACAAAACAGGACACACATTAGGTTTTGAACATTCTGCAAATAATAATTCAATTATGTACGCTTATTATAAAGGTGATATTAATAAATTGACTCAAAACGATATGTGGGAAATTCAATATTTATATGGACGACCTGAACAATAAATGTAGTAAACTATGAATTAATACCAAGAACAACAGTTAAACCTACCTAGTCGGAGTAAAAGATACTGTTGGTTCGACTCATGAGCCTCTGGTAAATTTATGAGATTTTAATAAAGAAATTGACACATTCTCAATTACAAATTATCATATGTATATTTTTTATAAGAAGTATGTTTGGTTAGTCAATTTAAAAGATATGACTTATGATAAAAAACCGGAATTAATCAAAGATTATTTATATTTTTGGTTCGATGATTCTAAAGAAGTTTCGCATATTTATCAAAGACCTTCAGGTGATGTTTTAATAATTGTTGGGAATTTATATTATTTAATTGATTTTTCAAGTTTTAATGTTAAAAGTGGATACAATGGTCAATCTATTGAAAATTTAGGAATACCAAAAGGAAAAAGAATTGATGCGATGTTTAGAACTTATTCTAGAAAAACAAATATGTTTTATGATAAAGTTTTGTGTATTGAATTTGATGAGTGGTTGTTTAGATCAAAGAAAAACGGTCTTATTTCAGAATTATTTGGTTGAATACCTCCAAATATAAACAGAGCATCCAGATTTAGAAATTTATATTTCTTTGTAGATAAAATATTTTATGAATTTGCTCATATTTCGAATACATTAGTTAAATCTGATAAATTTGACTTGACAGTTTTTTGATTTAAATGTGGTTTTATCGATGAAATAATAAAACTAATCAATCGTCTGTGATTCACTTAAGGTATGCTACACATTTTCATTTGATTTTGGTATTTCAATACTTATTCATTGTCACAATTTAGGTTTTTTGCAACTGAAAATTTTATTAAATGTATTGGGTTTTCTAAGTTTCGAAACTGATTGAAATAAATAGCAAACTAAAAATAAAATTTTTATTCTTTATAAATTAACAATTATTCTAATATAGTAATATAGATAAATTTTTAACAAAAAGTTTTTCGTTGGACTTCCAATCATTAAGTGACTCTTTCGTGAATAAACATGTTGGTAATTTTTCCTCAAACTTTTCCCCTGGTTAGGATTTATGTGTCGGTTACGAAAAAGTATCAAGAAAGTTCGTAAGTGTAGCCGCTCGTATACTTTAAGGAGGTTCCAGTTTTGCTCCTTCTAAAAGACGGTAGAAATTTCTATTAAATTACCATCAACAATCAATATCATACTAACTTACAATTTGTATTTTTAATAAATTATTCTCTGCCTCTGTTTTCAATAATGTCTTCTTGGCCTTTGTTTTTAATAATGTCTTTTCGGCCTCTGTTTTCAATAATGTCTTCTCGATTTTCAATCTGGCTATGTCTTTCATCAGTAGTTCATTGTGCAACGATGATGACAACATTCTTATCATCGTATTCTAGTTGTGGGCATTAAAAAAGATATAATTATTATCACAAGACAATTATCTTGTTAAACTAATTATAATTAACTCACCTTTAAATATCTAGATACCATGTTTTCAGCACCACATAAAATGAATTGATAAAATGAAAGCTGTAACCGTAGAGGTTACACTTAAGGTTACACGTAAGTTACACAAGAGGAAAAGGAGAGAAGGGAATAAAGGGTATAGGAAAACTCGAGGACAGGCTAATCTCGGCTAGCTTTTACCCTGTTCAAAATTACCCGGTAGTTCAGCCGTAGAGGCGTAAATTGAGGAACACAGGTGGTGGTTTCGGCGCCACTCAACCTAAGCTCAGACAATAGCCAAAGTTAGCCTCCCTTTAGCTTTTTAGGGGTCAAGACCTGCAGGCTAAACAAAAGCTCACGTAAAATAATATTAATATATTGAATAAATAAAGAAAAAAACTAACTGATAGCAATGAGTGATATTGGCATCAAAATAAAAGGAAAAACCCAGAATATTCAAATAATTAATTAATGCTAAACAATTTGAATAAAATTTTATCACAACTTTAACAACTTTACAGGACTCGATGCAGTCTGAGTTAGACAAGACAATACCCTCAAAATTAACTCAAGCACCCTTTACAGACTGTCCTAATTACCACAAACAATAAAGGCAATAATTTGATAAAGCAAAATATAATAAAAAAAGAAAGGTTTTTTTTACTTCAAGGGTGATTGTTCAAGGGCTCTCTAACATTCACACATTTATTCTACCTTTCATAGACCTTGAACTTACCTTATCTGCTGATTCCGCTGACGATGGTTGTTATTGCAGTGGTTTACTCTTTGGAAGCTCTGAGGTAATAAGCAAGGTAACAGGAGGGAGAGATCGAGTGCCGCAATTGAGTCGTCTCTTGACTTGTCCTTAGATTTGCCCTAGACTTGGCCCTAGACTTGTCCTTAGACTTGCCCTAGACTTGGCCCTAGACTTGTTCTAAATGACCCGCGAAGCAAGCCCGTTAGTGGTGGAATTAATGAGATTGTTTAACTTACCCCTTCTAACGTCACGTAATCGCAAAAATGGTAAAGTCGTTATCTAAACGTGGCTTCAAAGCCGTACCAATTTTCTTGTCAAAAAAAGTCGTGAACACACGTAATACCCACTACCGGGTTTATTTGACTGATTAATTTGGCGTAGAAGAGTACACTAAGGTTGCTTCTTGGACTTGAAGAGAAAATGGACGCTATAACCACTCTTATATATAGGGTCGGTATTTTCCCGCTTAAAAATCTGGTAAATTCTGCATTTCAATCGAATGATTCTCTTCTTATCTGTTAAAAACTACCTGGTTTTTTTTTCCTGACCAATAAAAAAGAGTTAGCTTGCTTTATTTTCTCAGATTTACGACATAACAGATGCTGGAACAGTTTATCTGACTTGAAATTCGTTATCAACAAAGAACCAGCTTTCCGTTGATATCTTACTTTCTCGAATTTCAGAAAGAAAAAAAAAATGTTTTTTTCATGTTTTGCCGCAATATACAGGGTGTTCAGAAAAGATAGTTACTCGAAAGACATAAATTTTCGTACACGCGTCGAGTCTTTGCAGGTCTAGACTAAATCGATGACAGCAAATTTGATAGTGCAGAAACTAGCGTCATGCAATGAGTAGTTTACCGCAAAATGACAAGAAGGCGCTTATTTATCGTAATTTTTGGCGTGTGCCGCAATTCAACCGTTACACTGTCTTGATTAAACAAAAAGAAGAAAATTCTACAAAGCCAAGCTGCGCTTGTTTGGCTGATTAACAGCAAATATTCAATTTTCTTCTGCAAAGCAATAAGCCACCCGAGGTGTAATTAATGCTAATAATAGCCCTTAATTAATGCTTTATAAGGAAAATCGACAGGGTTTAATATTGACTTATTTATCTGAGTCTTCAACCATAAAAGAGATCAGTTCATTGCACGATGTTCGTACATTTTTTTATCAACTTAGCAAAAAGGTAAGATAAGAGAAGAAAAAAAATAAGATAAACTTTAGAAGCAAAGATTATTGTAAATAAAAACAAAATGCCTTAATTTATTTTGTATATACTGGGTGATCGTGTATTTTTCTAGATTCAACCGTGACATGTTATAGAATTGTTTTTGTTATCTACTTTTACGATACTAGGACATAAAAATACTCCATCTACAATATTTAATTAAGAACATATACCTTCTGTTAGATTGTTATTTAGTACTCTAATTTAACAATAGTTTCAGTTCCTTGGGCTAATTGAATTTCTTCATTCGATTGCGAAGCGTTTGGATACACGTTTTCTTTTCAATAAATAGAATTATAACAATTTTTTTCTGAAGACAAAGCATTGTTTGGAAGGTTATGTTGTTTGGATTTCAATTGTAAGAATGACTTGTCATTTTGAGGTTGATAATCGTTGGACTGTTTGTCAAAAGTGTGGGGAAGACTTTGCAGTTCGTTTTCCTTGGAATGGTCAAGATGACAAAGGTTTAAGAAACTTGCTGTGTCTGTGACACAAAGTTTGTTTTTTTGATAATTAATTACACAATTGTGTTGCTTTAAAAAATCATTTCCTAAAATGCCTTCGAATGGTATAGGAAAGTCGTCTGAAACCGCATGAAGAATATGTGTGACAATTTGATTGTCAATTTGAATGTCAGCAGAAATATATCCAAGAGTTTTAATAGGTTTTTGAATATTTGAATCAATACCTTTTAAAGTTATATATTCGTCTTCAAAGAAAGGAGTGTCACCTTTAATTTGATTTAATTTTATTAATGAAATATCTGCTCCTGAGTCTAAAAGGAATGATGAAGATGCATTCTTTAATTGATTAATTTTTAATGCAATGTATGTTGTTACCCCTAAATTTATTGTTGAGACTCGGCTTGAATAAGATGGGTGTCCCTGGACGCAGCCGTTGCCGTCGAGGTATCCTGGGGGGAGAAGAATTTGATAAACCGATATTAAAATGTAAAGCTTTTTGTCTTTTTCTACATTCATCAATAAGATGTTCTTTTATTTTGCAATAATTACAAAATTTTGCGTTATTGGGATTATTATGTGTATAATTAATATTAAAATTGCTACTATTATTAAAGTTTCGATTTGTGTTATCATGATTTTTAAAAGAAGTTGGTTGATTAGTAAAATTATTTGATAATTCTGCACTATATTTTTTGAATTTATTTGTATTTTGTTGAAAGTTCGTTTTATAACGACAATTATGATTTGTATGACCTGGTTTTCGACAATATGTGCAAAATTATGCTGATGCATTATTTACAGTTTGATATTTTATTATTTCAATTTTCGATTTTGGAGTCCGCTTCGAGCTGTCGTGAGAGACGGACGTGTTAGAATAATTTATAGCTTTACTGTTAAAGTTGTGATAGTTCATAGTGCAATTGAATAAACTAAGGTTTTGACTGTGCAGTGCTAGTGGTCTTAAGTTCCAGATTAAGCGATGTCTGAAAACAGTGATGGATCCTCAGAGGACATTGACCTCGAGTATGACCTTGCAAACTCAGTAATCAGTGATGGTGTTACAAGTAACTACACCACAGAAACGCAAAACTCAAACGTAAAAAAAATCATGATAACCCTGAAGCAAACAGCGGGACAAGGTAACACACCCACGTGGCAAGTTGTCGCTCGCGGCACCAAACGTCAACGAAAACACGTTAGCGAGAGCAGCGAATCCCAAGAATTCGCAAACAGCAACAGATTCAACGTCTTAAACCAAGAAGAAGAAAACAGCAAAACACAAAACAAAGAAAAAGAAAAAGAAATAAGCAAGAGAGAGCAAAAACCTCCTCCTATCTTTATCCCTGATGTAAATTCCATAGAGGATTTTGTAACAGTACTCAACCAAGTAGTTAATACTGAGGATTATCGCTATAAAGCTATTGATAGTAATGGACAACTTAAGATAATGGCCAACAATGCAGACGCATACAGAAAAATTGTACACTCTTTGGATAATGCAAATGCCTCTTAGCACACGTATCAACTCAAACAACAAAGATCTTATAGAGTCGTAATTAGATCACTTCATTCATCCACTCCCACAGACCTAATAAAGGTAGAAATCGAAAAAAAAGGACACATTGTTCGAGGAGTAAGCAATATAAGAAGCAGCAAAACAAAAACACCGCTACCACTATTCTTTCTGGACCTAGAGCCTAGCCATAATAATAAAGATATTTATAATATTGATCTACTCATCAACGCAAAAGTGCAAATTGAGCCACCTCGTAAGAAAAACGATGTGGTACAATGCACCAGATGCCAAAGATACGGACACACAAAGACATACTGCCGACGACAACACAGATGTGTCAAATGTGGGCAAGAGCTTAATACAAAACAGTGTACAAAAACAAAAGATACCCCAGCAATATGTGTGCTGTGCGAGGGAAACCACACAGCAAACTACAAAGGATGTCCAGTCTATAAGGACATTATTGATAAGAAAGAAGCTAACACCCAAAGATCGCACTGGCATAGAACTAGGTCGGACAACGTACCAAACACAAACGACCCACAGTCCACAACCCCCATCAGCAGAAGCATACAAAACACTGAGGCCGCAGGAGACCCAACAACCAACTATGCACGTGTACTAAGTCCAAGAGCAATTGCCAACGCAAGACACCGCAACTACAACCAAAACAATAACAACGCAACAGAAAATCCCAACAATAATAACAATGCAGATATTATCCTCATTTTCGAAAAATCTTTTAATGAATTCAAAGAAGTTATACGCCAACAGAATGTGCTCTTAAATAATATGCTAACCCTACTGACAACAGTAGTACAAAGCCTACCTCCTCGTAATGTTTAATTTCTACCACATAGCACTCTAGAATGCCAACGGGCTAGCGAATCACAGGCAGGAACTAACCACCTACCTATATGCGAATAAAATAGACATTATGCTCGTCTCAGAAACACACTTCACCAGCCTCAATTATCTCCAAATATCCAACTTTATCGTCTACGACACCAAGCATCCTGACGGTACTGCCCATGGAGGCACAGCAATAATAATGAAAAAGACCATCAGACACCATGAACGCAACAAGTTTGAAACAGATTACCTACAAGCCACATCTATAGAAATTGAATCACGGTCCAATAGTAATAGCGGCAGTATACTGCCCACCCAAACACAAAATCAAGCAAAATCAATTCAGCGACTTCCTAAACACACTTGGCAGCAAATTCATTGCAGGTGGAGACTATAACGCAAAAAACATTCACTGGGGCTCGAGACTAGACACCACTAGAGGCAGAGAACTACGTAAAGCTCTTTCAAATAACAACTACGATAAACTGTCTACAGGGGAACCGACCTATTGGCCAACCGATATTAACAAAATACCGGATGTACTTGATATCTTCATCACCAAAGGCATTGCAAAAACCTGCACATGCATAGAACCAAGTCTTGACCTGTCATCTGACCACACACCTGTACTTCTAACAATAAACACAAAAATTACACATAAAGCCACAACAAACTACCTACACAATAAAAACACTAGCTGGGAGACTTTTCACGAAAAAGTCCATCAAAAAATTAACCTAAATCTTCCGCATAACAGTAACGAAGACATTGATAAAGCCACGGAACATCTCACTTTAATTATACGAGAGGCAGTCGAAGAAGCTACCCCACCCAACAACATCACAACCACAGACAGCTGGAACCAATATCTCAAGGAAATAAAAGAAAAATTAAAACAAAAGCGTAAACTCCGAAGAACATGGCAATCAACGAGAAACCCCATAGATAAAACGAGGTTCAACAGATCCACTCGTGAGCTTAAAAAGCTTATCTATGACTTCCAGAACGATACGCTCCAATATAGTCTTCAAAAACTGACAGCAACTGCTGCCACGGATTACTCACTATGGAAAGCAACAAAAAGACTGAAACAGCCACAGCAGCCAAACCCACCACTTAAACAACCAAACGGCTGGGCTAGAAGTGATGCTGAAAAAGCCGAAGTATTTGCTAAACACCTACCTGAAGTTTTTACACCCCTACCCGCCAACGCCGAAGACACAGACATCAGGGAATTTCTAGACTGTCCACTACCCATGTCACTACCAATCAAATGCTTCTCACCCACCAAAATACGGTTAACAATCCTAAAAGAAATCAAGTGTAAAAAGTCACCTGGCCTTGACCAATAACTGGGAAAATACTCAAAGAACTGCCTGCAAAAGCTTTTGTATTCATTGCCTCCCTATTCAATGCTATCCTGGGAAACAATTACTACCCACCAGAGTGGAAAGTCGATGAAATTATAATGATTCCAAAGCCAGGCAAACCACCCAATAATGTGTCCTCTTATAGACCCATCAGCCTACTCACGACTATCTCCAAATTATTCGAAAAACTGCTGCTTAAACGAATAAAAGTAACTGCTAGCGAAGAAGAACTCATTCCCAACCACCAATTCGGCTTCAGAAATAAACACTCTACGATAGAGCAAGTTAACAGAGTGTTCAACAACATATCCAACGCACTAGAAGACAAAAAATACTGCCCTGCAGCATTCCTAGACATACAGCAAGCGTTCAATAAGGTCTGGCATACGGGTCTCCTATACAAAATTAAGAAGGATCTACCTCAGCACTACTTGCTATTAAAATCATACTTGAGCAATCGCAAGTTCTATGTGAGACATGGACAAGCCAAATCCACATTCCACCTGGTTCAAGCTGGAGTTCCACGAGACAGCGTCCTTGGACCATTTCTGTATACACTATTCAAGGCTGACCTACCTGTGGACGAGCAAACCACTACAGCCATCTTTGCTGATGATACAGCAATTATAGCAGCAGATACTGACCCTACGACGGCTTCAGAACTACTGCAAAAAGGGCTCAGTCAGGTACAGTCATGGATGGAGAACTGGAGACTAAAAGCAAGTCCAACTAAGTCAGTCCAAATCACCTTTACCACCAGAAGAGGTGACTGTCCACCAGTCACACTATATGATGAACCTCTCCCTACTACCAACGAGGTTAAATATCGTGGCTTACACCTTGACAGACGTCTAACCTGGGCTAAGCACATAAAAACTAAGAGGAAGGAAATGGAACTAAAAACAAGACGACTATACTGGCTACTCGGTAAAAAATCCAAGCTCTCGCTAAATAATAAACTAAACATCTATAAAATTATCCTAAGACCCATCTGGACGTACAGAATACAACTATGGAGAACGGCCAGCAACTCAAATCTAGAATTATTACAAAGATTTCAAAACAAAACAATTGTTGATGCCCCCAGGTATGTATCCAACGCAATAATAAGTAGAGACCTGAGCATACCGACCATCAAGGAAGAAATTGTGAGACTGAGCGTAAAATACGAAAGCAGTCTAGAACACCATCCAAATCCCATGACATCAGAACTACTAAACAAAGAGACAACTAGAAGACTAAAACGGTTCAAAACAATTGATCTAAAAAATCGTTTTCAATAATAATATTGTCCTAAATACCCGTTATGTACATAGAATCACAAAAATTATTTATTGTTATCATATAACAAATTGAAATCTAAATATATAATAAAAAAAAAAAAAAAATTTTATTTTAGTTCCTGTTCTTCGTTTACAGCTATGGAAATTGCATTTTCTAAAGAATCAGGTTTTTGCGATTTTACTAGGATTGACAGATCTTTGTGCAAACCTGCTATAAACACGTCAAGAGCTTGGTTTTTTAATAGATTTGTGCAAGCGAAATGAGCTTCTTTTGTTAAAGATTTATCTAATGAATTTATTAATTTTATATAGCAATTTTCTATTTTACTCGCGTATGTGTTTACGTCTTCGTTGAAATTTTGCTTACAAGAATTTAGCTTATGTTGCAATTGTCCTGTAGTACGTTTATCTGAATATACTTCAACTAAATCATTTTTTAGTTGATCCCAATCTGTAAAGGTTCGTTTACTTGTTAAAGATCTGGCATTCCCTGTTAACTTAGTTTCTATTATAGAGAACAAAATATGTTTATGTGCATCTGAGACTAAGTTATGAGCCATATCGCAGTTATCGATAAATTCGATTTATTTAGATTTAGTCCCGTCAAATTTAATTAACATTTGTTCAGCTAATTCTAATGAAATAGACATGTTGATATTTGTAATAGGATTGTTTAAATGAATTTCTAAATGTTGTTCTCGTGCTTTACGGTTGATGGATTGAGAACGGGTTGTTACCAGTGGCGGCCGGTCAGATGAGACAGGTGAGGCCTTCACCCACTTCAAATCGCTAAACAAATAAATAATATCGAAAATAAAAATTTATTCGAACAGAAGAACTTAATTTTAGTCTTTAAATGGTCATATCAAATATCATATTTTTAACTACATTTGGAGTAATAAGAAGTAAGTACTTCCGTGTTTATATAATTTTTTTAATTTGAAAGCGAATGCTCTTCAAATTGAGTAGGAACGTGTGTATATCTGTGTAGCTAGGGCTGTAAAATTTTTGGTTCAGTTAGCCGGCAATAAAAGATTTTGCGCATGCGCACTAATGGCAGGCAAGCTTAATTTCTACGACAAGTGAGTCTGTTTTCTCGTAGGTTCTCTTGAAGTTCGGAACATTTCGATTATCTTCGTTTTAACGAATCTGCCATTTCAGTCGTATCCACGCCGCTTGATGACATGTGGACGTGCAATTGCTTTTCTGCTTTGCCCGTGTTCCGTGTTACCTGTCTTTTTATTGGCTTATTTACCTAAGCTTAGCTTATTACCTGGGTGTTGGATTGGTGAAAATCTTGACTTTTTGTAAAAGTCACAAGCCATTGAATCCTCAAGTCTTGTATGGCATAAACCGTAACACCACAAGAAAGTTAAAATTCTTATCTAATTTTCTTATCTATAAAAAAAACTTCAATTTAAGAAGAGTAGAAAAAGTTGGTAGTAAAACACAGCTCTGACTCTGTAGAGAGTCACGAGCCGCCACTGGTTGTTACCATTTAATATTTGTATAAAAAGTATGCTTACAGTAAGAAGAATGTTGCTTGAGGTCCCATTATCCAGAAATCACTCGACGGCAGTGTGCGAGAACTTCAGTTGATTTGCGCGAATGGATCCTTACTGAAGTATATCTCGGGGATGATATTCGGCGATAATTTCTTCTGTGTCGCAAAGGGATGGAGCTTGCAAACCCTCTAATATTTTAATTTCAATTAACAAACCCTTAATTAACTTATACCCGCAAATTACGACAAGCTCGCCCTTGAACCGCTGAAAATAAACTTTCTGAACCTTGATGATCTACGCACAGCTGAACATAAACTGAGCCAAATCAAAAATCAGCGCAACCAACTTGGGAAAGAAACTTTTATTCATCGCCATTTGAGTATCTTTTCTGTAATTACTATTTCTATAATTTCATTAATTGTAATTTACATAGCCTGTTGTAAATGTCGCCTTTTTCGACGTCTAGTGGAGCTTTGCAAGAGTTCAGATAATGGCCTTGACGGACCATCACCTCCAAAGTCAACATGTTGTGCTTAAATTTTTAATTATTGCAATGTGAAGTCAAACGTTTCTCGTAGACCTTCTATTCATTTAAATATGGTGTCTCTGGAAGAAGAAGAACAAACTACAGTTTATTCACGCCCTGCTGGCAACAAACGTCGACTATAATCCTTTTTTATTTTGCAAGAAAAAAGAAATCTTAGGGATGGAGGTGTTATGTATGCAAAGTCTGCATGTAATATTAATATTAGTGTTTAATAATTAATATAAGTACTTGTATAAATATGTCAAATATTTCATATCAATATCCATCGTAATATTTAATAGGAATCAGACGATATATGAGTTTAAGTTCAAACCCTAACCTCTGGATAACGATAGCTTCCAAGATATCTTGTGTATTAATTATTAGAAGTTAACGTTATCTTTTTAAATTATTAGATCTGTAAATTTATTTTCATTAATGTAAGTAAACTTTGACCCTTGTAAATTGAAATAGGAACGTTCGTTCCTATTATAATATTATTATTATCTTGACTGTTTTATAGTTAACACACAGCCACATTACTTGTAACTTTAATTTTAAATAAAGAATTTTAAATTAAACAAAGTGTTAAAATTTCAAGTGATCTTTTATCCCAAATAAAAGCAGAAAGAAATAAACATTAAGTATATGTAGCTATAAACTTTTGGCTATAAGCTATAAAAAATGGCAAATATTTTATATTGATGTTCTCCTGTGACCAAACTTTTGTTTATTTTGAACAGTGCTCTTTGTACGATACGTCTAACGTAACTGGGAGAACTAAATGATAAATATTTGTGTTTACACAGCTGATAAAAGTCATTAATTAATGTAGATGGGTCACGAGTTTATTGTTAAAAGAATATGTTTTGCAAAAGTAACAATAGGCAAACAGTTTTCTAAATTACATTGATATTAAAATATCTAATTTAAGTAAATTTGTAAGAAAGCTTAATGTTTTAGTAACAAAACATTATATTACTGTAAATTGATCTTAATGTTTGAAGGGTAATTTGATTTGAGTAATAAAAAGAAAATATATAAAACAAAATCTAAAAACAATCATTTAATTATTAATATTTTATAAACAATATTTTGTTTACATCAACTAGATTATGCATTTGGCAAGATTTTACTTCTATGATCCTATTCTACATAAAATTTAAGTTATTATATAAAAATGTATTTGAGTTAACTAAAGATTACAAAGTTGAAATTATTTTGGTGACAAAAGCTGGAAGGATTGAAAGTCATAGCTTTCAGAATTTATAATTAATTGTCTGTATTTGTACTTGCAGAAATCAAGACAAATATTAAACCATTAATAGTCGAGTAAGTAAAGTCGTAAGCTTTACACATCAAGTTGGATAGAGAACATAAACATTTTGTTATAGCTTGGTTATTTGTATTTGAATTTCTAAAAAGATTTTATGTAAAAATTACTATAATAATAATAATTATTATAGAGAATTATATGATCACAATATTTACAAGGAGTGATTGAGGTCAACGTCTCCGAAGCAGGTAGCTTATGGTTGAACATTTTTCATCCTTATATTTCAAGGTTATTTAAGAATTTTCTAATTGATAATCAGCAAGGGCTTAACTAATTGAAACAGGTCAATATCAAAATCTTAAGTTTTAAAATAATAATAAAAAAGATGATTTAATAATTGTTAAAATTATTTAAAACGCATTGATAAATGTTTGTCAGCTTTTTGAGCAAATTATTTAAAATTTAAAAGTGTAAAATCAAAAGACCCTACACTGCATAAAGTTTTGAAAAGTAATAATATGTAGCCTTGTATTACCTGTCAATCAAATGGTATTAAACATCATAAATTGTTTTATGTAAATAGTTTTGTCTTTCTGTGGATTACAGAAATGGAAATAGTTAAACATAAAAATTCTATCAAAATTATTAATTATTTGAGGTTATTAATAATTATTATAATTAATTATTATTAACTATTGCTAGTTCAGTTTGTTAAAATCCTAAAAGATTAAATATTATTAAATATTAGAAATTTAAAAATAAAAGTGTTTGGATAATCACTTATATATTATACGATAATGTTTTAGTCTGGAAAACATTTTCAATTAAATTCAAAAAAAATTAATTATGCTTTGCAAAATTTAAAAGTAGGTATCAAGTACGATTCAAAATTAACTAACAAAAGAGATAAGGGGATCTTCACGGTGGATAAAATGCTTGGAAACATGAGATCAACTTCCTGAGCTTAGTTTTTACGCAAATCAAATGAAATTTTGAATATAAAAGTTTTAATGTCTTCTCTATCGACTGGTTGATTTCGATTTTTGAAATTGTTATCAAAAAGTGATAAAAAATCTTAAAAATTGATAACTCGAAAATCTAAATCAACAGTTGTTATCGAAGAGATCCATTAGTCTTGTTTTTTTATATAAACTTGGAATGTTGATAAGCGCACGGACGAGCAAGACGGTGGAGCTGAAGGGGAGTCATTCATGTAATAGCGACAGCGCGAGGTCGAATGAAAATCTTACTTGTTTATGTTATAATCACTTATTATTATATGTATTGTAAGAGGTATTTTTTTTGACGCAATTTGTATAAGAATAATGGTGAAGGCGCCGGGATAATTAAATGCATATAATTAAATTACATAGTTTCATTAAAATACAATATTTGTCAGATTGTTTCACCACATTCTTTCCTGATTATGAATACAACTTAAATACTGCATAAATACAAGATTAACGGACTACATCATTATCAACGATCTACTACAACTCACCCCCTTTGTGGCCGCCGTTAAGAAACCGCCTCGAACGAATTGAACGGATTAGATTAACTATACATGAAACACATTCACACATAATGTACCTGTTAATAATACTTATCAAGGAACTCACCGGGGGCTTGTCCTCGCCGGACAATCTTTCTCTATTCCAGCCTTGTAGAGAGCATCCTCCGTTACGGTGGCTTCGCTGTTTCTATCATATAGACCGGATTTGATGGACGTTGACGGCTTCCTTCTGCTTCTCCATTTTTCAACCTATTTATTATTTTCGGTACCAATGAGAGAAGTCAATAGAGGCCTTCTCACGGATGCTTGCACCTTGGGTAATTAAACCTAGATGGCCATTGGCTACAGTGTTTCCGGCGAGGAGATATAAAACAAGATTAAGAAAATAATTGAAAGGTATTTGAACACTGCACCCTTCCATTGCCACAAAAGAAAGCCCACCTACAACTCTTTTCAGCGACAAGGTACCAGCCTTGACGGCAGCAGCAAAACCGGGCTTTAAAAATCTCTCCAATCTTTTAAGGAAATCTGAAAAGCTAGATCTCAACCAAAAAACAGGAATTATGTTAATCGGCGTCGAGAGCCAAATAATAAATAATAATAGTAGTAGTAAAGACCGGCTCAAGAACAGAACAAATTCTCTGCTGTAGGTTTTCATTCTTAATCATTTCACAAAGAGCAACAATAAACCAATAACAACCGTGTCAATTCTGACACAAACAATCTGCATTTTCTTTAATACAAACAAATATGCCAATAATGACATAGATGTATCTGCATGCATCATAATAATCAATATAATGTAATAAGATCTTGCATGTACTCTTTCCTAAGATTAGAGCAAGTTATTTCAGTACTCAACCTAGCTGCCATGGCCAAACCAGTCACATTGTTAGAAGAAGGTAGGATCTGTCACCTGGCTAGGTTACTAGAACAGAAATGTAAAGACACCACATTCGCACTTCATTTGCACACAATAACAAATTATATTCGTTCGAGTATAAAGATAACTATCACTCTCGTGCTCTCGACTTGACTTGACTATGGGCGAGTACTGCACTCGACACTCCTACGAGTACTACTTGTTGATTGCTGTCTACTGCCCTTGCGGCAATGGTATTATCCCTCAGGTAAACGCTCTGCGCAATCTCCACTCAGCTATCCCTTCTTTTTGCAATATTATATTAAAGCCGTTTTGACTTAAATAATATATAATAATAAATGTATAAAAAGTAAACTCTCACAGTATTATTAAAAATATACCCTTAACACAGTGATTTTCAAAATGTAGTTTTAAAGCTAAAATTAAGATATACGTTTTTCAAAATTTTTGTAAATAAGGGAGTAATTTGCGGATAAAAAAAAATTGTAGCTAGTGAGGTGTGTCGTTTGAATGTATCTGACTCCTCCTCCAAGAGCTTTATTATCGACGTCACATTAAGAGAAATCACGGATATGGTTTCAACTTATCTGTCATGGTGTTAAGAAGCACTTGTCTCAAATTACTATACGAAGATACAATGATTGTTTTTATCTTTCAGACCTAACGCTAGGCTAGATAAAGAGAAGAGACACCGATCACCGCTTTTGTATTTGATTTAAATAAACATTAGTCGTTTGAAGAATATCAAAACAAATAAAAAATAAAATTGACAATAAATATATTATAAAGGAAATAGCCGAGCTGGTTCCAGCTGTAGAATAAAAGCAAAGGAGCGATTTAGCCTCAGATGGTATAGTTTAGCTAAACATTTAGTACGATTACAATAATTTTGCCTCCTTACATACTTTGCAACCCCTATTTGCATCAAACTGGTAGCCGACAGATGCGTTTGTAGTTCTTGTCAGCATGAACCGTAATGAAAGTTTCAGTCGGGCTAAATTTCACCGTCAAGTTGAAAAAACTGTAGACGTTGCGTAATTGAAGAAAAACATTTCTACCGTTAAAAATAGTATCAAAACTAATAATTTAAGTTAATAATGATAGTAACAGTGATTCTAATATTTATGCAGATGATTAAATGAAAATTACTAATGTTTTAATACTCTAGATAATTTTTATATTATTCAATAATAAATAAATCTTTGGCTAGAGAATTAAATGTAATTTCATTGTTATATTCAGTAACATGCAGGCGAAGAAAATAGAAGCAATCTGAATACAGCCCTGGCAGTTTCTTCAAGATTCTGCAAAACCCTGCGCTAAACCCTCATAAAAATTAGTGAAGATTACGTAGCAATAAAACCATATTTGTACAAAATGTTTAGACAAACTATACTATATAATATAAGCAAAAAGATACCAATTGTTGAAGCACGTTCAGTTTTTGTTCACGAAACTAGCCCAAAAACCTTACTTCTTAGAAAGGTAAAATTATAAGAAAATTCCAGAACCTTCTTTTTCTTTGAAGAGGGAAAAAAATAATAACATAAATCCTAATATATGGACCGAATTGCGAATTCATTTTTTATTTGGTTTAAGTTAGTGAAGAGAATAAGTGTTCGAGTGCAGTTTTAAAAATAAACAACAAAGTGCAATCCTGGAAATCAAGCGTGAGTATTATTGTTTGTTATAACTTTATACTGGTTGTGATGAGTTACTAGTTGAATATGTAGTTCCAATAATTATCAATATAAGTCAGTTAATAAAACTAATTAAAATCTTAAATAGCTCCAAACACAGAAAACTGAGTTTTCAATTATTATACTATATTAACATTATGTAATTAAAATAAAATTTATTCTCAAAGTTATTAAATTACGAATTAAAATATCATTATTTGTATATGAGGGTTTCCTTATTCATGTTAGTTTGTACACACCAATAATGATTTACATGTCGTATTGTCAGTTGATTTAGTTATTAAGTAATTAATAATTCAGTCATCAAAATAAGTATATCACAGTTTAAATTTTGCAATTAACATAATTTATTTCTACATTAATTGTTCTGAAAGAACTAAAGCATTGGTCAATCTAAAGAATGCTCTAGTTTTGTTAAGTAGATCAAGACTATATTTATAGTAAATAATTGAAAATATCAATCAGATCACTTTAAGTCTTGAAAACTGTTTCAAAATTTAATTTTAATTATTAAGATTAATGTTAATTCAGTTCGAATTAATGCAATGAGATTACCCTTTGTATACTAGAATTGATACAAACAGACTTTGTTGATATTAATCAGTTATGGCCGGTTTCACAAAGCGTTGTTAAAATTTGGCTAACACGTTGTTAGCTAACATTGTGTTAAAATTAACACGTTGTTAAAATAAGAACGGGTTTCACAACCGACTTTTAACACGTTGTTAGTTAACAACGTGTTATCTCACAAAATCGGGTAATATCGGCAATAAACTTCAATAATTTTATGTTATTCAACAAAACCACCTGTCATCTGTCAAATCAAATGTCAAATACAAAAATTCAAAGTTATTAAAAATAAATTGGGGCTATTCTGTGAGGCTTTATCTTTCCTGGCCGTCTTTCGTCACACTAATCTTTATAAAATTGTTTGTTGTTACTTTATTTCAATTGAATCATGATTGTTAAGATGGATAATAATTTGCAATCGGGTAAACGAGAAAGGGGAAAAATTTCACGGAGGAAAAGCGTTGTGTCTTTATGAACTGTGTAGCCAGGTGGGAAAAATAATTATACTTATTACAATATTTATAGATTTGTTAAAATCATATTTTATTTTCTATATGCTGGAGAATAAATAGACCGACTGGTCTAACCTCAAATAAAAAATCAATGCCTTGCATTCTGATATTTTAACGTAGGTACACTAACAGGCAGATTTATATATAATGTTAATAATTTTTCATATTAATAGACCTGTTTAACGTTTTTCGTCGATTTTCTTTAAACTTTTCTTGAAAATATTTTTGAAATGTCAATTTAACAACGGCCAGAGCTTTAATTAGTTTAACAAGGGATTTAACAACGTGTTAACCTTAACAATGGTTTGTGAAACCGATTTTTGTTTTAACAACGGATTTGACAACGTGTTAGCTTAACTTGTGTTAAATTTAACATTGACATTAGAAACAACGTTTTATGAAACCCAAATCGATTTTAACATCGTGTTAAAATATTTAACACGATGTTAAAATTTAACAACGCTTTGTGAAACCGGCCATTAATATTCAAAACGAGAGTTGGGACGCGCACTCTCCGGGTGCTTACCCTACTCTTTTGAGTAGAGGGTTGCCTACGGCAACGTGTATGAACCTAGAGGGGTTGCCTTCGGCAACCGTAAAATAAACGCTTTTTTTTTTTTTTTATTAGATTATTGTTTTTTTATTTTTTTATTGTAATATATTTTTATTTATTTTTTTTTGTACTTTTTCTACTTTCTCATATCAACGTTTGCCTTTGACAACATTTATATAAACCTAGTCCATTATTATTTATCTTGAAATTTATTATTATTTATTTAAAAAAATTTAATTAGATTATATTAATTATACTTATTTCTTTTTCTTTTATCTTTCTCATCTTTTTTTTATAATAAAGCAAGCATATTACCATTTACTAAAAGTTTTTTATTTATTTTTTTTGTAGTTGTTCTACTCACTCGTATTGAATGTTGCCTGCGGAAACATATATAAATCTATTATTATTTATTTTTAAAAATACTTTTACTATTCATTATTATTTTAAATTTTTTATTGTTTTCTCATTATTTAGGTGGCGAACAGTCATTTTCTGTTATAAAAATTCTCGTTATAACATTTGAGATCAGATTTTGACATAACGTTTTCATTTTAATATTACTTTAATGTATTTAAAAATAGTATTACTATCTATCATTATTTTATATTATTTTTTCAATCATTATATATATATATTTTTTTTTATTCCTTCTTGTTCTTACCATACTCTCTTATTTGTAAAAAGTTGCCAACAATAAAACAACAATTTTTTTTTTATTAAAGAATTTTGCATTACATTTTATTTAATATACTTAATTTTTATCTTTTTTCACTTTCTAATTTTTTTCTTTCTTTCATTTGTACTTTTTTTCTTTGTTTCAATTTTTTTTATTTTCATATTAATTTTATTACTTTAATAATAATTGTTATTAAAATTAGAATAAAAACTATAATATATTATAATAATTTATATGATTTTTTTCTTATTTTCTTCTAAAGCAAGTTTTTTATTATTTTTTTTCAAAATTAAAATTGTTATTTTATATATTGTTTTGGTTTCTATTATTATATTTTTTTATTTGTTCTTCTTTTTTCTTACCTTACTCTCTTACATTAAGGTTGCCTTCGGCAACCGCAAAACAATCATATTTTATTTTTATTAAAAAAAAAGTTAAAAGTTTTTATTAAAAAATATTACATATTATTAATTATAATACTTTATTCTTTCTTTCTTTTTTATTCTATTTGTTTCATTTTTCTAATTTTCTTAATTTTTTTTATTTTCACATTTATTTTTTTCTATTTTCTATTTAATTTTCCCAAAATATGTAATCATTCAATTACAATCATACATAATCTAAAAAAAAAATCTATAAAAATTATTTATATTTTAGTTATATATTATATATCAAATTCAAAAATACAACCACTCTATAGAAATTTGTACATTAAAATTGACAAAAAAACGTTTCATATTTCATGTTAGTTATAAAATATAAAGCATTAATATTAATTGATCACTTTGTATTTTTTAATTGATTATGTCAACAATAATAACTGACAATTGACATCGTATTTTTTTTTAAATATTTAATTGTTTATTTAAAAATATAAAAATAAGTGCGTACGATTGAGAAAAAAATATATATTCTGTATAGATACTATTTGAATATAATTCTCCACTTTCATCTTATTTTAATTTATAATTATATATTAATATTCTTTCATCGATTGGTCTTAAACACAACTTAACCTCACTTTTCGTATACACAATTATAAATTTTCCTACAACCACAGTTCTATATTTTATATAATATAATCAAAAAGGCTCTTCTAGCCATTAGTATTATATTACCATATTATAATAATCTAAAAAAAAATCAATAAAAGTTATTTATATTTTAGTTATATATTATATATCATATTCAAAAAAACAACCACTCTATAGAAATTTGTACATTAAAATTGACAAAAAAACGTTTCATATTTCATGTTATTTATCAAATATAAATTAATGATATCAAGTGATCACTTTGTATTTTTTAATTGATTATGTCAACAATAATAATTGACAATTGACATCGTATTATTTTAAGATTTTTAATTGTTTATTTAAAATTATAAAAATAAGTACGTACGATTGAGAGAAAAATATATAGTCTGTATAGATAATTTTCCAATATAATTTTCCATTTCCATTTTATTTTAATTCATTTATATCAATCTTTTTTCATCAATGGGTCTCAAACACAACTTAACCTCACTTTTCATATAAACAATTATAAATTTTCCTACAACCACAGTTCTATATCTTATATAATATAATCAAAAAGGTTCTTCTAGCCAATCGTATTATATTTCCATATTATAATAAAGGAAAAAATGTAAAACAGGCCAAAAAAATTTTCATCAAACCTTATCTAAAAAAAAAATTATAGACAATGAGATTGAATAATTATTAAACTTACTTTATTTTAAGCTTTTCACTTATATTTTGCAAAAAAAACAACACTTAATTTTGTAAAATATGTAAATACTTTACAAAAATTCTAAAGATAATTAGTTTATTATTAATTTTTTATGTTGTTACTAACAGCAACAATGTCAAAAATATTAAAGCGGTAAATTTAAAATTTTTCATATCAATTAAAAATAAAAATTATTACTAAATAAAGTTTTGTACCATTTTAGAATGAAATATATGGATTACCAACTATCTTCAACATTTCGCTTTGATTATATTTATTTTATTACTTTTAAGATACAGATTTATAGCATTCTTTCAAAATAATTACATTGTATAATCGATCAAAAATAAACTTATAAACAGTCTAGATAACTATTTACTGTAAATGTACAGCATCTGAGACAGCATATAATAATAATAATTTCATTCAATTGCAAATTAATTATTAAAAGATGTACATTATTCTCATTCGAGCCACTTTCCTAAAACAAAATGTCAAACGGTGTCAAAATGCTTAGTACGGATGGTACTAAGCATTCATTTAAAATCTAATCATTTTTAATAATAATTTGTATATCTCTTTATCTTTTTTCTCAAAAAGGTTTCTCATGGTCTTCTTTGCGTCATCGTATTTCAAACATTTAAGACAACATGAATTTCATTGGAGAAAATTCTATAATTATCAATGTCTCTATATTTTTCAATAATTAGGTCAAAAGGTCATTGACCTTAATACTTTAAGTCTATATTACATTATAATTTCTTCTGGAAAAACAAAACAAAATATTATTTATATTATATCTCATTGTTATTTTGATAAAAAATATTGTCTAATGCACGCAAATTTGAATGTACACTGAGCACATTCAAGCCATTTAATCTTGGAAAAATTAAGCGTTTAGTTTTACAAATCATTTATATTTAAAGTAAAAAATAATATATTTATAATAATAATCTATATATTTACATATTTTTTTCAAAAAAGCCTCTACTTCGGATTCTTAATCGCTGTTAACATTTTTAACCTCACTTTTGTTTTTTTATTAAAATTGAAGGGCTTTTGTCTTCATTTCACATTATACAGTATCTCAGATAGCATTTCATGCACATGCAATTGAAGATGGGAACTGCAGTCATTGTTGAATTGGCTTCTCTATCATATTGTATTTGCATTTTATATTATTGCGGCACGAAGACACTCAATTCATTCTACAAAATAAATATAAACAGGAGCTCTGCGAGGAAGAGAGAGCTCTTTTTATCATAACCAATACACAAAAAACACTGCTTTATTTTCCATTACAATAAGTGGAACTTCTTTCTTATAATTCGTGAGATAGCCCCCCTAAAAAAATTTGTCGACAATTCTTGCACTTTTTCATCAAGAAATCAAACAACTCGACATCTAATCATATACCATCGACATTTTAGCCCCATTTCCAAAAAAGCCTCTACTTCAGATTCTTAATCGCCGTTAACATTTTTAACCTCACTATTGTTTTTTTATTAAAATTGAAGGGCTTTTGTCTTCATTTCACATTATACAGTATCTCAGAAAGCATTTCATGCACATGCAATTGAAGAGGAGAACTGCAGTCATTGTTGAATTGTCTTCTCTATCATATTGTATTTGCATTTTATATTATTGCGGCACGAAGACACTCAATTCATTCTACAAAATAAATATAAACAGGAGCTCTGCGAGGAAGAGAGAGCTCTTTTTATCATCATAACCAATAAAGTTTTATTTTGCGAGAAGCCTCACCGTTGCGTTTTTTACTTACCTTTGATGATGATATCTTCTGGGCTTTTGGTGCTCTAATCTTGCATAATCTCGTCGATTTTCGATATAATTGCAGCGGCAAATTGCTTTTTTGTAGAATATTATAATAAGGTTATGAACTCGCTGTCATTCCATTTGACATTTGAACTTTTTTAATGGAAAATTTAGCGATATTTCTATAAAATCTTTTGAAAATCAGCCTAATAATTATAATATAGCAAATAATGTAATTTAAAAGGAATTTTCTTACCGAAATCTTATCTGAATCGATTATTTTCGAAGAGCTCTTTTCTTCGACTGGTATTAGTTATTTCAGGAAGCCAACAAAATTGACAAAACTCCCCAAAAAAATTGACTGTTTTCTGAATTTGAGTATCTATTTATTCTGCTTTTTGGCCAACGTCCTATATACGTCCTATCCGTTTACTCACTTTATCGGTCATTTGTTTGAAAAATTGTTCCTACAAACGTTTCCTCCTTGTCGTTTATCCTACCACAAAAAAATCTAATTTTTATCTCAAAACATCACAACGAAACTCTATTAATGCCGTTTTTTATCAAATTTCTTACAACATTTAATTAATAATTTTTTTTATTAATTTAATTAATAATTCTTCTTTAGGCGCCACTTTTGCTAAAAAGAGATGCCGCCAACGCATTTTATTATATATAAATATCGATTATTTTACTTCAGTTACTAAAGTACTTATTAGTTATATTCAAAAATTAGATTGCTAACGTTAATAAACGTTTTATAAAATACCCTGGCCCTACCACTCTAGAAAGTAGAAAAGAAGAACTGTTATCTCCCATTGCTACTTCTAATATGCGGGAATTAGAAATAAAAATTAGAGAACAGTCTAGCAATCCTTTGTGGAAAATAAAGCGCATATACAGGCTTACTGCTTCCAACTTTGGGGCAGTATGTAAATTATTCTACCGATCCGAAGAAACTTGCCAAAAAAATTGTGAATTCAAATTTTACCGGATCTGTTGCAACGCGCTGGGTTGTCGATCACAAAGCCAAATTTATAGAATATTATAAGATCGAAGAAGCAATTACCGAATTACCTCTTCGTTGATGCGGACTTTCCACATCTAGGAGCCAGTCCAGACGGATTACTTTCTGGGGGAGACATTATAGAAATTAAATGCCCGTATTCAAGTCGGCAGTTAACTTCAGAAGAAGGAATTTTCCAAATAAAAATTAAATGTTTAGAAGCATGTGCAGATGAAACCTATCGCCTTAAAAAAACTGATAACTATCATTACCAAGTACAAGGTCAATTAGCACTCAGTGGAGCTAAATTTTGCTACTTTGTTGGGTAGACGCCTTTAGGAATTATTGTCGATAAAGTAAGATATTGCATAATTAACACAATTATGTTATAATATACTAATATATTTTTTGTTGCAGATAGCATATGGCAAAGACTTTTGAAACGCAATGTTGCGTATAATAAAACTTAATGAGTTTTATTATAACGAACCAGTAATTTTAAAACACAATTAATATAATAGAACCCTGCTATTAGTATCTCCTCGAAAAGAGTACCAGCGGTCAGTTAGTTAAATCCACCAAGCAAACATGAGCTCAGAAGACGCGTGACCGGCCCTGATAAAAAAGAAACCTTTCGACATCATCCTCATTGAAAGATATAAACAATTTCGAAACAGTTTTAAGAGAAGCAAAAAATTTATACTACATTCGCAAAATAGAAAATTGTGGAAGTGATACCAGGAAGGTATGGGGAGAAATAAATGGAATTGTCGGTAGGGGTAAGGCTAAAAATGTACACTTGAGGCTTCAAAATGAAACAGGGGAAATTGTAGATCTGATAGATGACCCAAAAACAGGGGCTAATATTTTCAATAATTACTTTTCTAATGTGGGCCTTAATCTTGCAAAAAAAATTAAACAAGAAAGACTAATTTGGGATCCAGGTCCGACCAACTTAGGGAACGCTCGTTTTAAATTACGTGCTATAGATGAAGGCAAAGTAATAGAAGTAATTAAATCACTCAGGGGAGGTTCTAGTCCTGGTTTCGATGGCATCACTGTTGAAATTTTAAAACTAATAAAAGATATAGTTAAAAAGCCGATCACTTATATTACTAATATGAGTTTTGAGCAAGGTAAATTTCCTAATGTATATAAAACTACAATAATCACCCCCTTACATAAGACGGGAAACAAAGAAGTTTGCACAAACTATAGGCCTATATCGCTCGTTTCAAATATCGCGAAAGTCATTGAAAAGATTCTTAAAAAACAATTAACCGAATATTTATCTGAAACTAAGATATTAAATGAAATGCAATTTGGGTTTAGGGAAGGGAGTGGCACAGAAGACGCTATTGCAGCGCTTACAAATATGTTGTACCAAAAACTTGATGTAGGTAAGAAATGTGCAGCAGTTCTATTAGACCTAGCAAAAGCTTTTGACACATTATGCCATGTCGAGTTAATTCGCAAGTTGCAAGACGTAGGCATAACAGGAAATGCTCTTTCATGGTTCTCCAGTTATCTGGATCTTAGACCTCAGATGGTCAGGATAAATGACACATTTAGTAAAAAAAAATATTCAAGCTATGGCATCCCACAAGAAACTGTGATTGAACCTATTCTCTTTATAATTTTTATTAACAAATTGTTACTATTTAAGAAATGTACGGTTTTTTGTTACGCTGATGATACCCTATTGGTCTGTCATGGTGACTCGTGGGATGAGGTAGTTGCACAAGCTAATAAATGCCTATACCTAATTAAAAATTGGATGAACTATAGTAAACTTACTATAAACGCAGCCAAATCGTTCGTATTACCCATTGCCATACAAAGCAACTCTCTACCACGGCAGAGATTACAAGTATCTTTTCATAACGCATTCCCTGATGCAAGCCATGTCTGTGGCTTGGACTGTGCGGAAGTATCACAAGTGTCGGAGGTTGCATATCTTGGAGTAACGCTTGATTCTTTAGTAAAATGGACGCCCCAGATAAATAATATGACTGTGAAATTTCGAAAACTTCTTTATGTATTCTATGAACTTCGAAATATACTAACACTTGAGAACTTAAGAAAAGTATACTTTGCTCTATTTCACTCAATAATCCAATATGGAATAATAAGCTGGGGAGTGGCAAGTAAGACTGTTCTTAAACCATTATATAGCATGCAAAAAAGAATTGTTAAATTAGCCTTTCGAAAAACAATTTACTTTAGTTCTTCCGCGGCCTTCAAATTATTCAACGTCTCTACTATTTCTCAGATATGCAACGTCAGACTCGCCCTTCAGGCTTACAAAGCATTAGTACTGCCTCAAGGGCAGCCCGAGATAAGGACTTCTGCCAGAACCAATAATTTTAGATACCAAAGAACACGAACTTCTTTTGGCCAGCTTTCCTACCTCTATAAAGGAGCTAAAATAATTAATGCACTCCCTTTCAATGTAAAAGCTATGTCAAAATCACAATTCCATATTGCAGCCAAATTACACCTAATGTACCCGGACAGAGTAAAAACACGATAATCTATCTAATATTTAAGTTGTTAAACTAACAAACTATTATTCTATGCTGATGCTGTTGTCTAAACCTCTTTCTTTCTTATAATCAATATGTTTTCTTTTTTATTTAATAAGTTTTGCAGACTCTCCCCCCATGCACTAGCTCTGCTATTTTGAAGAGAGGTGGTTTAAAAGTAAAAAAAAATTTTGAAATACATATTGTAATTACTCAAGAATTATGCTTATGTTAAGGATTTAACAAGAAAATGTTTTATGTTTTTTTCTAGTACTTAAGTGAATGTATATTAATTTTTACCACAAAATAAATAATAAAAAAAAAAAAAATGAATCTCCAAGAAAAAGTTGACATAAATAAGTCATCTTGTCCTGTATGCTGTGAGGGCAAACCGTGTCGTCTGCCATTCCAAGTGGTTCTAGATGCAATGAGTTGCTAGGTTTGGTACACACTGACATTTGTGGACCAATGGAGCATGAATCGTTGGGAGGCTCGAGGTATTTTATCTTGTTTATTGACGACTTCAGCCGAATGATAGCAGTGTACTTCTTAAAGGATAAAAGTGAAGCGCTCAGATGTTTTGCAGAATGTGAAGCCAAAGTAGAGAAGCAAACGAGCAAGAAAATTAAAATCTTGAGAAGCGATAATGGGTGTGAGTACTGCAATAAAGAATTTGACTCACTTCTCAAGAATGAAGGTATTATACACCAAAGAAGTAATCCGTACACACCCGAGCAGAAAGGTGTATCGGAACGGAATAATCGTACTGTGGTGGAAAAAGCAAGATGCTTATTGTTTGATGCGAAGTTAGGAAAAGAGTTCTGGGCAGAGGCGACACATACTGCTGTGTACCTACAGAATAGAACAGTACTTCCATCATTGAATGATAAGACTCCAGATAAAGTCTGGTTTGGTCATAAATCAAATGTGAGCCATCTCAGGATCTTCGGTAGCAGTGTGATGGTACATGTGGCAAAGGCAAGACATCAGAAGTGGGACAAGAAAGCTGAAAAACACATTCTTGTCGGATATCCTGATGGTATCAAAGGATACAGGATATATAATCCAAGGACAAAGTGTATCACAACTAGCCGAGACGTCATTGTCATGCAAAAGGATAAACATCCAGATATCACTATCCCAATTATTGAGAGTGAGAGAAAGGAAAACTCATGTTCAGTGAGAGACATAGAAGATAAGAAGGCATCAACCTTAGAAAATGTCACCGGTGCGGATGAAACCACAATAACTGATGAAACACTAGGTTTATCGGATGAAGACTATATACCAAGTGATTACGAAGATGCTTCTGATTTGCCGGCACGTCCCAAGTCTACCAGGATCAAGAAAAAGCCAGAAAAGTACATAGTGACTAATATGTGTGTCCCTGAGGAGTTTGATGATGCCAATGGTTTGTCAATAGAAGAGGCTTTACAAGGAGAAGAAAAGGACCAGTGGTTGTCAGCGGTAAAAGAAGAACTTCAGTGTTTTAAGGACAACGATGCTTGAGAGTTGATAAATAGGCCTACGAATGGTGAAACTATAGTGAAGTGCAAGTGGGTTCTTAAAAAGAAGTGTGATTCAGAAAATAATGTGAGTTATAGAGCTAGGCTTGTAGCTAAGGGGTGTTCTCAAAAGTACGGTGTGGACTACAGTGAAACTTTTTCCCCTGTTGTGCGGCATACAACACTTAGGTTACTTTTTGCATTGTCAGTACAGTTGAATCTAGAAGTTACTCACCTTGATGTAAAAACCGCTTTCTTGAATGGGGACTTGGCTGAGACAATATATATGCAGAAACCGGCTGGTTATGCCTGTTCAGATAATAGTAAGGTGCTTAAATTAAAAAAGGCTATATATGGTTTCAAGCAGGCATCCCGGGCTTGGCATAAGAAGGTAGATTCTTGTATGTTAGTTGATGGTTATATAAAGTTAAAAATGGAGCCATGTTTGTATATTAAAATTGTTGGTAATAGAAAAACTATTGTAGCTCTGTATGTCGATGACATGTTTGTTTTTTCTAACAATAGAGCTGAAAATAAACACCTTAAAACCATGTTAAATAAAAATTTCCAGTTTAAAGACATAGGTATTATTAAGGAATGTTTAGGAATGTCTGTAAGTTTTAATAAAGAAAAAGGCACTGTTACATTAAATCAGAAGAAATATATAGTTACATTATTGTCTAAATTTTGTATGACTGATTGTAAGCCAGTAAATACTCCTATGGAGGTCAATTTAAAATGTAAAAAGGAGACTACTGGTAGTAGCCAAAATCCTTACCAGCAGCTTGTCGGGAGCTTAATGTATTTAGTTGTTCTTACACGACCCGACATAGCATATGCGGTGTCTTATTTAAGCCAATTTAATAATTGTAATACTGGAAAACATTGGCGGTATGCAAAGAGAGTGTTAAGATTTTTAAAGAAAACAAAAGATTTAGGCTTAAAATATTGTAAAGGCAACAATAATAACATTGTAGGTTATGTAGATGCAGACTGGAGTAATGATATCAATGATAGGAAATCATATTCTGGATATTGTTTTGTTTTGTCAGGATCAGTAATATCTTGGAGCTGTAGTAAACAAAAATGTATTGCTTTATCTAGCACAGAGGCTGAATATGTATCAATCTCAGAAGCATGTAAAGAGGCAGTTTACTTAAGGAATTTGCAGAATGAAATTACCCAAAAATTGTCTACTATTACTGTATTCAATGATAGTATGAGTGCTCAGAAATTGTTATCTAACCCAGTTTTTCATAATAAAACGAAGCATATAGATGTCAGATATCATTATTGTAGAGAAATAATAACTGAAAACATTGTTGGTGTTGAATATATGTGTACATCAGATATGCCAGCAGATTTGCTCACAAAGAGCTTAGGCCATATTAAACATTACAAACATTTAAATACTCTAGGTATTGTTGAAATATGAATTACTTTTGTTTTGTTTGTAATTTTCTATATTTTGAGTGGAAGTGTTGAAAGTATCAAAATATAGAAATGGTACAAGTAACGCCATCTAATGACAGTTATGTTATAATGTATTACTGTGGTCTATTGAATCTGTGATGTGTTTGAATAAATTAGTCGTTCTTTGTCAGTTGTCACTGAAAGTGATTGCGTTTCATTTAAAAATTAAACTGTAAAATCCTAGAAATACTTTGTTAAAATAAAGGGTTTAATCTACATTGGAGCAAATCTTTATTTATTAAAAAAACTTCAAATTGTGAAACTAGCCCCATTATAAAGTTACACTTCCTTGATGTTAAATTATTACTCATAGGATCAGTTTTGTTATTCTAAAATTTTCACTTATAAAATTTTCGATTGTTTATGATGTTTATTAGCATAATAATATTATTATTGTAAAAGAAATTATCTTAATTATGCACTCACAATATTTCTAATGATTGTTGTAATCAATTGAATTGAAGTAATTTTTAGAATTAATCACGAATTGATAAGAAACAAAAAGTTGTACCAATATTAATGTTGGGTCAAAGTTGAACTATTTAAAAGTCTTAAAACCTACCGGGCACCCTAATTATTAATTTGAATTCAAAATTAAATTTAATTTTAATTCAAATAATAGCAAAAAAAAAGATTTGATTAAAATGTTGCTTGCAAATCATGTTCAACATAATATAATAGTAAATTGTCATTGATTGAAATTAATTAAACAATAATTTTAAATTAGCGTAGAGGATGTTGTTAATTAATTAAATAGCTAATTCTTAATTTAAGAATGAAATGCTAAGCAGTGGATAGAATTAAATGAAAAAAAGTGCTAATCTATCAGTCAAAGTTTGCAAATGTCTAGATTCAATAAAATTGCAATAGAAAGGGTGTAACGTAGTTTGCTATAAATAACAATATTTTACAATATTCAATTTAAGCATATGTTGAAAACAAAAGGTAACAATAGACTTACATTTATCAACATTCAATCTAATTAAAGTTTCGTTCAGCTATAAAGCGTCGCACGTTTGAAATTTATTTATTATAATGTAACACTTGTAAAAATAAAACATTAATTTGAAATATTTAGTTTAGAAATAAATATTATATTTGTTATTGGGATTAAATAAAATTAAAAAAAAAGGAAAGAACTTGCAGAACCAAATATTGAATATTTTAGTAAATGTCTTTAAGATAAAGTTTCACACGACACCAGACAAATAAATCTATAGGCACCATAAACGGCCAATACTTGAAAGATAAGATTAGCACAGTACCTAAGATCCTAACGATGAGACAAAGTAGATACGCCAATGAGGAAAAAAATAGGCACGCCGAAGATGACAAAAAACAGAAACAAGACGGTTAAAAACCACCCCCGATTACCCCTATAAATTTATAAATCTTGTGATTACAGCAAATAAGATCATTTTTCTGTATAACTTGACGTGCCAGTGTTGTGAATAATTATTGTGGTGCCATCAGTGCAAAAATTAAATTTTGGTGAGTCCTAATTCACTGAATTTGTTTATTTCTGACAGTTGTTTTATATATTGAATATAAAATGAGCTTGTATTTTAAATATGAAATAACTAATCCTTATTGATAATTTTGATGAAGTAACAGTTTCTGCAAATAATATAAATAAATGAACTAGTGCCAATTTATAGTCAATTCATTAAACAATTTTATCATTGTCTAATTATGTTTTGTTTAAATTTATGTTATTATTGGCAATTGTTTGGATAATTAATTACACTAGTTAATAATTGAATTGCAACGAAAATGTTTAATTAAAGTAGAAACAAATCTAAAGAACAATGTCTTTATCAAACTTAATATTTGCTATGGTCTATTATTTTATAAACAGTAAAAGCATGATTTTTGGTTTATAAAATAAAATAATTTAATTATTAATTCAAGAAATTAATTAGTCAAATTTATGATAAGCATTATCTTAAAGTTTTACATTTTCTTTCTTTACTATACAAGCTGCTTGGAATAAAATAATAATTTAATTAAAAAGTTATCCAATTAATTACTTAAAAGTTTGATAAACATTTATTTAAAGTTGTTACAATTATTTCTGTTGTTTGGTTACATTGATATCTATATATATAAAAGAAAGTCGTCTTTTATGTTACTTCACTTATAACTCAAGAACGGCTTTACCGATATGGTTGAAAATTGGTGAGGTGGTAGCTTAGAGCCAGGAGAATGCTATAGAATACTTTTTATTCCAGAAACCACCCTCTAAAATAAGGGTTGAATCAAAATTAGAATTGCGATGTCGGAAACGTTCGGTGAGGCTCGGCAAATTACCGTTCCAAATAAATCGACCCACTCCCCCACCACCAACCAAAGTCGGACCGTGCGTTTACATGTAAAGCCGGCCACTGACGATGCAACGCCGCAGTCGTACTGCGGCGTTTTTAATCGTCTTCCATGAGACAACTTCCCATATAACAACTTTGGATGAAAGTTTGTATGGAAAATTATGATGACTGGATTTGAATGAAAAGAATAGAATACTTTTTATTAACAAAGAGATAAAAAGAGGTGGGATAGGAACAAAAAATGACAAGTACCAATATTAGTATGATTTTCAAAAATTTTGGATTGTTTATTTTAAAAATAATATCTATGTTTAAATCCGAAATTTTAGAAGTAAAATATTATCATTCCTTGATAGGGCGGAAAGAGGGCAAAATGTCTAAAGATTGATGTCGTTTTCATAATTTTTCCCATAAATTGCCTAAGTTTTCAAAAAAAAAAAAAATAGGTATGTTTCCTGCTTTTTAAAAAATTACTCTTAGGAGGATGAAAAGAGAGTGTTCTAGGGATAAAAATGTAAAAAAACGATATGGGTATTTTCGAGGAATTTCAGGTCGTTGATTTTGAAAATAATATTTAAGTTAAAGAGGGTTGTAAAATGAATGTGATAAAGGTAATAAATGTGAATAATTAATTTGGGTATCATTTTTATAGTTTTTGGGGTCGTTTATTTTAAAAATCTATATCTATTCATGACCGGTTTGGCTGAAAATTGGTGGAGTGGTTGTTTAGAACCAGTAGCCCAACAAAGAATATTTTTTATCCCATTCCGTGTGACGTGACATACAATATAAAACGTAAACGCATCTGACATATAATAACAAAACAAATGACAAAAAAAATTAAAATAAAAAATAAAATAACAAAACTAAGACGGAACAAAGTTCGCCGGGCCAGCTAGTTAATAATATATTGAAAATTGATTGGTAAATAAATCTATTTTCGTAACCGCTGCACTGCATTAATTTTATTATAATTTGACAGTTGTCAAATATTGACATTTTTACAGAATTCAATTTACTTGTATTTGTTCAAATAAATTAAGTTTTACTTAATGTTTTGAGATTAGCAATTTTAAACAGTTATACTTTGTTTTAAATAAATTATGCATAGTTTGAAATTCTTCAACTAAAATAATTTACACATAAAAATAAAATATAGTCTTTTGCTGTCACATAATAATGTGAATCAATTGAAATCAGTTCTGCAATTATATTAAGTAGCGCAACCTCTGAGTTTACTAATTCTGTAGTAAAACACGTTACGTGAAACTATTTGTTTAAAGTAGCGTAACCTCTGAGTTTATTAAAACATGGTGCTTGGGCATCCTTTGAGTTTAATAAAACACGGTACGTGAAGTTGTTAGCTCAAAGTAGCGTAACCTCTGAGTTTACTAATACATGGTGTCTTAACATCCTCTGTAGTGAAACACGTTACGTGAAGGTGTTTATTTGAAGTAGCGTAACCTCTGAGTTTATCAAAACATGGTGTTGAAACATCTTCTGAGTTTAATAAAACACGTTACGTGAAAGTTGTTAATTATTGTCTGATCAGTACTAAAATGTCTGATCAGTACATATAATCTAAATTTGTTATAAATAATTGAAAAATTTCCACTTGTTTGTAAATCCAATACGTTTTTCTAAAATTGAAACTTCTAACATTTCAAAGCTTACAGATATTTAATCTCAAATATATTGTATAAACCCGATGTGAAATTTAATCTTACAGAATGTAGTTATGTTTTAAAACCTTATAAGCCTGAAAATAACTATTGTTACAGTTAAAAAGTTTGTTCAAAATCTATTTCCAGTCATATTCATATTACGTCGTCATTTTTTATGACTCAATGTCAAAATATTTTTTGATGATTTATAGGATGTATGTCCGATGTCATATGCTTTTGATTTTTTTTGCTAATTTTTATTTAAAAAAAAAATTAAATATTTTTGTTTGTTTGTAACAAGGCAATTTTAATTTTTAAAATCAGCTTAAAAATGTTTGGTAAAATTAGCAATCAAATACTACATACATTTTTTAAAGGAAAGCGTTGATATTGCTGTATCAATGGGCAGTTCCCGAACGGCCAAGAAATGATTTATTATGAATGACTTCTGAAAACCTTTTAATCAAGTGTTTGTCAAGAAGCGCATAGAAGTTGAAAAGTGCAGCCGGCAAGCTTCTTAAGATTTTGCAAATTCGCAAATTTTATTTAGCTCTCAAGTTTTCAGGTGCGTTTGTGAAAAATTGAAAATGCTCAGTAACACTGATACATGTAAGAATAAACGCCTTAGAAAAAATTAAGTCTTTGTTGCCGAATGAAAAAATTAATTTTTTATCAATACTACTACTTATTCATTAGTTTTTGAAGAAAAAACATCAAATGTAAACGGTTTTATTTTTCAAAGTCTTATAATTTATTATTACTTCATCAAGTGCTTTATAAAAAAACATTAAAAAAATACATCGACGGTTATTTGATTAGATTGAACGCACGAACCTATTGATTGACAGTTTTTCTCACAAATGTTTAAAACAATAATCTAATTTTCCTGATAATTCTTATTTTCATCGGATGAATCATAAACCACCACGAAATCCTTAATTTGTTCACTTGTAAACTTGTTTTTGAAAAATTCTAATTTTTTGTCAAGCTGTTTACAGGGTCGTTTTATAAAAAAATGTCGCAAAAGTTTTTGAACAATTTTTGTGTCTATTGTAGCATTTTATAAACACTAAATGTACAATATAAAAAAGCTACACATAAAAGCAAGCTTTATTAACAATAAAAAAGAATAGTACCTCGTAAAAATCAAAAAACTGCTGGCAATTGGCTTTAGAGTCTTTTATTTAGTAAAACGAGTGTATGGTTAGGTGCTTATCCTCCGTCGGCAGAGGGTTGCAATTTTATTAGATTTTAAATTGATTAATTTTTATTTAATTATATTTATTAAATTTTTTCCTTCGTTTCTCTCTTTTCTCTGCCTTTTTTTGTCATCTTTTTTTTTTATTTTTATACTAATATTATTATTATAATAATAGTAATTACTATTGTTATTAAGGTTACAATATTCTAACACTATAAAATTCTATAATAGTTTATATAAGTTTTATGTAATGATTATAAATCATTACATAAACATTACATACTCTGCATTATAAAAATTATCTATATAGGTTTGTCTTCTATTTTTTATTATTATTTTTTTTCTTTATTTATTTTTCTTTTTAACGTTTTTTTTCGGTTTTCCTATCTCTTCACTTTTTTTTCTGTCTTTTTCTTTCCTTTTTTTTTACTTTCTTTATTTTAGTTCTTTTGCTTTTTTTATGATGTTTTTACTTGACACTAATTTTTATTATTTTTTATTCTATTTTCTACTTTTTTTGTTCTGTTTTTTTCTTTTTTTCACTTTTTTTGTTGTTTCTTTTTTTTTCTTTCACATTTGGTGCTGATTTTGTTCAAATTTTTTTTTATATATTTGTATAGTTTTATACCTCATTCGTTTTTTTTTTCATTTAAAAAGCTAAATATTTTCTTACCTTTTTTTTTTAAATCTGTTTTTCCTTCTTTTCTTTTAATGTTTTTATTCTTCTTTCATGTCTCTTTTTTTTCCTTTATTTTTTTTTGTATGTTTTTTTTTCTTTTGAACAGAACGGCATGGCATGTATTGTAAGAAAAAAAAACATTTATCAACAGACAAAAAAAATTTAGTAAACGCTTAATTTATTTTGTTTATTTAATTTGTTTTCTATTTCATTCTCTTAGTTCTTTTTATTATTACATACTTATATGATTTTTTCTAAATAATTTCAATTTAAAAATTTCAATTTATTGAATATGTCAGTTATATTTTTCTTTCTTGTTTTTAAAATTTCTTTATTTTTTATCTCGTTTCTCTAATGTAACTTCTTAATCTAAACTATTTCTTTTTTATAAATTCTATTTTATCTTCTGTTTATTCTTTATTTAACCTTATCTACGTTTGTTTTCTACGAATAATATATGTTTGCTTTTCAAAACTGAAATTGTATCTCTCTTTTTCTTCATTTACATAATTTTGTTAAATTGTTATTATTATCAAATTTATTATTTTTGTTATTTTCTAAACTTTTTCTTTAATTAATTTTTGAATGTTTAATTTTTAAGCAACATTATATAATTATAATTCACTCTCTTTATGCATCATTGGTTTTTTCTAGGTTTTATCTTGCTTTTGTCTTTTTTTTTGTATTCTTTTTTACTCGCTTTTTGCATTTTGCACATTTTTTTTCCAAATTAAAGATTTTTTCGACATAATTTGAGGCGTAATTTATTTCTCACTGCTAATTTACATTCTAACATTAACATTTTAGATAATTTGTTTTTACACAAATACCTATTGTGTCTATTTACACATTGTAAAAACAAATCAAAAGTGTGTTTTTGTCAATTTTATTGAATCGACAATAATTTTAGTAATAGAACATTATTTTCTGCTTTTGCAAGCAACAAATTTTACAACAGAAAGTCTTTGGTAATAAACTCGGTATTATTTTCCAATACCGCCAGCTTACTGCTTCATTCTAATATCCTGTAACTTCTCAAGCATGTGGACCTAAGCGGAGCAGTGGTATGTTTTTAAGTACAAACAAACAATGCAAAAAGTGTAGACAAAATGTCAGTAGTGCTGTTGTAAAGTGCATTAAATGAGAAAAGGTTTACCATAAAAGTTGCCTGCAAGTGGTTACAGTACAGAGTTAGATTTTATATAATTTTGCAGGAAAACATAATGTTATGTAAACATCATAAACAAGAACTAAGTCTGACAGAACAGATGTACTTAGAAATTATAAACAAAGTCAAAAAGCAAAAAAAAATTCCAAGTTGTACAAAAAATGAACACGATAAACTTAAAGAAGAATTGATGGAATCGCTATCAAAGATGCAAAAAGTTGTCACTGATAAATTTAAAGAAAAGTTTGCTAAAGTGGAACAATTATATGCCGAAAGCAACAAAAATGCGCCAATTCTCCCAAGACACGCTAACCCGATCAAGAAAATTGAAAAAAATAGACAAGCTATGAAATTCGACCTAAAATAGAGCAAGATCACAAAGCAACACTTAGTAATCTACGCAAGAACATATCATTAACCAACGGCAACCTTGCCATAGCAAATATTAAGCTGCTTAATAAAGGAGGTGCCTTAATCGGATGTGACTATCATGAAAATGTTGTGAAACTTCAACAGAATATCGATGCCCGAAAATTAAAATTATTGGACTAAGAGTGAAAAAATTAAAGCCGATCAACTCAAATATCAAATTCTCAAACAAAATTCGCAACTACAATGCGAGCTTAAATCTTTGAAATTATTTGTATCTAAGAAGATGGTTGCAAAATATATGGCAATTATAGAAGTAGACAGCAATTCTTTTAAACAAATAATAGAAGCTGATAGGGCTCGGCAGACGCAGCGTTTTCGAGCACATCAGCGTGAGGAGATGCTACTTGTGTAGAGGTTTTAGGCATATTAGCTCCAATTACTGCATTAACTGTGCTAAACTAAATAGGGTACTAAATTATTTCAAATTCGACACAAACCACAACTGCTATGACATGAAATGTAAAGTTTATCAACAACAAATTAACTTTGCTACAAAAAGAATATTTACTATATTTTTTGTAAATATACAGAGAGTTCAAAATAAACTGTATCCACTTGAAGCACAACTACAGGAGATAAAACCAAGCTGCATCATGAATATGTATGTAAAGAAAATGTATTTCTTTAATTTGAATTAGCGCGCCGCGCCAACGTAGATAATGTAGGTGTTGAAGAGAAGGACACTAGCGCTATCAGCAGGGAGGTCACGTGAGTGATAGGCGAGCAGTGACAAGCACGATAACGTATTATTTGAAATTAATTATTGGTTATTATAAAACAAAAGGAAATCGACAGGAGAATAAACATTGAATGTCGTTTCTTTATTTTACAGGTATGATTTTATTTGTAAACCTGTAAACTAATTATCAATTAAAAGAAAATAAACTTTATTTTACAGAGCAACGCAACCTTGTTTGAATTTCTGTCGTCCCTAAGAATCATTATAAAACGACATTTCCGTTTAAATTAGAAGAAAATTATAAAATGGAAAAGCTACAATTCTGTTTCAAAGTAATCCCAACACCAGACGGAAAAAGTAATGTAATTGGCATAACTTCGATCACTACCGAGGATGATAGAATTTTCAAAATCCCAGAAGAATTGCAAAATGCAAACCTCCATGAACAATTAGTCGCCACTAACGCTTTTAAGAAGGTAAAAAATTCGTTGAAAAAAAGGCACCAAGAGCGTAATATCTGGATAAAATTGACAAAGGAAATCAAAGAAACTTATATAGATGAAGAAGAAAATTTACAATTTAATGAGGTATTCCTAGAAAATATCAAAACAGAAAATATAACTGCTGAACATCCAGACGTAAGTACTTTAAATAGACTACTTACAACATTAATTGAAAATCCACGACCCAACAATTTAAAACACATAACAGAGAAATTCATTATCGATAGATTCACAAGTAAAAATCCAAACCCAAGCCGATGGATGGAAATTTTTGAACAAGAATGCAATCGATTTGATATAAATGAAGACTCACAAAAAATTGAAGTACTCCGATTCTTCATGGAAGGCTCCTGCAAAGATTGGTTCAGCTCAATGTTTACAAAATTAACAGTGCATGGGACATGGGATGAATGGAAAAAGAACTTTTCTGAAACATTCGCTACAAAAGGCTGGAACCCAGTTACCTATGCACTACATTTCAAATACAGAGAAGGACCTTTAATAGATTATGCAATAAGAAAAGAAAAACTTTTAATAGATATGCGAAAAACAATAGATAAGGGAACTCTCATCGATCTCATTGCAGCAGGACTTCCGGAATTCATTCTAAACAGAATTGATAGAGAAATGATAAGAGAAACTTCAGATTTATTCAACGAGTTGAACAAATATGAACACATGGTGAGTAAAAAATTTTTTAATAAAAAAACCGGTACGAACGCGGAAGATAAAAATAAAACACCATGCACAACCTGTGAAAAATTAAATAAGGGGAAAAGATTCCACGCAGAAACCGCTTGCTGGTTCAATAAAAAAAATGATAAAGGTGCAAAAACTATTAGACACGTAAACAATTCAGTAATAGAATCCGAATTGAACGAATCAAATCAAAAAAACGAGTAATGACGCCATTAATAAAAGTCAAACTAACTATAGAAAACAAAATAGATCTTTGGGGAATTTACGATTCAGGATCAAATGTATCTTTAATAAACTCGAAATTCCTAAACATAAAAAATAAAATAGAAAATAATAATAAAGGTAATAATGCAAATTTAATAACAATTAATGGTGTCCAAAAAACAAACGGTTTGACGACTCTAAAATTAAAAATATTCAACATAGAAAAAAATATGGATGTCCACATAATAGATAACGAATATTTTAAATACGATTTCCTAATTGGATTAGACACAATAAAAGAATTTAAATTAATCCAGGATGAAAACCTCAAGATTTTTCAACAAAAGGAAGAAAATGCTAATGAAGAAAAAAATTTAGTAAATTTTAACGAGCACATAAAAGAAGAGAATTTTATAGCAAATACGGATCACTTATCAGATAATCAAAAATATGAAATAAACAAAATAATAGATACTTACAAATCAGTGTTCGCAAAAGATAAGTATGACGTAGGCACAGTAAAAAAATATGAAGCACATATAGATCTATTGGTTGATAAATATTGTAGCAAGAGGCCTTACAAATGCAGCCTAGAAGACAGAAAAGAAATAGGGGAACAAGTAACAAAACTATTAGATAAAAAACTCATTGAAGAATCATACAGCCCTTTCGCAGCACCTGTAACACTAGCGTTTAAAAAAGGTGAAAATAAAAGAAGCAGATTATGCATAGACTTCAGGGACATAAATAAAATAATAATACCTCAAGCACAACCATTTCCATTGATAGACGACTTGATGATAAAAACAAGAAACTGTAAATTTTTTACTACATTAGACATAAACTCTGCATTCTGGTCTATCCCTTTGCGCATTGAAGACAGACAAAAAACAGCATGGACAACAATAGCTCGAGTGTGTATAGATAAATACAACAACACAGAACATTCCGTTACCGATTTCACCCCCAGCTACTTGCTTGATGGCACAGACTTTAAAATCGTTCCAAATGAATTGAAAGGAGACATAACAAACAGAGATTGGATGAAGGATAAAGAAAAAGCGCTTCACAATACAATAAAATCACATGCATACAACAAACAACTATTCGACAAGCACCGAAAGGATCACGAGTTTAACGAAAACGATATGGTATACATAGAGAATGGAAACAAATTAAACAGGAAAAAACTAGACGAACTCAGAATTGGACCATATAAAATAATAGAGAAAATATCAAACTTGATATACAGGATCAACACAGGACATAGAAAAACCGAATCAAATCTATTCCACATTTCGAAACTTATCCCTGTTTTTCAGGACAGTCCTGAGTAAAGGATGTCTTATAAGCAAATAAGTTATCTTCCTTTGTAAATATTTTCGCTTCTGGGGGGGGAGATGTAAAGAAAATGTATTTCTTTAATTTGAATTAGCGCGCCGCGCCAACGTAGATAATGTAGGTGTTGAAGAGAAGGACACTAGCGCTATCAGCAGGGAGGTCACGTGAGTGATAGGCGAGCAGTGACAAGCAGGATAACGTATTATTTGAAATTAATTATTGGTTATTATAAAACAAAAGGAAATCGACAGGAGAATAAACATTGAATGTCGTTTCTTTATTTTACAGGTATGATTTTATTTGTAAACCTGTAAACTAATTATCAATTAAAAGAAAATAAACTTTATTTCACAGAGCAACGCAACCTTGTTTGAATTTCTGTCGTCCCTAAGAATCATTATATGTATATTATTATTACGACACATGTCTTGGCTATGCGCTCCTATCTGAAACACCCTGTTTATAGGAAAAAACAAATAAGATTGATTGGTACACAACAGACATTTTACAGCGTTTGAATATTTGACAAACTAGTCAATTTTTGTTTTCCAAGTTTATGGAATTGCTTTGCAAGTCACGGAAAGTAAAACATTATAGAAGATCGGTCATTCTCAAGAAATATATATCCAATGACCTATATATTATAAATTTGAACAAATCGATAACTTTCCCTTTTTTTATGGGTTTATCACAAAAATTTATTGATTATTATATATATTTATTATTTTTATTATAAGTTTTAATAAAAATGATTATTATTATAAAAATATATTTTTGAATAAAATCTATAGTTTTTCTTTCTCAGTCAAAAAGACACCGAATGTCTAAAAATGCTAGTTTGATGTCGGTACAGCAAAAAGAGCAGGCAATATGTGTAACGAAATAAAAATTTTATTTAAATTTATATTAAATAAAATTGTTAACAAAATAATATTTTAGATATTTTGAAATAAATAAGTAATATTTAAATAGACATTAGTCTGTTTAAATTAATTCAAAACTAAAAGTATATAAAAGACAATAACTACATTAGTCCGACGGGCTTCAGCTGTAAACCATTTTCTAAAAGCGTGTGAGATTAAGAGCAAAGGGGTCGCTTATTGTAATGGAGGCGGAAAGGTACTAATTGTAGAGCACGCTCAGACCGTTGCTCAAATTTTTCCCAAACATTAGTTCTAAGAATTCTATAGAAAATAAAATTAAGAAAAATTTCAGAATTGACCTCACAGATTTTGTATAACACTATTCCGTATTAATAGTAACTATAGTTCTTTTAAAGTCACTGCTATAGCCGATAAAAGTAATAATTTATTTGATAAAAGCTTCTGGCAATTAATGTTGCTTTTCGTCCCTTTATTAAAAAAAAATTATTATTGTGTGAGAGTTTTTGATTTTATAATAACTTATAGTTATTTTTTAAAGTAAAAGTAAGCCAATAAAGCGCTAAATCGCTTGTATAATTAAATCATCTCGATGAGGGCCATATGGCATCTTAAGTAAAGAGGGAGAACATGGGCTTAGCATCCCTGGAAGGGTGGAGTCCAGTATCAGTCAGCTGAGCGGGGCGAGAGTGAGAATGTTGAGAGATTGTGAGAGTCAGAGCGGTCGGACGGGCAGTATTATGAATATTTAAACTGTTAATTGTTTAGTGAAAGAGAAAGATAGTTAACGTGTTGATCTTTTTGATCATATGTTGTTTGGTGGTATAATTTTGAATTCAGTACTGACTCCCTGAATTCCGAGAAATATTGTGAATTCAGTGCTGACTTCCTGAATTCCGAGGAATAATGTGAATTCAGTGCTGACTCCCTGAATTTGGAGAAATAATGTGAATTCAGTGCTGACTCCCTGAATTTGGAGGAATAATGTAAATTCAGTGCTGACTTCCTGAATTTGGAGGAATAATGTGAATTCAGTGCTGACTCCCTGAATTCGGAGGAATAATGAGGTACCGAAACAATGAAGACATCATTGAGAACACGATGTTAAAGAAAAGGGGTGAAGAATGAGTCAATCGAGTCCATGGAGTGGTTGTCCAAGTCCAATGAGCCTTGTGATGTCTTCCACAATCAGTTCAAGAGAAAACGTAAGATTAGAATAAAAGAGTCTTACACTTCAAATCTTCAAATCTTCAAATCTTGAAATCTTGAAATCTTTAAATCTTAAAATCTTAAAAAAGTCACAAAAAGCGCGACATTTATTGCAAGATATAATAAAATTCGGAAAAATTCGGCAAAATTATGTTCTGAAAAATATATATAGGCATTATTGACGGCATTGAACCGTCTGATGTTCTTTTGGTAAATTGAAACATTAAAAATATGAAAACAAGTGTCAAACATATCAGACTGGTTATAATTTTCCAAAGTTTTGAGTTTTATTTGAGTCACAACACATCAAAGTAGTAATCACATTAGTATGTTGCTCGTTTTACGATATATTTTTTGACAATAATTTTTGAAAACTATATAAATTTAAAGATAAGTTGCCGATCTATTCATAATTTTACTGCAAAAGCTGATAACGTTACGTTGATTTTTCCTTGGTTAAATGAGAGCTTGTTTTTAAACATCAGTTTTTACTTACATAAGTTTAACTAGTCAACCGTTTTTGGAACCACACGACTTTTATAGTTTGCCGCAATACTGCTTTAATAAATACCTCACCTACCGGCCGACAAGAGTTAAAACTTTTGCGACACACATGAAGCTATTGTTTTACTTTTTTTGACTTGAGGATAAACAATTTTTGACGCAAGTTTGCCTAAGTCAACATTTGCACAGCTATTGAGCAAGATAGGCGAATCAGTCGGAATTTCTATACCTAATATGTTCAACTGATGAGAGCTCTCGGTCTAACATTCTTTCAGGTCTATTTTCAAACTTTAGATCTTTATTAATGCTGGAACTTTATTAGTACTGAATACTAATAGTACGGACACATTGTGTATGTACCCGTGTGTTTATAAAATATTTACATCAACTCTTGCAATAAACTTTTGAACTTTTGTTAATTCCGTTGATACAACGTGATCAACAATAGCTGTTTGAGTTGGCAACACTTTTCAGAAAATGTTGTTATTTGTTTAGTTGCAACACTGATTACGCTTGTTTGACAAATGTTTGACATATCCCTTAAAATTGTAGATAATGTCACAGCGACTAATTTTTTAATTGATGATGCATCAATGATGTTGTCAGTGTCAAAGGTGTCATCCGTCAACCGCAAAAAATGGTTGCAGTTGTACCATTTTAATATGAAATGTACGATGGCCAACTGAAACCATTCTAATTGATCACGCTATACAAAAATACTAGCTTGTCGTGTATTATAACTTTATCGTTTAACAATCGAATAAAGCCAAATCAAAGACAATATATATTTGTCAAGCTAAATTACACAACAAGAGTTGATCTAAAAAATTTATGATTGCACGATATATGCAGTTTATTTTTTCAAGCTTCGAATAAACGTAGAATTTATAAATACACTTGTTTACTACACTATTATTAAACAGAAATATTTAAAAATTTTGAAAAAACATTGAGTTTGTTAAGTTGTTCGGTTGGTACTAAAATATCACTGTACTTGTCACTTGATTTAATGAATCGTTCATTCATTCTCGAGTCTTCGGCGCAATCGGGTGTTGTTTAAGTGCAGCGCGCCAAAAAGTTTTAAGGGGTCTGGCGTGTTTTGTGTGTGCGAAATTTGATGGCTTTTAAGGTCTTAAAACATCATATTATATGTGTGACATATTCAGTCACTCATCATCTTCAATATGTGCTACAATTTTGTGAAGGCGGCTGAAATAACCTGAGTTTCCTTTTAGGGACCAAATCAGAAGCTCTTATGTGCGAAGTTTGTGTTATGTACCTCTGTTAGAGGTATCTATAATAGACAGCTAAACCGTGTCGTCTAATCAAATTATAAGTGATTACCTACCGTAATTCTAATTTCATAACTATTTTATTGCCGTAAAATGTAAGAAGGCATGAAGGGCTACTCAAAATTTAGAAGAGGCATAACATCTTTTTTTATAAATTCTTAATTAAATTTGCGGTTGAAGATCGGCTTTTAAAAGACCTGTCCCATTGTCTATGCAAGGCAAGTTTATCATTCTTAAATGTTAAATGTTAGATTTCTTGAAGTAATAAATTTTTATTTTGATGAGTTTTTCAAGAAGATATTGTGCGAGTTGACCTTCAATATCGATGAATTGGTAAAACTAAGACGAGATATTAATTATGTGATCGCAAAGTAACTAACTGTTTTGAATCTTTGCAAATTTTGTAATATGTTTGCTAATTGTAAATCATAATGATTATCTATAGTTAAATAAACAAGAAGTTGTTTGCTCAGACACCTTTTTCATTTAATTGCAGATCTACGGTCTCATGGTCGGACTGCTCTAGTAATATGTCGGCCCTACAAATAAGTAGACAACTATATATATTTTTTTCGTCAATCTAGCTTGATAAGTCGACATTTTTCTAGAATTTTATAAGGAAAATCCAGCGATATTTACTTAAAGGTATCAAATAGCTTCAAACTCGTTTTAAAAAATAATAAATATTTCATATTATTATTCTCCTGTGTCAAAACTTTTGCTTATTTTGTAAAGAATAATTTTTTGAACGCATATTACATTAAAATAATTTTGAAATCACCGGGATAATTATTATTATAGTAACTGTAACGTGCATAGTTAGTTTATCTAATTTTTTTTTAAGTACAATAATTATTGAAGTCAGATTGTTTTCATCATAATCTCGTTCTGATACGAAATCACCTAGAATATTGTATAATTATTGTAATATTAATCAACTACGTCATTATCAAAGATCTAATACAACTCACTTTCTGTGTGGCCATAGTTAAAAAGCTGCCTTGAACGGGTTGCACGACTTAGTTCAGTCATTCAAAAAGCACATTTTAATCATCTGGCAATAATAAATAATAACAATTGTGTTAATCTTGACAAATAAAGATTTAAATGCATCAGAATCCTAATTAAAAAAATGTGAAGAAGATTTGGGTTTGTTTCGGCTTGTGCATGCGTTGCTCTACAAATTTCTTTCATGCAAATATTTTATTTATTTATATTTATAAAGTTTTTTACGGATTGTTGGTAGTGTTTTTTTTGAGTACTAAGTACATGTATTGCAGGAACGCTGGATGGATGGGAATTCATGTTTCACCGTCTTTAATGTCTTTCTAGACGTTAGATGCACCATTAGATAATGGAAGATTTAAATTGATTGAAGTAAATAAAAACAAAAGAAAGGGAGTGAGAGAGCAAAAAAAAAGGTGATGTAGATTGGAACAATTACTTCTAAATAAAAAGGACTAGTTTATTGAAAAAGAAGGTGTCAAAATTACTGAAGATTTTAGTTTATACACTAAGGGAAGGCATAACGAACAACTACTTCTAAAGCAGAATAAATCAAGTGAGAAGAATTTTTAAACCAACTGAAAATCATCGAACTGAAGTTTTCAAATAAACAAGCAGCTTGAAGGTTTATAAGTTTATAGTAAGTCACCTTTCCTTTGTTTTAAAAGCCCAATTTTTTTTAAGATTATTATAAATACTTTTTTTGCTATCATTGCTATCTCAGCCTCGCATGAAAAAGTTCACATATTTTATTTTTCTATCACTGTTTTATCTATCTGTGTATTTATTTACTAATTTTGTACACAAATTTTCAAAATATTATGAAACTTAGTGTTCGTTTGAAGAAACAATTTATTCTCAATTCAAAGTTTATTTTGGGTTTTGTTATCTTGTTGTTCTGCTATAGTTGTTTATTTTACTATTCCGTCTCTTTTACATTTTTTTTTTCAATTTTTATGCATATTTTATAATGTCACATCTTTATCTAAGAAAATGATCTAAATTTATTTATTGGTTTTTTGTTTCTTTATTAATTTTTTTTCTTATAGTTTTGTCTTCTACGTATAATAATTGTCACACTTATTTTATGACATTTTTTTATTTTTACTTAGGTGATGATGTTTTATATCTATTTCTTTTTTTTTGTGTTTTTACTGTTTTTATTTTTTTTTCTTTTAATTTTTAAATGTTTTTATCTTATTTTATGCTTTTTTTTGTGTGTCAATCTTCCTTTACATCTTTCTGATTCAGCGACTCTATCTAATCGCACATTATCTCTTATAGACAACCAAGATCAATTGTTTTTTTGGTTCTCGCGCTACAATTAGCCTAATTATAGACTCTTGGTTTAATTTGCAAAGATGTACAATAGATAATAATGTAATTTCGAAAAAAAGATAATAGCAATTAGAAACTTTAAATACTTTTAAAAACGGCAGAATAGGTAAATCTAGTTTAAACTTTTTGTCTTTTTCAGGTCGGTCATCAAAAAAACTTTCTGGGTCAACTCTTTAATTTGGTTTTTCTACACATTTAATACTAGAAGGGTTTTCTGATATTTATTTATTTTGTTCTGTCAATATTAAATTCTGGCAACAACTTAGGAATATACTGAATCTCATAGCTGGAAAAACACTTGCTTTAATAACAAAGTGATAACTGTTCATTTTTCAATGCAGAAGTGTTTATCAAATTTAACTAAATTTACAATATTCTGAAAACAAAAATTTTCATGCTTTGTAGACTACGTTTACCTTTTGCAGTTAGGTATCTTTATAACTTGCATGTTTTATCCAATGTTTCAATCAAAAGTATCATTTATTAATATTATCTGCACATTAGTTTACTATAAGAATGTCAGAGAAAACTTTTCAGTTTTCAGTAATGATCAGATCTTGAAACAATTGTTTCGGTCTAATAACTAATCCAATCATCAGTTACAAACACTGGCATCTCTGACACTTTAATGCTGTTTTCTGTTAGCCATATATCTCCTATATTAGTTGATTAATTATTAATCAACTAATTAGTTCGGAAGAATTGTCATACATAATTTTGGCTGACGCCATACATCACAGCGAAGGTTTTCTGCAATGAATTAAATTATTTACAATTATAATAATTTAAATAATGTTTTTTACTTATTAAATGTAGTATATAATTTAAATTTATTTAATATAATCCAAATAATAAAAATGGTTATTGAGGCGGAGCTTGAGGGTTGGAAAACATGCCGTCAACCAGCTGCCGCACATCGCCCTTTATAAGATCTTCGAAGTAAAAATTTTATTCTTTTTCCTCCAACATATTTAGCGACAATACTGTTGAACGTCTCCACTGTATTGGTATCAACATCTTCAATTAAACTTCTTGCATGATTAGCTGCTAAATTGATAATTGTTTTTAAGCAAAACCAAAAAGTTGTATTAGGAAAACTTTCCGCTACCTGATCTGACGAGTTTGACTTGGAACAATAGTAATCTTTGCAATTTTTATGGTTACCGTAGCTGTGGTCTAAAGAGTTTACAATATTTTCTTGCGACTTTTTTTTAATTTTTTCACTTGCTGTTAACTGCATATGTTTTAAATTTTTTATTGATTTGACAATAACTCTTCTTATACACATTATCTTTTGTTGGGTTAAAGTTTTTCTGTATTTACAAATATATTTAGTGTCTGTAGTGATTTGTCTTAATTTGTTGCATAAAGCACTAACTAACCAAAACCAAAACCAAAACTAAAAGTTTTCAAGAGTCAACACCACTCTTGGATCATTATGATTTCGACACATTGAGTGAAGTATGTATACGGAAGCTTATCTGGCTTGAAAGAGGAGGGTTGAAAGATTTTTAAAACCCCGCCTTAAATTCAAGTTAACTGAGAAATATTGACTTAAAATGATCAAAATTGCAATTTACTCAAAAAGGGTTATTGATATCAAAAAAATGCTTCAATAGTCCGATGCAACTTAATATTAGAAACATTTTGAGCCAATTTTGTTTAAAAATATGCAAAAATAAAGGCGCTAGAACGGATCCAGTTTGTTTGTTGCATAGTTTTTATTTATTTTTTTTTCAAGAATTGCAAATGTTTTTTGAAATTTTGCCTGTAAAAATAGTCCTGTTTAAAAATGTTTCAAAATTCGTATATATTTTTATCCGTTCATTTGCGATTGTAGTTTCATCGAAATTTTTTCTCAAAAAATCATGTTTTTGACGTTTGAGAGCAGACTTTGCCTTAATGCATTTTTGTTGGATGTATTTCTAGCGCATGCTTATTGTAATTCTGTGTTAAGGGTTTTCCCCATTTTGAATCCCACCTTTTAACGAGTATTATGTGTTGCAGGATCTTTGTGTTTATCATGGCCAATTTCTTTTTGAAGAGAACAAATATGGAAGATGACGTTATTAAGCTAGAGCAGTTATATTTACAGTCAAATCAATAATATGTTTGAAAAAAGAAAAAACTTGAAAATAGCCGAAAAGCTAGTTTGTTGGCTGCAGAAGAGCAAACAACGGAAACTACCTAAAACCATAGTAAAATTGTCTGGAAATAGCAAGAAAGAACTTCAAGAAAGTGTCATGCAAGAGTCCCAAGAAGGTGTTTGAAAGTAAATATTGACATAAAATAATCTTTCTAGGTGATTTTAATAAGTGACCTAGTTATTCAATGAATGTTTTTTTAAAACATTATGATATTTTTTTTTTGTTTTTTAAACTACAGTAACAAATTAAGTTAATCGTCGCTGATGAAAAGCTAAATTAAGTCACCAATTTAATTAATCGTGCCTGATATAGGAATTCAAGCATAACGGGTGTTTTTCAAAACTTGGCGTTATAGTTGGCTACGCCTATGAGTTTGTGTGAACGGATCATAATTTTTAAAACCACTGCTTTAAATGTCAAAATAATTACTAAGTTTGTCAATTTCTTTATTTTTGAATTTAAAATAGATTTCTCACAAAAACAGTAAATTTTTGTGGTGGAATCTTGTTTTCGTAACGGCCACCGAGTTGATGGTGAATGATGAATTATTGGGTCATTTTTTTTACTACTGCAATGAGTAAAGGTACGATTCAATGATTAAGGTACGTTTACAATTCAAAGTTTTATGACAATCTTCAACCCAAAATTAAAATAAAAAATGTTATATATATTTTTTACAGAACATTTTATTTGTAATAGAAGTGTTTTTTTACTTCTAGATAGTTTAATATTTTTATTTTGTAAAAACTAAAGCATAGACAGTCAACCTAATTAAAATGCGTAGACCAAATTTTAAAATTAGAAACGGAAAGTTACAATCTACTTGATCAGCTCCACCCATACGAAATTATTTCATTATTTTAGTTTATTACATTTGGTCAAAAATACCAGCCGATATCACTTTTTTACTATGGCACTTGCTGTCTTAAGACCTGGTGTTCTAGACGGTAATCTCATAACATATCAAATTAACCCAATATAGGAGTAGCTTTTGTTACGCATTTTGAAATTAGCATTAATTCTAGGAAAAGATTGAAAAAATATTTAAAATTTTGTATTGTTTTTAGAAAATATCAAATGTGTGCTGCATTCAGTGTCTCTTCTTCTAATTTTCTTTATGGAAACTTATGGAAACAACCCTGCAGAGTCACTAAATTGCAAAATAGACGCTTAAGGCGTGAGTGTTCATTGAAAATGGTCGCTCATGGTGGATACCATATTAAATAGAAGAGCAGTCACATTCTAATCGCGAGTCCCCATTTGGTCGCCAGATTTATCACCAAACGATTTCTTTCTTTGGAGTTATTTCCAATTTAAAGTCTACAACAGTACCGTAATAGAGAGTACAGAAAAACTAAAGAATAGAATACTCACCGCCTGCAACGAAATAAATCCAGTTTTTTTACAAAATACTGTACAAGCATTTTACAATCGTTTGGCGTATTGCTTGAAACAAGAAGGTGGTCACTTTGAACATTTATTATAAAATTTCGGAGCTCTGTTCTCTCAAGTGTCAAAATAAAACATTTGTTAATTTGGTTGCCTACCTAGCGACAATGTATTGACATGGTTTTTTTAAAACTGAACATGCGTTTTATAACGTTATGTTCAGTAAAACAAAAATCTCACTGTATAAAAACAATACAAATTGAATAATCTGAGTTTTGCGATTTGGAATGTCATTTTTGTCATGCGCATTTCAGTAAGATAATCTAAGAAACATTGGAACCTAGACGCTTGTGTCAAAACGTTGAAAAGCATTCGATCAAATCGATTCTTTTATTTTAATAGATAAACTTTGTATTTTCGGATTTTTCGACTTATTATTTCAGCTGATGCACTCTTATCTGGTAAACCAGGAGCAAATGCTAAAGTATAGAAACTGTAGATCGATGTTCTACACTGTTACTTTTGGTATTACTCAAGGTTCCAACCTTCGGTCTTTGCTTTTTTTAATTTTCAGCAACGATTTAACAGATATGATAGCATCTGAAAGATTGCTTTCCGCAGATGATCTAAACGTTTTTTTTAAATAAGAAATTTGAACCATTGCAAAGTTTTACAGAGCGATCTTGATCCTATAAGAAACGCAAAATTCTGTCTTTCTTAAAAAAAAACATGTGATTGAGTATTCAGGCGGCATAGACTCTCATACGATTTCGAGATGTAACAGCTACCGCAACTTTTTCAATTTTAGGCTATTTTTACAGAAACTGTAGGGAATTTGAAAATATCAACAATAGTTTAATTACTTTATTTAATAGCTTCAAACGGACAAAACTTGAATACTGCGCAATTATAGTTACCCCTGCTACAACTATCAAATCAAACTCTTAGAATCAGTTCAACAAAAAAAAATAATTTTGTCTTTCTGAACAATTTTTTTTTAATTTTGTAGCTTACAGATTGGATGGAGTTTACCCTCCGCAAGGCGGCTATAAACACGAGATATTATTAGACCTAAATAATGTTCGCTCGTTAAAGTCACGAGGAATTGCTAGTTCAATATAATTTATTTATAAAATTTTCAACAATTTTATAGATTATTTGTGTCTTTTATGTCAGGTACCATTTCACATTTCAGTTTTGACAACAAAGCATGAAACTGTTTTTTACTATGAAGCACATAAAACACACGTTTTATCTAAATCATTTTAGTAGCGTGCAAAAATTTTGAAATATGTTATATCAACTGTCAGATTTAAGTTACATATTTTCACAAATTATCACAAAATATTATAGTCTACGAGAGTATGGTTTCGCACCCTCCGGGTGCTTACCTACTCTCTTGAGTAGAGGGTTGCCTACGGCAACGTGTATGAACCTAGAGGGGTTGCCTTCGGCAACCGTAAAATAGACGCACTTTTTTTTTTATTAGATTATTGTTTATTTATTTTTTTATTGTAATATATTTTTATTATTATTTATTTAAAAAATTTTAATTAGATTTTATTAATTATACTTATTTCTTTTTCTTTTATCTTTCCCATCTTTTTTTAATAATAAAGGAAGCATATTACCATTTACTAAAATTTTTGTTTTTTTATTTTTTTTTGTACTTGTTCTACTCACTCGTATTGAATGTTGCCTGCGGCAACACATATAAATCTATTATTATTTATTTTTGAAAATACTTTTACTATTCATTATTATTATAATTTTTTTATTTTTTTCTCATTATTTAGGTGGCGAACAGTCATTTTCTGTTATAAAAATTCTTGTTATAACATTTGAGATCATATTTTGACATAACGTTTTCATATTAATATTACTTTAAAATATTTAAAAATAATATTACTATTGTAAGAAGAATTGTAATTAACTTACTAAATTTAACTAGAATTGATTTTACTTAAAAACAGTTTTAAATAATTAAAAGGGTACCTAATTTAATATTTGAGTTGCCCCGGGATATCCCATTCGTCACTGCATGCTTACCTAGAATTAAAATAAAAACGTGAGCGTCTAACCTCAACATTTATATAGCGACAACTTATGGATTAATTCTCAGAGTTATACATATATATTTATCTGCTGTCATTAGAATCGGCGTTCATAGAGATGGGCATGCAATACTTTCAAAACAATCTCATAATGCTTTGTCTCGCTTTATTTAACAGACATCACATGAATGGGTCACTCTCCGCAATGTGTTCTCTCTCTTGGAATTATCCCCCAAATAGTGAGTTCTAGAGAACCGGAAATGCCAGGGTCGTCTCTTACACCAACTATCTGTCATATAACGATAATTCCCGGACTGATAGCGAGTCACTCCAAACTACCAGCCAAAACACAAAGCATAAGCCCATCATGCGTCTTAACTACCCGTTCATGATTTAATATTGAATAGTTTACTGAGCACAACAGACAAACTCAAATTGCCCTCCAAATCATAAAGTACTTTTAATATCATTAACTACCTGCCTCATCTTTATAAACTCAACTCCCTTTTCATTATAAATTTGGCCAATAATATCAACATGCGTTATAATTAAAATAGACGCAAATAATAACAATTCACTAATTATATCGATACAAATATTTAATTAAGGCATTCGCTCAATGAGTAAAAACTCACCCTATTGTTTACCAGACAAAGAAACACCACCAAGGACACCGTACAGGACACAAAAAGCACACACAAAGAATCACTCGCTTTTCACCCTTCAAACTCTCTATTACAAATGAATCTTAGACGAACATTCGTCTACGGTATGGTGGTACTGGGTGGTGGTTTGTTTATGTTAAGGCAAAGGCACGATAAGCACATTCCAGGTCTATTTTTAGAACGATGGGATCATATTCATGGGGTTTGGACATTTAAGAGGAAAAAGAATCAAATAAAATTCAATTTTAACTTACACTAGCAGTGATGATGATAAACTTCTGGATGTTTTGAATCAACATCCAAGGTGTCTCACAAATACTGTTGAGCAAATTGGGCAGGTTACAAATACTTATGCAAAGATTGAACTGATATCTGACGTTCCAATCTCTTGTCGCCCTCGGCGGTATCCAGAGGTGGAGCGTGTACAGATACGTGAACTGGTTGATCAACTTCTTAAATATAATATTATTAGAGAGTCAAAATCACCCTACGCATTTCAGGTTTTATTAGTCAAAAAGAAAACCGGTGATATGAGGCTTGCATCGATTATTCGTCCACTCAATAAAATAACCGTTTCTGATAAATATCCTGTTCCTTTAATTAACGAACAACTAAATCGTTTGTCTGGGTTCGAGTGGTTCACTTCACTTGATTTACTTTCTGGTTATTATCAAATACCAATGGCACCTGATTCTATTGAACGTACAGCTTTTGTGACCCTGGATGGTCATTATGAATTCTTGCGTATGCCGTTTGGCTTAACAAATGGTCCCGCTATTTTTCAGCGTATTACAGCGTAATACAGTTTTGGGTCAACTTTGTTTTACCAAGGTTCTTGTCTATCTAGACGATATACTCATCCCTGCACATACTATTGAAGATTGTTTAAATATTATACATGAAATTCTTACTATCTTTGAAACAAATGGATTAACTTTGCGTCTATCAAAATGTAGCTTTCTCCAACAGCAAATTGAATACTTGGGTCACATAATATCTAACTCCGTGATCAAACCAAGTCCCCGAAAAATTCAGGCAGTACGAGACTTTCCCGTGCTTACAAATATTCATCAAGTTCGCCAGTTTTTGGGCCTTACGGGTTATTTTCGTAAATATATTCCTCAGTATGCTATTAAAGCAAAATATCTCAGTCAATTATTGCAAAATGACGTCGTATGGCAATGGGGCGCCGATCAAATCAATTCTTTCGACTTATTGAAAAACATATTATTGGTTTCTGAACAGGTCTTACGGTTGTATGATCCAACTTTAGAGACAAAATTGTACACCGATGCAAGTCACCTGGGGTTAGCTGGTATATTAGTTCAGTGTTTGAATAATAAAGAAATTGTAATTGAGTATTACAGTCGATCTACCAGACTCAATGAAAAGAAATTTCATTCTTTTGAATTGGAACCTCTCGCCATTGTGGAATCTACTAAAAAGTTTCGATTTTATTTGTTAGGACTTAAATTTACTGTTATTACGGATTGTGCGGCAGTCTGTCAAGCCGTTTCTAAACAAGAAATTAATAATCGTATTGGAAAGTGGGTACTCCAATTATCAGAGTATACTTTTGACATAATCCACCGAGGTAATCAGCGAATGAAACATGTAGATGCTCTAAGCCGTAATCCAGCTACCCTTACATATAGCATTAATATTATTATGGATATACTTTGAATCTGCCCCGAGACAACGGTCAAGTAGAACGTTATCGTAAAAAACTTTTTCAATCATTGGCGGTTATGGGTGCCAATAAAGATGACGACTGTTGGAATGAAAACATCATCAATATACAACTAGGCTTCAATGGGACAGTAAACGCAACAATTGGTGTTACTCCAAGTGAGGCGCTTTTGGGCTTTCGTGTCCAAACAAATTCTCTTCTTGGTAGTGGATTGCCTACTTCAATTGACGTTACCAAAATTCGTGAGGATATAGTACAACGCATTGCTCAGCATCAGGAGAAACAAAAACATCGTTTCGATCTTAAGCGACGTGAAGCACCACTTTGCACGGTTGGTGATCTGGTAATGCTTAAGATAGTTGTCAATCCTGCCAGTGGTCAGACCCAGAAACTTTTACCAAAATAGCGAGACCCATTTCAAGAAAGTCAGGTCCTAAAAAATGATAGATACGAAGTACGTGACATCCCAGGTGCGTTGCGATCGCGGATCAAGTATCAAAGAGTGGTGATGATGTATGAAAACCTTGGATCACTTATACCGAGGAATAAGGTCCCGAAACAGACAGTATTGCAACAAATGCAATGCAATGTAGTACAAAGATTGTACAGGGTTTGTATGGGTGAATGTGCTCTTGGTGCGCAGAACTATGCAGGTTGATGGTTTTGTCTAACTTGTGTAACACTAGTATAATTAAATCATTAAATTGAAATGTTTAGTTTAAAAATAAATATTATAATTGTTATTGGGATTAGATAAAATAAAAAAAAAAACTTGCCAAACCAAATATTGAATATTTTAGTAAATGTCTTTAAAATAAAGGTTCACACGACACCAGACAAATAAATCTATAGGCACCATAAAGGGCCAATACTTGAAAGATAAGATTAGCACAGTACCTAAGATCCTAACGATGAGACGAAGCAGATATGCCAATGAGGGGAAAAAATAGGCACGCCAAAGATGACAAAAAGCAGAAACAAGACGGTTAGAAACCACCCCCGATTACCCCTGCTACGCAATTTATAAAACATGTGACTACAGTAAATTAGATCACTTTTCTGTATAACTTGACGTGCCAGTGTTGTGAATAATTATTGTGGTGCCGTAAGTGCAACAATTAAATTTGGGTGAGTCCTAATTCACTGAATTTGTTTATTTCTGTCAGTCGTTTCATATTTTGAATATAGAATGAACTTGTATTTTAAATATAAAAGAACGAATCCTTGTGAGTCGTTATTCACTCAATTTGTTAATTTATAGCAGTCGTTTTATATTGTGAATATAAAATGGGCTTGTATTTTGAATATGAAATAACTACCTTATTATTATTGATATTTTTGACGAAGTAACCGTTTTTGCGAAAAATATAAATAAATTAACTAGTGCCAATTTATAGTCAATTCCTTAAATAATTTTATTATTCTCAAATTATGTTTTGTTTAAATCTATGTTGTAATTGGCAATTGTTTGGATAATTAATTATACTAGTTAATAATTGGATTGCAACAAAATAATTTAATTAGAGTAGAAACAAATCTAAAGTACAATAACTTCATCAAACTTAATATTTGCATTATGCTATGGTTTATTATTTTATAAACAGTAAAAGCAATATTTTTAGTTAATAAAATATAATAATTTAATTAGTAATTCAAGAATTTGATTAGTCGAATTTATGATAAGCATTATCTTAAAGTCTCACATTTTCTTTCTTTACTATACAAGCTGCTCGAAATAAAATAATAATTTAATTAATATGTTATCCAATTAATTACTCAAAAGTTTGATAAAGATTTATTTAAAGTTGTTACAATTATTGCTGTAGTTTGGTTACATTGATATTGATAATATATTGAAAATTAATTGGTAAATAATTCTATTTTCGTAACCACTACACTGCATCAACTTTCTTATAATTTGACAGTGGTCAAATATCGACATTTTTACAGGATTCAGTTTACTTGTATTTGTTCGAATAAATTAAGTTTTACTTAATGTTTTGAGATTAGCAAGTTTAAACAGTTATACTTTGTTTTAAATAAATTATGCATAGTTTGAAATTCTTCAACTAAAATAATTTAAACATAAAAATAAAATATAGTCTTTTGCTGTCACATAATAATGTCAATCAATTAAGATCAGTTCTGCAATTATATTAAGTAGCGTAACCTCTGAGTTTACTATTTCTGTAGTGAAACACGTTACGTGAAACTATTTGTTCAAAGTAGCGTAACCTCTGAGTTTATTAAAACATGGTGTTTAGGCATCCTCTGAGTTTAATAAAACACGTTACGTGAAAGTATGTGTTTAAAGTAGCGTAACCTCTGAGTTTATTGAAACATGGTGCTTAAGCATCCTCTGAGTTTAATGAAACACGTTACGTGAAGGTATTTATTTAAAGTAGCGTAACCGCTGAGTTTATTAAAACATGGTGCTTAGGCATCCTCTGAGTTTAATAAAACACGTTACGTGAAGTTGTTGGCTCAAAGTAGCGTAACCTCTGAGTTTACTAATACATGGTGTCTTAACATCCTCTGTAGTGAAACACGTTACGTGAAGGTGTTTATTTGAAGTAGCGTAACCGCTGAGTTTATTAGAACATGGTGTTGAAACATCCTCTGAGTTTAATAAAACACGTTACGTGAAAGTTGTTAATTATTGTCTGATCAGTACTAGAATGTTTATGACATTTTAGTTGCCATATTATAATTGTTGTTATACCATATGAAATAGTGTACTTGCAGAAATTAATTAATTAATCAGTCATTCATTAAAAAAATCATTTGAATTAAAATTGGAATTTGAATTTAGAAATTTAATAAGAATAATTGAAGAATTTAATATGATGCATAATGTTACGTAAAAGTTAATAATTATCGTCTGATTAGTACTAAAATGTTTATGACATTTTAAAAGCCATATTATTATTATTATTGTTGTGGCATTTTAAGTTTGTATTGGCAGTAATTTATAATTGATAAAAAAAAGAAGTTTATCAAATAGTTTATATTTTGAAGTTTAATAATTAAAGAAATCAAAATACATTACAGCATATGTAAATTCAATTGAAGGAGCAATAGTACTATAGAATTAGTTAAGCTCTTAGCCTATAATAGTCAACTCATAAATGTTTGTCTATAAATATTTTAACAGAGCGCTTGATTAAACTAATTGTTAGTTAACGGATGGTTTGAAATAGCAAATTCAGGTGTTGTTTTAACATTTTAGGATCCCTGTAAGTGTATGGTAAAATCTCACCTATCCTAAGATCTTCTGGATTCATTATTGTAGTAAGTGATTGGTGACACAGCATTTAACTCCAGGTATTTATATTCTATTTTAAGATTGATGAGATATAAACAATTATTGATTATGTAAAAAAAAAAAAAAATTTAAGTCATGTTATACTTGTGGGATTGTCTGCCTTGCATATTTTTGCGTAGTGTAAAAAGATGCTTGTGCCACAATTTTTGAGAGTTACGCACGACATCATCCTGATAACATGGCTGCACATTAATACATGTCACGTTTGTTAATAGTTATGCTAGCATGGTTTCATTATGTTTTGTTAATTGTGTTGTCACAAGTTTGGCCAAACTGTTGTTCTTTTGTTTTATTTAGCTTAGCTCACAAGCTGCTTGGTCCAGAAGTTCATCTAAAATTGTATTTCTTTGTTTTGATTAATTTTGTTTGTTGTCGCAAAGTTATGAAATAGTTTGAATGTTTCAGTGATAAATTAGATTCGGTATATATCCTGTTTAACCAGGACGAGGACGTCCACAAGCCAATGTCAAAAAGTTTTGCGAAAAACTTGATAAATTGTTTGATATTTCTAATTGTGCTGCCGTGAAAAACTTGCCAGAAGGAGTTAGAAAGTTTTTATTCGAGAGTCAAGGTAAGAATTGCAATAAACGTTTACCAGTAGCCTATGCTTCACCAGAAATGATTTCTGATAATCAGTCAGCTATGGAACAAGATGTAGTTGATGAAGATAACGTCAAGATTGAGATAGAAACAGGTTAGTTTTTAAATATCAACTTGGGGTTTTCTCATTAATAAAAAAATTATAAACACTTCAAAAAATTGGTAATTGTTCAGAATCGCGGCTCTGCATATTTTTAAATATTCGATTTTTGATGAAATTTAAGAAAAAAATCAAATAATCGGTCAAAGAAAATTGATTTCATGTTCATAAAACGGTGGAGCCGTGATTTTAAACAATTGCCGAAATATTTTCTATTTTTAAAGATCTTTTCTTACTTGTTTCCAACTATTATGTTTAACAATTAAGTTCTAAAAATTTTCCATTTCAGGTTTCAAAGTATCTCAACAAACAGTCTTGACCAGTTTTTCCAGTAACGTATCGAGTTCTAGTGAATTAAAACGAACTTGCTCTGATTTTGAATATGAAATTCCTGCTCCGAAAATGAAAAAGCTTAACATTTTGACTTCTGAACTCGTATCAGCGCTTGATCGCACTCAAACCAGCGGTAGAAATGCGATGTTTATTATAGCAGCTGTTATTAAAAGTCTGGGTCTCGATGTCGAGAAATATAATTTAAGTTACTCCTCAATTCGTAATGCGCGCATTTTAAAACGTGAAGAAATTGTTGATACCATAAAGAAAAAGAAAGAAGATGACGAATCTCTTGTAGTTCACTGGGATGGTAAGAAACTTCCTACAGGACATGGCACATTGAAAGCAGAACGACTGGCAATACATATTTCTGGAACACGTACTTCAAGAATTCTAGAAGCTCCGTTTCTTTCTGATGACACTGGATCGAGTCAAGCTTCAGCCATATTCAACACATTAACTGAATGGGATCTTTGTGATCAAATCAAAGCGATGTGTTTCGATACAACTAGTTCAAATACTGGTTGGTAAATTTTTATTTTGTCTAAGTAATTTTATTGATTAATGTTTTTGTAATTTTTTTAACCCGAGACTATAGTTTCAACCATTGTAAAAAGCTTTTTTCTACTTTGCGTTTTCTGTTCTAATAAACAAATTATGCTTCAATTTCAAAAAGCTAATAGCTGAGTCAAGTCTTCCAAAACGATTTACAAATATTTGCTAAGTTTTTTTTTGTTTATGTAATGTTTCAAATGTGTCCGGCAAATTAAAGCAACAAAGATTTTTGATAACAAAAGCTTTTTTATGAATAAACAATTTGACAAATTCAATTTTAGATTTCGTTGTTTAATTTAAATTTAATAATAAAAATAAACTTTTCAGGTGATATAAATGGCGCTTGTGCTATATTCGAAAAAATGATTGGTCGTGATTTGTTGTATCTAGCTTGTCGCCATCATACATCGGAATTAATGTTGAAAAATGTGGCAGAAGTAGTTTGGCCAGTTACAAATGATCCATCTGTACCAATTTTCAAAAAATTTCGAGATCATTGGACAAAAATTGATACATCAGTGTACGAAATTGGCATCAATGACGAACTTATAGCAGATATTTTAAACGATAAAAAACAAGATATACTGGATTTCATTGAAGATCAGTTAAGGGTTTGCTTATAAGTACTTTCATACTTTCGATTCCATTTATTCAATACCTTAAAACCGGGATAATTTCACGGTTTTTCAAATGATCAATTTATTTACTCTGTATTAATTTTAAATTATTTATTCTTTTATCTAATTAGAATCATCATCCACGAGGTGACTACAAAGAGTTTTTGATGCTGAGTCGTATATTTTTGGGTGGCGGAGAAAGTCATGAAGTTAAATTTACAGCTCCTGGTGCTTGTCATCATGCAAGATGGCTTTCAAAAGCTCTCTACTGTTTGAAAATTTATATGTTTCGCAGACAATTCAAAATTTCAATCAAAGAAGTGAATGATTTACGTAAGATATGTGTTTTTATCGTATTATTCTATGTTAAAATCTGGTTCATAGCTCAGAATGCGATAAAAGCACCCAATTCAGATTTGGAATTAGTGAAAAATCTCATTCAATATAGAGACATTCATCCTGATGTAGCAAATGCAGCATTGGATAAATTATGCAGGCATTTGTGGTATTTACATGAGCAGCTTGTTGGATTAGCTCTTTTTGATAAAACAGTTTCACGAGAAGAAAAATTGAAAATTGTAGAGAAAATTAATAGCACAATAGTCGTTGAAAAAGCTAGTAAACGTTACACAGTGGCCTATAATGCAATAACTTCAATGATAGATAAAAACATTAGTGATTTTGTGACCAAAAATTCATTATTTATCTTTGAACAATTTGATCTTCCTTATGGATTTTTAAATTCAGAACCAAATACATGGGAAACTAATTTCGAGTATCAACAGTGTCTTAAAACATTTTGCAACTTGAAGGTAGTGAATGATATTGCCGAGCGAGGAGTAGCACTAGCTGAAAAATTCAATCAAGGTGTGACCAATAATGAACAGGAGAGGCAAAAAATTTTTCAGACTGTCCTCAGAGCACCCTTCATGTACGAAATCACAATACAGTCGAACAGAAGTGAAATAAAAAATTTTTTGTTATCAAGCTTATTAATAAAATTTTTATATTTGACATATTTCCGACTATTTATATTTTTTTATCGTACCATCTTTAAAAAAAAAATAATTAGTTAAGAAAGTAGTGATAAATAATAAAAAAAAATCTATTTTTTATAATTTGACATGATTTTCGATAAAAATTTTAAATTACAAAAACTTTATCATTAAATATCTCCGGAAATATTGATTTTAGCGACTTGGTGCTTAGAACCTTTTTTGTAGGAAATTAAGCTACAAGTTTGTTGTTTGCATTTTTTCTGTAGCTCTTGTTATTCACGAGATAACTGCGAAAAAACGCGAATTTCATGGAAAAATCAAGTTTAGAGGCCCGTACTACCTCGCCAATTCGAGTTACGACTTAGGGTTCAAGAACAATAGATCAAATTGGTCGCAGTTCTGTAAGGTGGAAAGCGCCAAACGACCCCTTCTTAATCTACAATCTAATCTGGTTATTTGTAACTTTCTTTGCTTAGTTCAGCGCAACGAAAATTCATTCGTTTTTGAGGATTCTCACCATCCAGCCCTATACATCACTACTAGCTTGCCCACTAACGATTTTACAAATTTTTCTGTTAATTCTCACAGTAAACAATTTCAGAAAAGCGGATTTTATAGGATTATATAATGAATTATTAAATGTCAATTGGAATTTTCCAAGTAACCTTAACGAAGTAAATGTTGCCTGTGCTAAGTTTTACGAAATGATCTATAGTTTACTGGACTTATTTGTCTCTTAAAAAAAGCCAGAAAAACCAACAATCAATTTCCTAAATGGTATACCAGTGAAATAATTCACGACATTAAAAACAAAAATAGATACTTAACTTAATACAAGCGTCACAAGAGAGATTTTGACTTGCAGTCGTTCAAAAGCATTCGCAAGTTAATCAAATACAAAATTAAAAAAGCTTACATAGACTATATAAACGAAACTGAAATTAGTCTTAAAAAAGATTCTAAAAAATTTTGGTCCTACATCCAGAACAAGAAGGGGGGCACAAGAATACCTGGAAAAATGTTAAACGATCAAGGGCAATCTATTGAATCTCCTCAGCTTATTGTCAATGAGTTTGCTGAGTATTTCCATAGTGTATATCTACCTCGATCACAGAATATCTCATCACACAATTATGATAGTTTTTCAAATTTATTAAATATTGTTGAAATCACCGACAATGACGTTCTTAAAGCCATTGAAAAACTTAAAAATACACCGTCTTCGGATGTTGATCAATTACCCAGCTTTTTTATAAAAGATTGTGCCAACGTTTTATTGGCTCCGCTCCCTTATTTATTTAATCTAGCATTTAAGATCTAGCATCATTTCCTGACATTTGGTAAACTGCAAGGTTATCTCCAGTTCTCAAAAATGGTAACAGTTCTGTGTTTCCAAATTAGAGACCTATTGCAATACTGTCCAATCTGTTGAAAGTATTTGAACTAGTTTTATTTATGCATATTAATCCTACAGTCAAGCAATCAATATCTCCTTTCCAGCACGGTTTTATAGAAAATAGATCTACAGTTACCAATTTATTACAATTCACTCAATACATATCCAATGTTATTGATAACCGAGGTCCAATCGATGTTATTTATACTGACCTCTCAAAAGCTTTCGATAGATTGGATCACAAAGTTATATTATCTAAAATACAAACAAACGGTTTTTCTAACGGCCTTACTCAACTAATGCGATCGTACTTGCTAGATAGGTAGCAATTTGTCTCATTTAATGGTTTTGACTCTCCTTACTTTGTAGCAACGTCTGGAGTCCCACAGGGCTTCAACTTGGGACCGCTACTTTTCCTCATATTTATTAATGATATCTGTGATGTAATCGACTGTTGCTCTATGCCGATGATCTTAAAGTATTTCGATCTACTAACACTCTTAATAACGGTTTGGAACTGCAACAGACTCTAAAGTCGATTGAGCAATGGTGTAAACTAAATAGATTAACCATGAATATTTCCAAATGTAAAGTAATCACTTATTCTAAAAAACATATAACTCATCAAGTCAATTACTCCTTTAACTCTCAAGATATTATGAGATATACCCACACTGAAGACCTCGGCCTGCATTTCAACAGCAAACTTTCTTTTACAAACCACATCTCCAGTATATCCAAGGAATCTTACAAGATGCTTGGTTTTATAATTAGAAATACAAAATCATTTAACAGTATCGATTCACTTAATACGTTATATAACGCATATGTTAGATCAAAATTAGAATACGCTGCAATTATTTGGAATCCCTTTTACAATGTCCATTGCTCGAACCTTGAATATGTTCAGAGAAAATATTTGAAGTATCTATCGTTAAAGGTAGATGGCTATTATCCTGAGCAAAATTACGATCACTCGTTACTCCTGTCTCGCTTTAACGCTGATTCTCTAAAATGCAGAAGAGTTGCAATTGCCATCACATTTCTATACAAAATTCTAAATAATAAGATAGATGCATCAAATATTTTACAAATGATAAATATAAATATTCCTCGATCAAGTCGGCAAAGCGATCCTTTTTATTGTCCTTCGGCTAAATCTAACATAATGTTGAAGTCGCCTGTATATTTTATGTGTAAAAGTTTTAATCAATACTGTTCTACCTGCGATATATTTTTCGACACTTTCAAAACCATTCTCAACGTTCTGTCAAACAATTGAGTTTTTGAAAAAAAAATTGTCGATTTTTTTTATGTATTTTAAAACTTTATAATTATTAATACTGATATTTAATGCAAAAAACTTTTTAAAAAAATTCTTAAATTAGTTATAAGCAATTAAAGATTGTTAAAATTTAAATATAAATCACGTGACTATAAACGCGCTATGATTGGTCACCATGGTTGTTACGTCATAATGTTGTAGCTATTCAATAACAGTACAGCGTTGACGGCTATTACACGTGACTAGACAACAATATTGAAAATTTATTGCTATAAAACGAGTTGTTAGTTGGTTCCGATTAGCTATGTGTGATAAAGGATTTATTAAAGCAAAGTCTGATAATATTTCTGATGTTGACATATTTATGATAACCAATTTTTTAAAAAATGATGTTCGGTTTAATTCTGCTGAAGTTCGAGGTGCCAAGACATCAAGGTAATTCTGTTAAAAAATAATATAATAAATGAAAATATTCAAGTATTTATTCTCCATTAGATTAAATATAATTATTTATTTTATAAATTGTAGAGCATCGCGTGAGAGTATAATAAATATAATTTTCCATGTCATCTTTCAGCTGGAAAAAAAAACAGAAATCATAAGAATTATTTAAATATTATTGTAACAACAGAAAAACCATTTACGGTGTTAAGAAATACTTACATCAAAATGATCTTCACAACAAAAAAAATTCGATTTTGTTTTGGGATTATTGCTTGAAACCATTTATTTCGACGTTTGTCATCTTGGGGAACATTTAAAAACATTTTGTCAGGAGTTGTTTTTGTAGTATTCGTACATAATGGTACAAAACAAGAACGATAACTTTTGAGGTTCGACATTTTCAGTATAAATTTGAATATTTAACAATGACAACAAAATTAAATAGATCAAAACACTGTACTTTATTATTTCTATATCAATTTTAACGAGTGAAAACCAACATTATGACGTCACACGCGCTCGGGTTTGTTCGGGACCTGTCGGCGTGTCTTCGGTACTGGATTCAAAAATTATTTTTATTTTCAAATAACTTTGGAATTATTGCAAAAAAAAAAATTAAAAAAATGGTTTTACTATAAAACTTATATATAATCTTTCCATTTAACACAAAAAAAATTTTTTTTCAAAAACCCAATTGTCATTCAACCTAATCTGAGTAATTTATTCAGCTTATATCATTCTAATCTGTTAAACTCAAACATGTTACATTTTCTCTTTTTTTTTCTTTTCTTTATAGTATGTAAATATATATTTTGAATTTTGTCCTGTAATTGGATCATGTATCTGTTGGGCAAATAAAGTATATTATTATTATTAAATATCGTTATGAGACATTTTTAAAAGAAATCCGTTATGTTCACAATTTTTAGCAAATTTCCAAAAATTATGACAATTTAAGTAAATGTTTGTTTCAGTCATATCGGCAAATTTTTTTTTACATCAATTTTTTTTTTTGCATAATGCTCTCAAGCTTTTAAATTTTTCATTTATTATTTCAGACTTTGATTTTTTATGAGCTGAATGAGCAATTTTTTTTTTAAATTAAGTTTCTAGTTCTTTTATCTAACCACTGAGAAAGAAAGTGTGCAGGTTTTTTAAAAGATTTAATTTCAAAAACGTTTGTAATTATATTATTGAGGATATTGTGAAAGTTTACTTTTTATACATTTATTAATATAAATTATTTAAGTAAAAACGGCTTTAATATAATATTGCAAGAAGGAGGGAGAGCTGAGTAGAGATTGCGCAGATTGAGGGATGATACTATTGCCGTAAGAACAGTAGACACCGGTCAGCGGGTAGTACTCGTAGAAGTGTCGAGTGCGGTACTCGTGTAAAGTCAAGTCAAGTCGAGAGAACGAGAGTGATAGTTATCTTTACACTCGAACGAATATAACTTGTTATTGTGTGCAAATAAAGTGCGAATGTGGTGTCTTAACATTTCTGTTCCAGTAAACTAGCCAGGTGACAGATCCTACCTTCTTCTGACAATGTGGCTGGTTTGTCCATAGCAGCTGAGTTTGAGTACTGAAACGACTTGTTCTAATCTTAGGAAAGAGCACATGTAAGACCTTATTGAATTATATTGATTATTATGATGCACGCAGATACATATATGTCATTATTGGCATACTTGCTTTTATTGGAGAGCATGCAGATTGTTTGTGTCAGAATTGACACGGTTGTTATTGTTTATTGTTGCTCTTTGTGTGAAATGATTAAAAATGAAAACCTACAGCAGAGAACCTGTTCTGTTTTTGAGCCGGTCTTTACTACTACGATTATTATTTATTATTTGGCTCTCGACGCCGATTAACAATTCGTGTTTTTTGGTTGAGATCTGGCTTCTCAGATTTCTTAAAAAGATTATAGAGATCTTTGAAGCCGGGTTTGATGCTGCCGTCAAGGCTGGTGACTTGTCACTGAAAAGAGTTGTAGGTGGGTTCTCTATTGTGGCAATGGAAGGGTGCAGTGTTCAAATACCTTTCAATTATTCCTTTAATCTTGTTTTATTTCTCCTCGCCGGAAACACTGTAGCCAATAGCCATCTAGGTTTAATTACCTGGGTGCAGGCACTCGTGAGAAGGCCTCTATTGACTTGTCACATTGGTACCGAAAATAATAAATAGGTTGAAAAATGGAGAAGCAGAAGGAAACCGTCAAAGTCCATGGAATCCGGTCCATTAGATAGAGACAGCGAAGCCACCGTAGCCGAGGACGCCTTCTACAAGGCTGGAATGATGGAAGATTGTCCGGCGGGGACAAGCCCCCGGTGAGTTCCTTGATAAGTATTATTGACAGGTACATTATGTATGAATGTGTTTCAAGTATGGTTGATCTAATCCGTTCAATTCGTTCGAGGCGGTTTCTTAACGGCGGCCACAAAGGGGGTGAGTTGTAGTAGATCGTTTATAATAATGTAGTCTGTTAATCTTGTTTTTTTTGCAGTATTTAAGTTGTATTCATAATCAGCAAAAGAAGGTGGTGAAACAATCTGACAATTATTGTTTTTAATGAAACTAGGTAATTTAATTATATGAATTTAATTATCCCGGCGCCTTCACCATTATTCTTATGCAAATTGCGTCGAAAAAAATACCCCTTACAATATTATAAAAACCTTAACACATACATTGACATCTGGAATAGAATTAAGAAAGTTCGAATTGTAAGAGCAAAGTTTGTCATTTATAGCGTCATATGGTGCGTTTTTATAATTATACTATAATAAAATCTGATTTAGTTGCTCTGTCTAACAAATTTTAGATTTTTTAAAAATTTTTTCACTTTTAAATGAGTTTTTGTATGAAAAAGTAGCTATCCTAAAAATTACAATGTGTTTTTTAATAATTTCTAAAAATTTTTTTCAAATTTGATAACCCCCTTGAACGTAGGAGGGACCACAAACAGAGTTTGAGAAAAGGATGGAATGTGTCAAAATCGCGATAATAACGTCTGAACGTACTATGGGTAGATTCTATATCACTAAGGATTTTTTCAACAAAAGTCATTTGTCAGTGTCTAACCTGTCAGTCGTATCGTAATTTTACGAAAATCTACCAAAATACAGCTTAAATCTATAAAATATCTATTAAATAAACATGGGGGTTTTATTTATAAAGATTTCCCATCAAGAGATTTAATGTCATATTTGTTTACAAACAAGTCACAACAACCACTTTTTCATCCAGTGAACTTAAATTATTAAATATGCCGGACACACCTGCAGCAAAGAGTTCATTGATTGACGTTCAACAACTTCCTATAAAATGTAAGGGGTGTGGTAGTAATGTATCTACGAAGATCGCCACATGTCCACAGTGCAAAGGTGGTTATCATCCTAGTTGTGCTCTCGTAACGGGCACAACATCAACAGGTGCGTTTAATAAATGCTGTGGCAGAAAAGCTAACTCCCCTGCTCCCATCTCTCTAGATAATGTTAAAAATGTGGTCCTACTCGAACTTCGCTCAGAACTTAGTAATATGATATCTAATGCTGTTAAGGACACAATTAGTGAATCGTTGAAAACTAGTATTAACAAAGAAATATCTGAATGTCTTGGAACCGCAGTCAGGGATAATATACAGCCTGCTATGGATGATCTTCAAAAAGACCTGGATACAAGACTTACAGGTATTCGTACGTCTTTTGAGGAATTTGCTAAATCTACGAATGCTAGAATGAAAACGATGGAGGATGATCTATTTATTGCAAGAGAAGAAATAACTAGAATAAATGCCAGAATAGATACGTTCAACCAAGATCTCTCGGTTGCAAAAATTTCAGCAAGAGATACTGGGAATGCTGTAAGTCAGAACCAAGTTCTTGAGGAAATCGAGGACAGACTATTGAGAAGAAAGAATGTCATTTTGTATGGTATTCCGGAGAACGACAATAATTTAAATGCTGATAAAGATAATGTAAACAGTGCCCTGAGTGATCTTGGATTTGATAGCTCGTCAATTACTGGTGCTATCAGACTAGGTAAATTCTCAACTTCCTTGGGGAAACCCAGGCCGATTAAAATTACCACTGCATCTGTGGAGCATGTTGATAAACTTATTCGTTCCTTTCAGCAGATGAAGAAAACAGACTCACTTCCTCCGTGCTGGGTGAATGTGCAAATCCAACGGGATTGGACATTGAAGCAACGGCAGGATTATGCGGAGCTGAAGAAGGAACTAACTGCGCGCAAGACTCAAGGGGAGGATCAAGCAAGAATAGTTACAAGAAATGGCGTCTCGAGGATTGTCAATCCTCGACCTGCTGCGTAACAATCTACTATCAAAACACGCGGGGCATCAATACTAAATTTGACATTATAAATAATTCGTCATCAATCATTGAGACTAGTATTGTTGCTCTTACTGAGACATGGCTCACACCTGACAAGCTCTCATCGGAATTTTTGGATTTAAATATCTTTACGGTATACCGTGCTGACAGAATATCGAAAACTAAACAGAGAGGTGGTGGTGTATTACTTGCTCTTAAAACATATATACAATCTGTCTCAGTAGATATTTCCCATATCACTAACAAATCTGATGATATTGATGCCCTGTGCGTTCGCATTATCTCCAGTAGTGGCAATACAATATCGGTTCTTCTCATTTATATCTCCCCGGATGTGAAGAGTGAAGCATTTGAAGATTTTTTCGACGACATTGCAGTGCAATTTTCTGATCCTGATCGGAAAGCAATTGTGTTGGGTGATTTTAATGCACCTGGTCTAGTCAATCGTCACAAGTTTACAAGTAATGACTTTAAATCAAACATTATCAGGAATTGGCAGGAGAACTTCAAATACATGCAAATCAATAACATATTTAACTTTAAGGATAGATGTCTAGATTTAGTCTTTACAAATATGAGGTGCACAGTGATGGAATCAATATGGTCACTGGTAGATCTTGATAAACATCATCCTGCTCTATCAATCGATATTTTTTCTAAAGAGACAATTAAACATGCACCCATTGTTAATAATAATCGCAAACTTAATTTTAATAAACTTGATAAAGATAAAATTAGTAATGCATTAAATTCTACTGATTGGCATCAGATTCTTTCACTGTGTGACCCAAACATAAATTGTGATATTTTCTATAATATAATTAATAAGATATTCTCTGATACTATTCCAGCGTATGATAATACTAAACTTGGTGATGTATCGCCAGTGTGGTTTAGTTATAGGATAAAATTGGATCTAAGGTTGAAAGAAAGACATAGAATCAATTATAAAAAGACTAACTCTGGCTATCACTTGTCACAGTACTTACATCTGCGCAAAAAGATAAAACATGATATTAAAGATGCTCGCGATAGCTTCATTTCAGACTCAGAATGTAAATTTGATAAGCAACCCTCATTATTTTGGTCTTTTATTAAGAAATTACGTGGTAAAGATAATATACCCCGTGTCTTTGAAATTAATAATATAAACGAAAGTGATCCACATATTATTGCTGACAGCTTGCTGACCATTTTGGCTCGGTCTTTCTTCCAGCCTCGGATAGACCAGATGGTATAAATGATTATTCTTGTAAAGACACTTTGGGCTCTGTGAAACCTCCAACTGTTAACGATATCATTAAAATTATTCAAGAGCTACCTGAGAAATGGTCAGCTGGACTGGATGGTATACCATGCTGTGTGGTAAAAACTCTAGCAGATTCTTTTGCAGTTCCTCTAGCAATCATATTTTCTTCTTGTTTAAAAATGGGAACTTTTCCAGATTGCTGGAAAACTGCGAAGATCTGCCCAGTTCACAAATCGGGCAGTAAATCTCAAGTCAAGGATTATAGACCGATTTCCATCCTCTGTGCTTTTTCTAAAGTATTTGAAATATATTTATACTCTAAGCTTTATTGCTCATTTAAAAATGACCTCTCACCACACCAGCATGGTTTCACTCCAAGAAGGTCCACTGTCACTAGCTTACTTTGTTTCTCCAAGTATACGCATGCTGCTTCATCAGAGGCTGCGCAAGTTGACGTCTTTTATACTGATCTAGCAAAGGCCTTTGATAAGGTGGACATTTGGATACTTATAAGTAGACTGGCTGAGCTCAATTTGCCAGATGCGTTGTTAGCACTGCTATCGTCTTATTTGATAAATCGTAAGAATAAAGTTTTCTATGAGGGTGCTTACTCAAAGTGTTATCTTTCAACGTCGGGAGTTCCACAGGGCTCGAACCTTGGACCGCTATTGTTCATAATATTCATGAATGTATTATTAAATCTGCTTAGCAACAATGATTTTGGATGTATAGTCAATGCATTTGCTGATGATACTAAAATTTTTCTCCGTATTGATACTGTCCGTGACTGCTCAAAACTACAACGGCTTGTCGATTACTTTGTAAATCTATGTGCTGATAATAACCTAATATTAAATAAAGATAAATGTGAAGTAATGTCAATTTCTAGGTCAAGGTCTCCAATAATCTTCAATTACACTATTAATGATATTGTAGTTAAACGTGTGTCCTCACACATTGATTTAGGTGTAGTCATAGACTCGGAATTCAATTTTTACCAGCACATAGATAGAATCACTACCGCATCCTGGAAAACCTTGGGATTTGTTACTCGCTCCTGTAAAAATCTTAACTCTTTAAAAGCCATGAAAGCAGTATACTGTGCACTGGTGAGAGCCAAACTGGAATATGCCTCAGTTGTCTGGAATCCAATATTTGATGTTCATAGCTACAAAATTGAAAGGATTCAAAATAAATTCATAAAATTTTTAATCTGGAAGCTGGATGGAGCATATCCGGAATTAGGCTCTGACTATGTTGCATTGAGAAAAAGATTAGGTTTGTTTACTTTAAAAGACAGACGTCTATGTGCTACTGCTATGCTACTGAATCGTATTGTTAATGGTCATGTGGACTGCATTGATTTATTGGAATCTATCAAGTTTGTTGCCTCCTCTAGCAGACCTGGTAGACCTTTTTATTTACCTTCAGTGAGGACAAATTTTGCTAAAACGTCACCTGTTTACAGACTATTGTCCTCTGGTAATACTTTATATGAGTTAGACAATACATTTGATATTTCACAATCTAGATCTGCCAGAGCAATACTGAATATTATCTCTAATAATTAAGCTCTTTGTAAATAAACATATTGCTACCGTTCATCCATTTTTATAATGTATTTCTGTAACTGAACTCTGTCATTGGCTTTTAGCTGTTGAGTTCATTATTTGAATAAATAAAAAAATAAATAAATAAATAAATAATGTAATTTCATCAAGAAAGAAGATTTTATAAATTGTAGCCCCCCAAACTGTCAATAGAGTGGAGTGTGAATTTAATGGGAGAACAATTCAATGAATATTTAAATGATAAAAAAAACATTGTTTAAAAACTATTTTCAAGCGACCGATAAAAATTTGCATAGGTTTGGTTTACTTTTTAATAGATTTTATGACATTTTTAGAGAAAAATTAGTGCTCCAAACTGTCAAATAAGTGAAGCGAATATAATAGAAATTACAATGAATTTTCAAATGAAAACAACGTTTAAAGGCTATTTTTGAACGATTCATAAAGGTTTGTTTGGTGGTTTTTAAAAGATTTCAAGGCATTTTTAGAGAAAAATTAGTGACCCAAACTGTCAAATAAGTGAAGCGAATGTAATGGAAAATCTACGTAAATACAGCTCAAAACAATTAAAATATTGGTTAAATAAACAATTGGCACTCACCAAAAAGTTAGAAGCAAAGATCGAAAAGGCGAAAGGGGTCTTTTTTTTGGTTTCGGTCAAAATATCAAAAGCTCACAAAAAAAATTGTCAAATTGACAGTTTTACTTTATTATAAATTTGTTATGGTTGAAAGAAAAGATTTTGTGTTAATAGTTCTTCTAAAATTGAGCCCCAAATTAATTGAAATGCTTTTTTATATTGGAAAAGATAGAAGAAATAATAGAAGGAAAAGCTCTGGGTAGGTTTTTTGACTTTTTTTTATTAAATACTAAAATCTTATATTGATAGAGCATGCCCCCCGAAATGTCAAAGGGGTGAAGCTAATATAATAGAAAAAGTAAAGATTAAAAAGTCGAGAAGGTTATTATGGCTGAAAGAAAAGCTTTTGGTTAATAGGTCTTCCAAAATTGAGCCCCAAATTTTTTTTTGTTGCTATAAACAAATTTGTTTATAGCAACCAATAATTACAATTTTTTTTTTAAATTGACATATATATTTATTTGTTTCTTAGTAACACAAACAAAATAATTATTTATAAATTTTTTCATAAAAATAGTTGTGAAAACGTTATTTATAAGAAAATTTCAACAAATATATATTGAAATTAATATGTCAATGTGTTCGCTACGATATAACCTAATTTTTTTTTTATGAAAGTTACGTCAAATATTTGTCAAGAAACAAACGTTTTCGGTTACATTGTTGCAACTAGGCAATTAAAATTTTTTTTTTAAAAGTGTTGCCAAATTAAATATTTATTAAAAAAAATTTTTTTTTTGGATTGTATTAATTTTAAACAAATGTTTCTAATTAATAATTATACAATAAAAATTTGAAATTTTTGTTATTTAATTTCCGACAATCAAATATGCGAAAAAAAAATTTGCAAAAAATTAAAAATAAAAAAATGTTAATTTTAAAAGATATGCGATGATTTAAGTGAAAAAAAGCATCAAGAAAAACTAAAAGAAATTATAAATTTGTTGATAATAAAAAAGAAAAGATAATTTAAGTAGTATAGAAAAACAAAATTATGGTATTTGTAGAAAAATAAAAATTGATAAAATTAGGTAAAGAATAAAAAAAATCGAAAAAAAAATTTATAGAAAAGAAAATGTTTAGATTGGAAAACCATATTATAAATACGAAAAAAAAAATGTGAAAATATCAAGAGTTTATAGATGAATAATACAATATTAAAAAAAAGAATAGTTTAAAAAAAAATTAAAATACACAAAAAAAGAAAATGTAAGAAAGAAATAATAAAAAAATAAAAAAAATTAAAAAAAAAAATTAAAATCAAGTAAATACATTATAAAAATAGGAACAAATAGAATCAAAAAGAAGTGAAGAGAAATAAAAAAACAAGTTCAAAAAAAAAAGTTGAAGAGATAAAAAAACAAAAAGAAAGAGAAAATAAAAGTTTCAATGTACGAATTTCTATAGAGTAGTTGTTTTTTTGAATTTGATATATGATATATAACTAAAATATAAATAATTTATATAGATTTTTTCTTTAGATTATGTATGATTGTAATTGAATGATTACATATTTTGAAAAAATTAAATAGAAAATAGGAGAAAAATAGAAGAAAAAAACAAATAGAAAAAAAAAGAAAGAATATAGTATATAATTAATAAAATGTAATACAAACCTTTTTAATAAAAATAAAATATGGTTGTTTTATGGTTGCCTAAGGCAACCTTATCTATATAAGAAAGTGAGGTAAGTAAAAGGAGGAATAAATAAAAAAATATAATAATAGAAACAAAAATAAATATATAAAATAACAATTTTAATTTTGAAAAAAAATAATAAAAGACTTTTTTTAGAAGAGAATAAGAAAAAACTCATATAAATTATTATAATATATTATAGTTTTTATTCTTCTAATTTTAATAACAATTATTATTAAAGTAATAAAATTAATATAAAAATGAAAAAAATTAAAACGAAGAAAAAAAAATAAAAATAAAAGAAAGAAAAAAATTTGAAAAAAAAAGAAGAATAAAAATCAAGTATATTAAATAAAAAAATGTAATGCAAAATTTTTTTATAAAAAAAAAATTTTTGTGTTATTGTTGCCGAAGGCAACCTTTTACATATAAGAGAGTATAGTAAGAACAAGAAGGAATAAAAAAAATATATATAATATAAATAATATAAATAATATAAAATAATGATAGATAGTAATATTATTTTTAAATATTAAAGTATTATTAATATGAAAACGTTATGTCAAAATCTGATCTCAAATGTTATAACAAGAATTTTTATAACAGAAAATGACTGTTCGACACCTAAATAATGGGAAAAAAATAAAAAAATTATAATAATAATGAATAGTAAAAGTATTTTTAAAAATAAATAATAATAGATTTATATATGTTGCCGCAGGCAACATTCAATACGAGTGAGTAGAACAAGTACAAAAAAAAATAAATAAAAAAAAATTGGTAAATGCTAATATGCTTGCTTTATTATAAGAAAAAGATGAGAAAGATAAAAGAAAAAAAAATAAGTATAATTAATAAAATCTAATTAAATTTTTTTAAATAAATAATAATAAATTTCAAGATAAATAATAATGGGCTAGGTTTATATAAATGTTGTCGAAGGCAAACGTTGATATGAGAAAGTAGAATAAGTACAAAAAGAAATAAATAAAAATATATTACAATAAAAAAATGAATAAACAAT